>CM053030.1:158113957-158206079 GCA_028564925.1 Lithobates sylvaticus
ACCTACCATTCAAAATAGGCACTACCCAACTTGGTATCATGACTCTTTCACATACTCAAAATCTAGAGGGGTGGCTATCACAATACACAAATCCGTACCGCATCAAATATTAGAAATCCATAGGAATAAGGATGGAAGAGGGCTTCTGCTGAAAGTCAATATCTTTGGCAAGATATACACCCTCATTAACATATATCTGCCTAATTATGATCAAATTGAATTTGGGACGAATCTCCTTATAGATTTAATGAGTAAGGCAGAAGGGATCACCGTAATCGGCGGAGACTTTAATTTTATCTTCAACCCCGAATTGGACACCTCAGCCCCCCCAAAAAAAGAGAAAAATATGGTAAGAAAAAAATTTGCAGAAATGTTGAATAGATATCATTTGGTAGATACATGGAGAATGGCCCATCCGGAAGAAAGGGACTATACGTTCCTATCTAGGGTCCATGGAACCTATCACCGATTAGACTACCTTCTGGTAAATCAACAAGGGCTGCCGGAACTCTCTTCCCCAGAGATCGGCAGTGCGATATGGTCAGATCACGCACCTATTTATATCACTCTGACTATAGACAAAGGAAAAAGAGCTAGGAACTCCTGGAGACTCAATGATAATTTGTTATTTGATGAAACTTGTCTAACAGAGATCAGAGAAGCAATAGCAAATTTTTCGGTAGACCACTTGGGAGACAACACCTCCCCACCCAACCAATGGGAAACTCTAAAATGCATCATAAGAGGTCTATTTATCAAACAGGGGTCCAGATTAAAAAAAATGAAAGGTAATAAAATATTTCAATTATCAAAAGAAATAGAAAGAATAGGTAAAGAACACAAGCGAAAGTTAGGGCAGGAGCTACTAGGAGAACTAACCACTAAAACAACCGAGCTGAAAATATTATTAGATGAAGAAACCCTACTAAGCCGAGACAAAATACGGTCTTTGAATTATGTCCAAGGGAACAAACCGGGGAAATTATTAGCGAGGAAGATACACCAGCAAACAAATTTAACCTCAATCACAAAAATTAAAGACGAATCGGGTAACTATGTCTATAAACCAAAAGATATTGTTGATACTTTTCGTAATTTTTACACTAAGTTATATAATATCCCCAACCCTTCGGCAGAAAGGAATCCTGAAAACTATCAACAGCAGGTGCAAGAATATATAAAAAACACCCCGATAAAAACACTAACAATGTCTGAAAAAGAACAGCTCGAAGAGGAAATAACGGAAGATGAAATTAAAAAGGTAGTGGACTCTCTAGTAATAGGGAAAAGTCCAGGCCCGGACGGCTTCACCCCAAGGTTTTACAAAATGTTTAGAGATCTATTAGTTCCAATCCTGAAGCGCTTATTTAATGAAGTAACAATTAATCAACCCTTTGTCCCACAAGGAATGCAGGCCTACATTTCTCTAATACCCAAACCTGAAAAAGATCTTACTGGTTGTGGCAGTTACCGACCCATCTCACTGACAAATATCGACCTTAGGATATACTCAAAAATCATAGCCAACAGATTAACCCCCATTCTTCCAAGTTATATACACTTGGACCAAGCGGGCTTTGTAAAGGGGAGAGAAGCAAGAGATAATACTTCCAAAACAGTAACGCTCATTGATTATGCTCGGAGACACACCATCCCATCCTGTCTACTGACGGTAGACGCCGAAAAGGCGTTTGACAGGGTGGGATGGTGTTTTCTCGAAGAGACACTAAAACAATGGGGAATAGGACCAAAGTTACTAGAAAAAATAATGGTAATATACCAAAAACCTATCGCTAGAATTAGAGCAGCAGGAGAGATCTCTGAGCCTATAACGATAACGAACGGAACCAGACAGGGTTGTCCTCTGTCTCCTCTACTATATGTTCTGGTTATGGAACATTTAGCAATAGCCATTCGGAACAATAAGGATATACAGGGGCTAAGGGTAGGGGAGACGGAGTACAAACTGTCTGTTTACGCAGACGATCTACTGGTATATATAACAAACCCGGTAATAACACTCCCCAACTTAATACAAGAATTCGATAACTTTGCCAGAGTTAGTAATTTCAAAGTAAATTACAATAAATCCGAAATAATGGATATTACACTTCCTGAAAATAAAATAGAAATAATCAGGGCTAATTTTCCTTTTAAGTGGCAACCTCTAGCTGTAAAATACTTAGGAATTTATATCCCCAAAGATCTAGACAAACTATATGAACTAAATTACCTCCCAATCATAAATAAAATAAGCAAGCTACTACAGCAATACGCAAAAGGGAATCACTCCTGGATAGGGAGGATAAATATAATAAAAATGGATATTCTACCTAAGATTTTATATATATTTCAGGCTATACCTCTCTTCCCCATAAAGAAAATGCTAAATCAAATACGCAAAGTTATAGGAAGCTTTATCTGGGCCGGCAAACCTGCTAGAATAAGCAGGTCAATACTGACCCGCTCTAAGGAGGAAGGAGGACTGGCACTCCCAGATATTTCGACATACTTAAAGGCAGCCCTAATAACTAGACTAATAGATTGGTTCCAAAACGAAGATTCTAAAGAATGGGTCAGACTGGAGAAAGAGATCTCAACTATTAGCTTAAAGTCCTTGCCATGGATCAGAAAAGAGAGACGTCCGCCAGATGGAGATATGCCGTACTTTGCAGGCCGGGTGCTGAAAGTATGGGATGGACTAATAAGACTAGGCAAAGGAACAACATATATAGGGCCAATGACCCCCTTATTTGATAACCCTGAATTTCCATTAGCAATGAAAATAGGAACCTTCCTAAAATGGAAGAAAGAACAAGATACTAGAATAAGAGACATAATTGAACAGGATAGGTTAATACGGTTTGAAGATATGGGTATAGAATATAAAAACAACTGGATTCAGTATTGGCAATTAAATAAATACATTTCCTATATAGCAAAAGAAGATGCAATAAGTAGACCTTTATTACCCCTTGAAGAAATATTAATAGAAGAACAGAAATCGACCCATAACCTGTCTACTGTATACAAATATCTAATGAAAAACAACAAGATAAAAGAGATCATATATATAAAAAGATGGGAGGAAGAATTAGAAATAGACATCCCTAAAGAGAAATGGAAGGAGGCCTTTAAAATTATTCATAAACTATCCAAATCTAGCAGAGATCAAGAAAGAAACTATAAATTGTTGACAAGATGGTATCGATGTCCAACAGATATGAATAAAATTAATCCTGAAAATAGCAATATATGCTGGAGATGCCTCCAAGCTGTTGGAACAATGTCACATATATGGTTTGACTGTCCTGGAGTATACAACTTCTGGGAACAGATATACAAAACATACGCTTTGATGACAGGAATAGAACTCAAACCCGACATCTTGATGTCGGTAATGTCCATGAATATGGGATCAGTAAAAAGAGTGAGAAAGGGAACCCTGAAAATTTTTTTAACGGCAGCACGAACTATTATTGCCAGGAAATGGAAAAACAGTAGTGGTCCTAATATAGAAGAATGGGAAAGGGAGATGGACGAAATGTGTAAACTGGAGACAAGAATGGAAAAAGAAAAGGTAAATACGGAGGAAGCAAATAATGCTTGGCAGACCTGGTTACGATTTAAAATATTATACCCTGGATGGAAGGACTTAACAAGAGAGGGATAGGGGATCCCTTGCCTCCACCCTTTCCCCTCCCCTCTTTTTCCCTTTTTTTTTTTTTTTTTCTTTTTTTTCCCTCATTTTCTTTTTTCTTTCTCCCTCATTTAAATGTTTATTTTTTTGAATGAATGAGTTGGTAGTTGTGGAATAGATGGAGGTGGATTAGGAAGATGAAAGGTGTTAGCAAATTCATGAAGACACAAGGATGTAAACGGTTATATATATGAATGTACTAGGAATAGGCTGACACCTTTTGTATAAATGCAATTGTATGTTAATTTGTATTAATAGAAAATTTTTGATAAATAAAGATATTTTATAAAAACAAAAAAAAAAATGTGCATAACTATTCACCCCCCTAAAGTTAATACTTTGTAGAACTACCTTTTGCGGCTATCACAGCCCCAATTCGCTTTGGATAAGTCCCTATGAGCTTGCCACATCTTACCACTGGGATTTTTGCCCATTCCTCCTTGCAAAGCTGCTCCAGCTCCTTCAAGTTGGATGGTTTGCGCTTGTGAACCACCATCTTTAAGTCTGACCACAGATTTTCTATTGGATTGAGGTCTGTGCTTTGACTAGGCTATTCCAACACATTTACATGTTTCCCTTCAAACCACTCAAGTGTTGCTTTAGCAGTGTGTTTGGGGTCATTGTTCTGCTGGAAGGTGAACCTCTGTCCTAGCCTCAAATCCCACACAGAGTGGTACAGGTTTTGCTCAAAAATATCCCTTTATTTAGCACCATCCATCTTTCCCTCAACTCTGACCAGTTTCTCAGTCCCGACTGCTGAAAAACATCCCCACAGCATGATGCTGCCACCACCATGTTTCACTGTAGGGATGGTTTTCTTTGGGTGATGTGATGTGTTGGGTTTACGCCAGACATAGCTTTATCTTTGGCCAAAAAGTAAAATTTTTGTCTCATCAGACCAGAGCACCTTCCTCCATACATTTTAGGAGTCTCCCACATGCCTTTTCGCTAACTCAAAACCTGCAATTTTGTTTTTTGCTAAAAGTAATGGCTTTCTTCTGGCCATCTCGGCCATAAAGCCCAACTCTATGGAGCGTATCGCTTATTGTCGTCCTATGTACATATACTCCAGTCTCTGCTGTGGAATTCTGCAGCTCCTCCAGGGTTACATTAGGTCTCTGTGCTGCCTCTCTGATTTAATGCCCTCTTTGCCTTGTCCGTGAGTTTTGGTGTGCCGCCGTCTCTTGGCAGGTTTGCTGTTGTGCCATGTTCTTTCCATTTGGTTATGATAGATTTGATGGTGCCCCTAGGGATTATCAAAGATAGGATTTTTTTTTATAACCTAACCCTGACTTGTACTTCTCAACAACATTGTCCCTTACTTGTTTGGAGAGTTCCTTGGTCTTCATGGCAGTGTTTGGTTAGTGGTGCCTCTTACTTAGGTGTTGCAGCCTCTAGGGCCATTGAACAAGATGTGTATATGTAATGACAGATCATGTGACATTTAGATTGCACACAGGTGGACATCATTTCACTAAATATGTGACTTCTGAAGGTAATTGGTTGCACCAGAGCTTTTTATGGGCTTCATAACAAAGGGGGTGAATACATACGCACATGCCAATTATCATTTTTTTTATTTCTGAAAAATAGTTTTATGTGTATATTGTGTTCTGATCCATCATATAGAATTCAGATTAAAAAAAACTTTGAACTAAAGGCTGTAATGTAACAAAATAAGGTAAAAAGCCAAGGGGGTGAATACTTTTGCAAGGCACTGTAAGGTGACTTCTGAAGACCATTGGTTCCACTAGATTTTAGTTGGGGGTATCAGAGTAAAGGGGGCATAATATTTGTTTGTAAAAGATTTGTTCAGATATTTGTTTGTAAAAGATGTTGAATACAATCTATCATTTTCCTTCCACTTCACAATTATGTGCCACTTTGTGTTGCTCATAAAATCCCAATAAAATACATTTATATTTTTGGTTGTAACATGACAAAATGTGGAACATTTCAAGGGGTATGAATACTTTTTCAAGACGCTATATGTGCCCAGGTCAGATTTCATGAATGGGGTTTACATCCACTTCAACTAAATTTTTTTATGTCTTGGAGTGTACAAAATAAATATGAGGTATAAATAGGTTACCAGGCATAGCTTTTTTAAGCACCAATTTAAAATGCAGATTTTTCATATGAAAAGTAATCACACCCCTATGTTTGCCACTACTATAAATCCATTCAATTAGAATGTAACGTTCCATATTTGATGCCAATGATCCAAGCTACTTTATGGAGTATGGAGGTGGAACCGGTCTTATTTAACCACTTCAACACCGGGCCGATTCTGACACTTTTTACATATATGTAAAAATAATTTTTTTTGCTAGAAAATTACTTGGAACCTTCAAACATTATATGTACAGTGCATCCGGAAAGTATTTGCAGCTCTTCACTTTTTCCAGGTTTTGTTATGTTACAGCCTTATTCCAAAATGGATTAAATTCATTATTTTCCACAAAATTCGACAAACAATACCCTATAATGACAATGTGAAAGAAGTTTGTTTGAAATCTTTGCAAGTTTATTAAAAATAAAAATGAAAAATACATGTACATACTGTAAGTATTCACAGCGTTTGTTCAATACTTTGTTGAAGCACATTTGGCACCAATTACAGCCTCAAATCTTTTTGAGTATGATGCTACAAGCTTGGCACACCTATTTTTGTTTCTCTCATTCTTCTTTGCAGTACATCTCAAGCTCCATCGGGTTGGATGGGGAGCGTCACTGCACAGCCATTATCAGATCTCTCCAGAGATGTTCAATCGGGTTAAAGTCTGGGCTCTGGATGGGTTACTAAAGGACATTCACAGAGTTGTCCCGTAGCCACTCCGTTATCTTGGTTGTGTGCTTAGGGTCGTTGTCCTGTTGGAAGATGAATCTTTGCCCCAGTCTGAGGTCCAGAGTGCTTTGAAGCAGGTTTTCATCAAGAATGTCTCTGTATGTTGCTGCATTCATTTTTCCCTCGATCCTGACTAGTCTCCCAGTTTCTGCTGCTGAAAAACATCCCCACAGCATGATGCTGCCACCACCATGCTTCACTGTAGGGATGGTACTGGCCAGGTGATGAGCGCTGCCTAGTATCCTCCAGAAATTATGCTTCCCATTCAGGCCAAAAAGTTCAAGCTTTGTTTCATCAGAATAGAGAATTATGTTTCTCATAAAGGATGAGAGTCCTTCAGGTGCCTTTTGGTAAACTCCAGGTGTTCTGTCCTGTGCCTTTTACTGAGGAGGCTTCCACTCTATCTTACAGGCCTGATTGGTGGAGTGCTGCATAGAGGGTTGTTATTCTGAAAGGTTCTCCTCTCTCCACAGAGAAATGGTGGAGCTCTGTCAGAGTGACCATCGGGTTCTTGGTCACCTCCCTGACTAAGACCCTTCTCCCAGATCGCTCAGTTTGGCCAGTGGCTCGCTCTAGGAAGAGTCCTGGGGGTTCCAAACTTCTTCCATTTACAGATTATGGAGGCCACTGTGCTCATTAGGACCTTCAATGCGGCAGACATTTTTCTGTACCCTTCCCCTGATTTGGACTTCATGGCTTGGTTTGTGCTCTGACATGCACTGTTAACTGTGGGACCTTATATAGACAGGTGTGTGCCTTTCCAAATCATGTCTAATCAACTGAACTCACCACAGGTGGACTCCAATCAAGTTGTAGAAACATCTCAACGATGATCAGTGAAAACAGGATGCACCTGAGCTCAATTTTGAGTGCCATGGCAAAGGCTGTGAATACTTATGTACACCTAACTTTTTTTATGTTTTATTTTTAATAAATTAGCAAAGATTTCAAACAAACTTCTTTCACGTTGTCATTATGGGGTATTGTGGCGCGCAATCAATTTAAACTAAATTAAGTAAATAAGGGAAAAGCAGGTAACGAGGACATGTAACCAATGGCTATAAAAATAGCAGGTATAAAGTGGTTGGAATAAAGTGCATCAAAAGGAGATGATGTTTCAGCTAGTAAACATAGAGTGATGTGCCAATAGTTGAAGAAATAAATAGTAGATAAATGATAAAATATCTAAACAACATCAGAGCAATGTTTAAAAAAATAAAATAAAATTGTTGCATAATAAACGCAGTGAACAATAAATACAATGAGTGCGTGACTGGGTGAATGTGATGGTTCACAAAGATAAAGTAAGGTAAAGAGTGGCTGGAAAAAATCCAGTAGGTAAATAAAAAATAATCAATGAATAAAATCGCAGAGTAACTGCAAGCAAATCGCAGATGGAAGTCGCAGTTGAGAATTGACTATATAGTGGTGGTAGTGGGTGCGTCCCACATTAAAATCGTGACTGAAGTGAAAAAAAAAAAAAAATGTTTCAAACGTATAAATATGACAAATAAAAACAGATCACAGCGGGTATGTAACAATAAAGTCCATAAATATCATAGATGCATCAAAGTTTGTTTCCAGGTGCAGTGCAAGTGGTAATAGTAGTAGATCTTGGTGTACGGTGTTTTAACTGTGGCTATCTTGTGGCTATCCTGTGCTGTTATCCTGGTTACGTGCGGTCCTAGTGGGGAAAATTTGAGTGGCCCCTTACCTTACGGCTGTAAGGTTACAGCATTAGTGTATGGATCTTTGTGGTCCTTGGTGACCTTCCTCCTGTCGGTCCCAGCTGGGTATCCTAGGTCCTGTTAGTATTTCCTTAGCATAGAGGTGTATCCAGGTGTGGGTGGGGGGGGGGGCTCACATCAATGTATATGGAAGGAAGCAAGGAAGTAGCCTCATAGTGTAGTAAGTTTAGTATAAAACATTTATTTCAAACAGTTAAAATCAAATGCAAGGGTACTCACATTTAAAAAATGTGCAAACAAGCAGAGTACAAATTAGCAGCGAGCTCGATAGCGTCAAATGTGAGTACCCTTGCATTTGATTTTAACTGTTTGAAATTAATGTTTTATACTAAACTTACTACACTATGAGGCTACTTCCTGCCTTCCTTCCATATACATTGATGTGAGCCCCCCCCCCCCACCCACACCTGGATACACCTCTATGCTAAGGAAATACTAACAGGACCTAGGATACCCAGCTGCGACCGACAGGAGGAAGGTCACCAAGGACCACAAAGATCTATACACTAATGCCGTAACCTTACAGCCGTAAGGTAAGGGGCCACTCAAATTTTCCCCACTAGGACCGCACGTAACCAGGATAACCGCACAGGATAGCCACAGTTAAAACACCGTACACCAAGATCTACTACTATTACCACTTGCACTGCACTTGGAAACAAACATTCTTGATGCACCTATGATATTTATGGACTTTTTTATTGTTACATACCCGCTGTGATCTGTTTTTATTTGTCATATTTATACGTTTGAAACATTTATTTTATTTTTTTTTCACTTCAGTCACGATTTTAATGTGGGACGCACCCACTACCACCACTATATAGTTATTTCTCAACTGCGACTTCCATCTGCGATTTGCTTGCAGTTACTCTGAGATTTTATTCATTGATTATTTTTTATTTACCTACTGGATTTTTTCCAGCCACTCTTTACCTTACTTTATCTTTGTGAACCATCACATTCACCCAGTCACACACTCATTGTATTTATTGTTCACTGCGTTTATTATGCGACAATTTTATTTATTTTTTTTAAACATTGCTCATTTGTTTATTTTTATTGTTCACTGCGTTTATTATGCGACAATTTTATTTATTTTTTTTTTATTTACATTGCTCTGATGTTGTTTAGATATTTTATCATTTATCTGCTATTTATTTCTTCAACTATTGGCACATTTCCCTAATCGTCTTTCAGGACAGCACCTGAGAGAGTGACTCCTCCCTTTGTCCACAGGAAACACCTCTTCCACCAAACTTTAAAAGGAGGCTCCTTCCCACATATGGTCAGTTTTTGTGTTTCCTCCGGAGGGAACACTTCGTGGGAGACAGGGCTCTTAGGTGCTATCCTGAGGGCCTAGGATCCTACTCCACCATTTTTTCTTACCTCAGGGGAGCTGTCCCTCCCATTCCACAGCGATGCTACGGTGCTGGTGGCTGGGCTCCTTCTCCTCCTTCATGGTGCTCACTGGAGCTAGACTGCTGTGGGTTCTGCCCCTGGGTGGCGGTGTACAGCAGCAATGGCCGGCTTGTTTTTTGAAATGTATGCCGGTCCACTTGCTTCTGTTTGAAAACGCCGCCGCCATCTTGGGGGTGGCATGCTGTGCTCCATCCGCCGGAAGTGAGGCGTCCGGAAGGGGGCGGGGCCTACGGAGCAGGCGCGCGGCGTCATTTCCGCCGGAAGTCGCAGGAGGAGAAGGGAGGGACGGGGCTGGTGCTTATTTAGCTGGTTCTGGTCCGGCGCACAGGCGCTATTGGAGTCCGGAACCGGCGTTTTAGCCACAAGTTATCGCAGCGCCTCATCAATGGAGTCGGCAGCAGCGAGTGGGACAGGCACAAGCACCAGCAAGGCCCAGGTAAGGGACAGTATTTGCTGTCCTCCCTTACCTTAAGGTCTCTCTCTCCTACCCCCCCCCCCCCCCCCCCCCCCCCGTGGCAGGGGCCTGTCTGGGCACATGAAGCAGTTGCTTTATCTTTCATTGTGCACCTGTGGTGAGCCTTTCAATAGGGATGGGTTGTCTCACTGGGGTGGGTTTTTTCTTCTTTTTCTCATGGCAGGCCAAGAGCTCTGATCCAGTGAAAAGGAAATGCCCCTCATGTAAAGCTAAACTACCAGAGGGATGGAAGAAGACCTTATGTCAGGTCTGCATAGATGCACTAGTGAAAGAAGAAGCTTCCTCCGCTTGCAGCGATCTGATCGCATCAGTCAAAAAGGAGCTTGATGCGACTATACAGTCTTTCCGCTCTTCACTAGTGAGCCCATCCCTGGGTCAACCCTCTGCCTCACAATCCTCCCTAGGCTCACCTGTGATCCCGTCGGTAGAGAATGAGTTATCTCTCACCCAAGAGGGACTTTCCCCCACCCAGTCTAGAGAAGAATCTGAGGGGGATGAAGAAGGTGAGGAATTCCCTTCTAAGTTTAAATTGTCTTTGGAACAGGTGGATGGCCTGTTGAAGGCAATTTGTACTACCTTAGGGTTAGAGGAGGAGAAGAAAGAGTTGTCCCTGCATGACAAAATGTACGCAGGACTCAGCGAACCTAAGAGTCGCAGTTTCCCAGTGCACCCAGTCATATCTGAGGCTATTAAAAAGGAGTGGGCAGAGCCAGAAAGGAAACCTTTTTTCCCTAAAAACTTAAAAAGGCGTTTTCCTTTCGATGAAAACCCGGCAGAAGTCTGGAATAAGAATCCAAAACTTGATGCCGCCTTCTCCCAGGTCTCAAGATCGACTGACCTAGCATTCGAAGACATGGGAGTATTAAAAGACCCCATGGACAAGAGGTTGGACTTGCAGCTAAAAAGAGCTTGGCAATCCATTATGGGAAACCTAAAACCTGCTATGGCGACTACGGTCGTTTCCAGGAATATGGAGTTCTGGTTAAACCAACTTAAGGCCCATATTTCAGCAGACTCCCCAAAACAAGAAATTTTGGAATCTTTCTCTACCCTCTCAACTGCAGTAGCATACATATCTGATGCCTCAGCTGAGTCTATTAAAATGACAGCCAGATCTGCAGCCCTGGCTAACTCAGCCCGAAGGGCTTTATGGTTAAAAACCTGGCCAGGAGACGCGGCTTCCAAGAACAAACTCTGTGGAATCCCGTTTCAGGGTGACTTACTGTTTGGCCCTGACTTGGACGCTGTGTTAGATAGGACAGCGGACAAAAAGAAGTCTTTTCCCATCAAAAAGAAAAAGCAACCAGCCAAAACGTTTTTTCGTCCCCCCCGGGCTCAGGAAAGTAGCAGACCCCAGGAGAAAAGGAGGAACTGGACGTCGCAGAAAGGTAAGGGAAAGGGAAATGTCCTTTTCCATCCTCCTGCGACCTCCGGAAAGACCCAATGACTTGGGCCTCCCAGTAGGGGGAAGACTACAGAGTTTTCTCCCTCCTTGGGCCAGCATGACAGAAAATCGATATATTTTAGACATGCTGTCCCAGGGTTACAAAATAGAGTTTTTAGAACCCCCGCCAGAAAAATTCTATGTGACAAACCTATCGAGGGACGTCACAAAGGCCCTAGCCATGAAGAACCTGTTAAAGGATCTGAGACACCAGAGGGTCATTGTTTCGGTATCCCCGGAAGAACGGGGCAGGGGGTTCTACTCTCACATTTTTTTGATAAAAAAGCCATCAGGGAGCTACAGGTTAATCCTCAACCTAAAACCCCTGAACAGATTGGTCCATTACAGAAAATTTTGCATGGATTCAATTTTCTCAGTCAGGAACATGCTGACAAAAGGGTGCTTCATGGCATCTATAGACTTAAAAGATGCTTACCTGCACATTCCCATAGCTCCGCAGTCTCAAAAGTTCTTGAGATTCGCAGTGAATATGGGCAAAGAGATTGTACACCTGCAGTTCAGGGCCCTTCCCTTCGGCCTTTCGTCAGCCCCTCGTATCTTTACGAAGGTAATGGCGGAGGCTCTCGCCCCTCTTCGTCTTCAGGGGGTTGCGGTAATCCCGTACCTAGACGACCTCCTCTTCTTTGCCCCCTCCAGGGAGAGGTTGCAGGAGGATCTGGCCGGGGCTCGCGGTCACTTGGAGGCTCTGGGGTGGCTAGTGAACGTCCCAAAATCAAACCTCAATCCAACCCAGAAGATACTCTTTCTGGGGTTCCAGATAGACTCAGTGGAACAAAGGATTTTTCTCCCAGAGGAGAAAAAGGTCAGGATTCAGAGGGCGGTTTCAGCTCTTCAAACGAACCAGTTGGTTTCGGTGAGAAGAATCATGTCAGTTTTGGGGACTTTGACCTCTTCGATGCCTGCCATCCAGTGGGCAAGGAGGCATTTCAGGCCCCTCCAGAGGTTCCTCTTAGGAACGTGGGATCACAGGTCAGAGAGCCTCGACACCAGGGTAAGAGTTCCTCCCAGGGTCAGACGCTCGCTGTGGTGGTGGAGAGGTCAGGAAGTTCTACAGAAAGGCCTTCTTTGGTCCTTCCCGACAGAAAAGGTGGTCACAACAGACGCCAGTATGTGGGGATGGGGGGCACACATGGGTCAGGACTTGGCACAGGGGACATGGTCTCAGGACGAATCCAGAAGATCGTCAAATTGGAGAGAATTAAAAGCAGTCGCTGCAGCTTTAGCTGCCTTCTCCCCATACCTCCTAGGGTGCCATGTCCGGATACTGTCAGACAACGCCACTACAGTAGCCTACTTAAACAATCAGGGAGGCACAAGGAGCAAGTCCTTGTATCTTCTTTCGGCAGAGATTATGGATTGGGCAGAAACCAGTCTTCTGTCTCTATCCGCTGTCCACCTAAAAGGCACGTTGAACAAGGTGGCAGATTATCTAAGCCGACAGACAGTGCAGGAAGCAGAGTGGAGCCTAAACACAGAGGTGTTCACTCTAATCTCCAGTATCTGGGGCCTTCCGCAGGTAGACCTGTTCGCCTCAAGAAGGAACACCCAGCTTCCTCAATTTTTTTCCCTCGAGAGAAACGACGGTTCTCAAGGGACAGACGCCTTAGCACAGCAGTGGAATTTTCAACTGGGGTACGCTTTTCCCCCCTTTCAGCTAATTCCACTGGTGCTGAGGAAAATACAAAAAGAGGGTGTTTCAGTAATCCTGATCACCCCGTTTTGGCCAAAAAGGGCTTGGTTTTCTTTGATCCTACAGTTGGCAGTCAAACCAGGTTGGCACCTCCCGCTGAGACCAGATTTGTTAACTCAGGGGCCAGTGCATCATCCAGATGTAAGCAGGCTAAAACTCACTGCTTGGTATCTGAGGAGCAATTGCTAAGAAGCAAAGGCTTTTCGGAAAGATTAATTTCCACTTTGCTCTCCAGTAGAAAGAAAGTAACCAGGGCCATTTATGGCAAGGTTTGGAAGGTCTACGCGTCCTTTTGTCATGCAGAACATAGAGAGGTAAAAAACCTAGTCTCAGTTCTGGAATTTCTGCAAAAAGGGGCAGATAGAGGGCTCGCCGTCAGCACTCTTAAAGTGCAGGTGTCAGCTTTAGGGGTCTATTTAGAAAGATCATTATCCTCAGTACCCTTAATCACAAGATTTTTCAAAGCGCTCTCCAGGGCTAGACCGGTCCCAGTAAGATCTTTTCCCTCATGGGACCTCTCCGTAGTCTTGCAGGCCCTTACTAAAGAGCCTTTTGAGCCCCTGTAGAGCATTTCCCTTAAGAACTTAACCCTTAAAACTATTTTTCTTGTAGCAATCACTTCAGCCAGAAGGATTAGCGAACTGCACGCTCTTTCAGTAAAAGAGCCCTTCCTATCAGTTTTTTCAGACAGAATTGTCCTTAAAGTAGATCCAGGGTTTTTGCCGAAGGTAGCAAGCTCCCATAACAGATCCCAGGAGATTACTCTCCCAACTTTCTGTTCTAACCCGAAGGGCAATAAGGAAGAGCAGTTTCACAACCTGGACGTAAGACGTACCTTGTTGCATTATTTAGAAGTTACAGGGGGCTTTAGAGTTTCAGACTCTTTATTTGTTCTCTTTTCTGGAAATAAAAAAGGCAAGCAGGCATCCAAGGCTTCCTTAGCTAGATGGATCAAGACAGCTATTTCTACTGCTTACAATGAGTCGGGTCAATCCCCCCCTAAGGGGGTTAGGGCTCATTCAACTAGGGCTCAGGCCACTACATGGGCAGAAAGAGCTGGTGCCACTCCAGATCAGATCTGTAGGGCGGCTACGTGGTCAAGTATGTCTACATTTGTCCGTCATTACAGGCTGGACCTCCTGTCAGCAGGAGACCAGGCTTTTGGCAGAAAGGTTCTGCAGGCTGTGGTCCCTCCCTAAGGGGGTAAGTCTCTATTATCCTCTCAGGTGCTGTCCTGAAAGACGATTAGGGAAAAATCAAGTTAGACTTACCGGTAACTTGTTTTCCAAGAGTCTTTCAGGACAGCAGCATCCCGCCCTAATGTGTTTTACATATATATATATATATATATATACTGTGACTAACCATATCTGGATTATGTGTTCCAGTTTGGGGCCGGAGGTTCTCTACTACAACTGACCATATGTGGGAAGGAGCCTCCTTTTAAAGTTTGGTGGAAAAGGTGTTTCCTGTGGACAAAGGGAGGTGTCACTCTCTCAGGTGCTGTCCTGAAAGACTCTTGGAAAACAAGTTACCGGTAAGTCTCACTTGATTTTTTGGGGGGGGAGGAGGAGAGGAGACATATCATTTTTCCTACTTACTATATGGCTCCTCTTCCCTGACAGCACAGGGATGTTTACACACACAAAAATCCCCGTACTGGCCCTCGTGCACGCAATTGCACCTTGCCGGTGGCGATTGTGCCCGCCGGCCATGCGCCTCTGGTGGCTGCTAAAGGAATGAATGTTTCCATACGGGATTTCGCCCAGGGGAGCCATTCTGCTGAAGTTTATCTGCGTGATCCGGTCGGGAACCGGTTAAAAATCCCTATAAGCTACACTTTTTATAAGCCTTTACAGGTTACTAGTTTAGAATTACACAAGGGGTCTGGTGCAAGAATTATTGCTCTCGCTACAACGTTATAACGATACCTCGTAGTGTTAACACTGTTTACATATGCATGAGTAACCTACTCACATTATATATTTTTTTTAATGCACCTTCTTTAATCTTCATATTTACACATATTGTACTTATTCATTTAGAGCGCTGCATTTTTCCTTTTATATGTATTTTTTGGTGTTTGTATATGTACACTGATTGAATGCTGCTGCTCATAGACCATTTTAGCGCTGACATAATTTTTGAGCAACCTACATATATCTATGTATTTGGTCACTTTAAAAAATGTATATTATTTATTTTATTTAAAAAAAATGTACCCCTTGTCTCCTCCTCGCATGCTTGTCTCCAGAATTTCTCCAGAGCCTCCCCTACTCTTGCTACTTTCAGGCGATCACCCTGAAAAACAAATTTCTTCAGGGAAGCCTATTATGCCTCCAACTAATCTTTTACCACTTCCATAAGCTCATTCCCCACAGTTACAACCTTTTGTACCACCTGCCCCACCCTATTAGATTGTAAGCTCTTCTGAGCAGGGCCCTCTTAATCCTCTTGTATTTTATTGTATTATAACTGTATTGCCTTCCTTTTTTATTATGAAATGCTGCATAAACTGTTGGCGCTATATAAATCAGAAGGAACGAACAAGATCCCCTGGGATAGCATGGGCCTTTACGGGATCTCTCCTCTGCCCTCCAAAACATCTGATCAAACCAAGATCGGTTTGATCAGATGCTTGTTCACTGACAAAGAAATGATCAGTCTATAATTTTAATGAGAGGTTTATTTTAACAGTGAGCGACAAAATAACAACTGAAATATCCACAAAAACGCATTTTAACCACTAGCTGACCGCCCACTGTCAAATGACGGCGGAGCGGTGCAGCTATTGTGGCGGGCCGCTTTTTTGCCACTAGGGGGCGCGCGCCGCGGGAGGCACGTGTTCGCCGCGTAGCTGGGGCCCTGATGCGCGTGCCCGGTAAGTGAGCAGGACGTGGATCGGTGTGTGTAAACACACCCAACCACGTCCTGTCAGAGGAGAGGAGACCGATAGTGTGTCCCTTGTACATAGGGACACCGATCGGTCCCCTCCCCCCACAGTTAGAATCACTCATATAGGGTACATTTTAACCCCTGCAGCGCCCCCTAGTGTTAACCCCTTCCCTGCCAGTCACATTTATACAGTAATCAATGCATTTTTATAGCACGGATCGCTGTATAAATGTGAATGGTCCCAAAAATGTGTCAAAAGTGTCCGATATGTCCGCCGCAATGTCGCAGTCATGATAAAAATCGCAGATCGCCACCATTACTAGTAAAAAATAAATAATAATAAAAATGCTATAAATCTATCCCCTATTTTGAAGACGCTATAACTTTTGCGCAAACCAATCAATATACGCTTATTGCGATTTTTTTTTTTTACCAAAAATATGTAGAAGAATACGTATCGGCCTAAACTGAGGAAAAAATGTGTTTAAAAAAAAAAATAATTGGATATTAAATTATAATAAAAAGTAAAAAATATTATGTTTTTTCAAACTTGTCGCTCTTATTTTGTTTATAGCGCAAGAAATAAAAACCGGGGAAAAAATGATAAAAATGTTATTTGGGTACAGCGTTACACGACCGCACAATTGTCATTTAAAATGCGGCAGCGCTGAAAGCTGAAAAATGGCTTGGTCAGGAAGGGGGTGTTCGTGCCTGGTAGGCAAGTAGTTAAAAAAGTTATAAATTGATTAGCATTTTAATGCGTAAGAGAAGTATTTGGTCCCTTATCAATCAGCAAGATTTCTGTCTCTGGTGTCTTCTATACAGGCAACAAGCTGAGATTAGGAGCACTCTCTTAAAGGGAGTTCTAATCTCATCTTGTTACCTGTATAAAAGACACCTGTCCACAGAAGAAATCAATCAGATTCCAATCTCTACACCATGACCAAGACCATAGAGCTGTCCAAGGATGTGAATGACAAGATTGTAGACCTACACAAGGCTGGAATGAGCTACAAGACCATCGCCAAGCAGCTTAGTGAGAGGTTCACAACAGTTGGTGCGATTATTCGCAAATGGAAGAAACACAAAATTACAGTCAATCTCACTCGTTCTGGGACTCCATGCAGGATTTCACCTTGTGGAGTTTGAATGATCATGGGAACGGTGGGGAATCAGCCCAGAACTACACGGGAGAATTTGCTCAATGATCTCAAGGCAGCTAGGACCATAGTTACCAAGAAAACAATTGGCAACACACTACGCCGTGAAGGACTGAAATCCTACAGCTCCCGCAAGGTCCCCCTGCTCAATAAAGCACATGTCCAGGCCTGTCTGAAGTCTGCTAATGAACATCTGAATGATTCAGAGGAGAACTGGGTGAAAGGGTTGTGGTCAGATGAGACCAAAATCAAGCTCTTTGGCATCAACTCAACTCACCGTGTTTAGAGGAGGAATGGTGCCTATGACTTCAAGAACACCATTCCCACCAAACATGGACATGCTTTGGGGGTGTTTTTCTGCTTAGGGGACAGGACAACTTCACTACATCAAAAGGGACAATGGACAGGGCCATGTACCGTCAAATCTTGGGTGAGAACCTCCTTCCAGGGCATTGAAAATGGAACATGGATGGGTATTCCAGCATGACAATGACCCAAAACACACACTGCCAAGGCAGCAAAGAAGTGGCTCAAGAAGAATCGCATTAAGGTCCTGGGGTGGCCTAGCCAGTCTCCACACCTTAATACCTTAAATATGTAGAGGGAGCTGAAGGTTCGAGTTACCAATCGTTTGTCAGCCTCGAAACCTTAATGACTTGGAGAGAATCTGCAAAAAGGAGTGGGACAAAATCCCTTCCGAGATGTATGCAATTTTGGTGGCCAACTACAAGAAACGTCTGATCCCTGTGATTGCCTTCAAGGGTTTTGCGAAGGGGTTTTTCTGTATTTTATGTTTTTTTATTCTGGCTCTCACTGTTGAAATAAACCTACCATTAAAATTATAGACTGATCATTTCTTTGTCAGTGGGCAAACATACAAAATCAGCAGGGGATCAAATACTTTTTCCCCCTCACTGTATATAGTGTTTGTGTGTGTGTATGTGTGTGTGTGTGTGTGTGTGTATATATATATATATATATATATATATATATATATATATATATATATATATATATATATATATATATATATATATAATGTGTGTGTGTGTGTGTGTGTTTATATAATCTCACAAAAGTTAGTACACCCCTCACATTTTTGTAAATATTTTATTATATTTTTTTTCCTGCGACAACGCTGAAGAAATTACACTTTGCTACAATGTAATGTAGTGAGTGTACAGCTTGTATATTAGTGTTAATTTCCCGTCCCCTCAAAATAACTCAACACACAGCCATTAATGTCTGACCGACTGTCAATAAAAGTGAGTACACCCCCAAGTCAAAATGTCCAAAGTGGGCCCAATTAGCCATTTTCCCTCCCCGGTGTCACGTGACTCTTTAGTGTTACAAGGTCTCAGGTGTGAATGGGGAGCAGGTGCGTTCAATTTGGTGTTATCGCTCTCACTCCCTCATACTGGTCACTGGAAGTTTAACATGGCACCTCATGGCAAAGAACTCTGAGGTTCTGAAAAATCTATGAGAAGATGGCCAAGTCCCTGAAACTGAGCTGCAGCATGGTGGCAAAGACCATACGGCAGTTTGACAGGACAGGTTCCACTCAGCACAGGCCTCGCCATGGTGGACCAAAGAAGTCGAGTGCACGTGCTCAGCGTCACATACAGAGGTTGTCTTTGGGAAATAGACGTATGAGTGCTGCCTGCATTGCTGCAGAGGTTGAAGGGGTACGGTGTTGGCCTGTCAGTGCTCAGACCATAAGCCGCACACTGCATCAAATTGATGTGCATGGCTGTCATCCCAGAAGGAAGCCTCTTCTAAAGATGATGCACAAGAAAACCCGCAAACAGTTTGCTGAAGACAAGCAGACTAAGGACATGGATTACTGGAACCATGTCCTGTGGTCTGATGAGACCAAGATAAACTTATTTGGTTCAGATGATGTCAAGCGTGTGTAACGGCAACTAGGTGAGGAGTACAAAGAAGTGTGTCTTGCCTACAGTCAAGCATGGTGGTGGGAGTGTCATGGTCTGGGGCTGCATGAGTGCTGCCGGCACTGGGGATCTACAGTTCATTGAGGGAATCATGAATGCCAGCATGTACTATGACATACTGAAGCAGAGCATGATCCCCTCCCTTCAGAGACTGGGCCGCAGGGCAGTATTCTAACATAATAAGAACCCCAAACACACCTCCAAGGCGACCACTGCCTTGCTAAAGAAGCTGGGGGTAAAGGTAATGAACTGGCCAAGCATCTCTCCAGACCTAATCCCTATTGAGCATCTGTGGGGCATCCTCAACTGAAAGGTGGAGGAGCACAAGGTCTCGAACATCCACCAGCTCCGTGATGTCGTCATAGAGGAATGGAAAAGGACTCCAGTCGCAATCTGTGAAGCTCTGGTGAACTCCATGCCCAAGAGGGTTAAGGCAGTGCTGGAAAATGGTGGCCACACAAAATATTGACACTTTGGGCCCAAGTTAGACATTTTCACATAGGGGTGTACTCCCTTTTGTTGCCAGCGGTTTAGACATTAATGGCTGTGTTGAGTTATTTTGAGGCGACGGAAAATTTACACTGTTATACAAGCTGTACACTCACTACTCTACATTGTAGCAAAGCGTAATTTCTTCAGCGTTGTCGCATGAAAAGTTATAATAAAATATTTACAAAAATGTGAGGGGTGCACTCACTTTTGTAATAAAAAATTATATATATATATATATATATATATATATATATATATATATATATATATATATATATATTGCACACCTATGTGTCTTTTATAAAGGGCATGCATTTATGTACCCTAGTAAAAATACTTCCTTTTAATTCGAGAAAGGGTCACTAAGCCCTGGTTCACACCAGTGCGGCTTTGAAATTGCGCTATTTAAGCCACCGATCACTGCGATTTCATGTGCAGCTTTCTGACATGCGTTTGACTTCATTTACAAAGATGTCAGTGCAAGCCTCACAGAAATAGTGCAGGAACCTTTTTCATCCCCAAATTGTTCCCACAAAGTCGGGAGCTTGAAATTGTCCAAAATGTCTTAGTATGCTAATGCATAATACGAGTTCCTTTCACTGAAACTAAGAGACCAAACCCAAACCCCAGAAAAACAACCCCACACCATAATCCCCCCTACACCAAAGGTTTTCGACCAGTGCACAAAGCAAGGTCCATAAAGATATGTATGAGAGCGTTTGGGGTGGAGTAACTTGACTGGCCTGCACGGAGTCCTGACCTCAACCCGATAGAACCCTTTTGGGATGAATTGGAGCAGAGACTGCAAGCCAGGCCTTCTTGTCCACATCAGTGCCTGACCTCACAAATGCGCTTCTGAAAGAATGGTCAAACATTTCCATAGACACACTCCTAAACCTTGTAGACAGCCTTCCTTGAACCGTTGAAGCTGTTATAGCTGCAAAGGGTGGGCCAACTCGATACTGAACCCTACTGAATACTGAATACCCCTACTCAAACCCTGCAATAAAAAACGCTGCAAACTATGCAACCAGATCAATCTATCCAAAAGTGTCACACACACAAATGGGACCTTCAATATCACAGGCTCATACAACTGTACCTCCAGTAATGTGGTGTACCTAATCCAATGCAACAGGTGTAGCAAAGGATCTTATGTTGGTGAAACAGGACAGAAGTTACAAGTGAGGATGAATTTGCACAGACATACCATCAAGGAACATAAGGAAGATGGTCTCTGTACACCTGTGGGACATCATTTCTCACAACCGGACCACACTATAGAAGACTTCAATGTTTTAGTTCTTAAAGGGAATTTCAGAACTATCCAGGAAAGGAAAACATTTGAGCTAAGAATGATACTTCTTTTTGACACAAAAAACAATGGCTTAAATTTGGATATTGGTTTCCTCACCCACTATACTAGAGTTTTATGACCCCCCTCTGTGACTGTGATCTCCCCCCCCCCCCCCCCCCCCCCTCCAGTCTATAGCTTTCCCTCTGTCTTATCTCACTTGCTGATAGCTTTATTACCATTGCCATACTATTGATTTGTATATGTATGTGTTTGTTTTTCTTTGCCTACCCCTCAGAGATTTTTCCTTTTTTTTTTTTTTCTTTAGTTTTTTAACATTTTACCTTCTGCTAAAACTTTTGTGTATAACACGCACCCACGATTTTCCCCTGATTTTAAGGGGAAAAAAGTGCGTGTTATACGCCGATAAATACGGTACCCCTAGATGGGGTTCCTAGCACTAAGTGGCCCCGAGATACGGGGCCCCAAATTCGGTTCGGAAAATGTCATTCTCTGCTGCAGAAAAGTGCTTGAGATTTTCTGACCCGAATTTGGGGCCCCATGTCTCGGGGACACTTGGTGCTAGGAACCCCAAATGTTGTATTCCAACCCAGTGGAATTGGCACTACAACATATCCAAAGATGGGGTTCCTAGCACTAAGTGACCCCGAGATACAGGGCCCCAAATCGGTCAACTGTGTCCATCTGCATGGGCACAGTGAGGCTGCAAATGGGCATCGTTGACCCTCTTTTCCACTTACAGTAGCTGCGCATTTCTCACCCTAGGCTTATACTCGAGTCAATAAGTTTTCCCAGTTGTTTGTGGTAAAATTAGGTGCCTCGAGTATATACGGTACATTTAAATGCCCATCATTGCACCCTTGTCCAGTGTCCATCTGCAGCCTTGTCCATCCTTGCAGCTTTGCCCAGTGCAGCCTTGTCCATCCTTGCCCAGTGCAGCCCTGTCCATCCTTGCAGCCTTGCCCAGTGCAGCCTTGTCCAGTGCATTTGCAGGCTTGCCCAGTACATTTGCAGCGTTGCCCAGTACATTTGCAGCGTTGCCCATTTGAAATTGGCGCCGAGTGGGGAGGACGAGCGCCGCGTGACATATCGAAAGCCGCGTGTATTTTCGGCTATTTTCGGCTCCGAGCGCTGATAACATACAGGAATCCGAGTTCGGCTAGTCTCGGCTCTGCTCGCAGACGGGGCGGGACTGCGAGAGGAGCCGAAAATAGCCGAACTTGGATTTCTTTATGTTGTCGGCGCTCGGCTCCTCTCGCAATCAGTGGAGGTGAGCGGGACTGCGAGAGGAGCCGAAAATACACGCGGCTTTCGGAATATTGGCTGCGCTCGCTCCCCTAAAGAAATAATCAGCGGGAGATCGGCGGGTATCGGCGTATAACACGCACCCACGATTTTCCCCTGATTTTAAGGGGAAAAAAGTGCGTGTTATACGCCGATAAATACGGTACCCCTTTTTGTAAAGATGACAGTCCAAGGTATTTAATAAGAGG
Organism: Lithobates sylvaticus; assembly: GCA_028564925.1. Taxonomy (NCBI): domain Eukaryota; kingdom Metazoa; phylum Chordata; class Amphibia; order Anura; family Ranidae; genus Lithobates; species Lithobates sylvaticus. The sequence continues at coordinate 158,136,613 of CM053030.1, forward strand.
CATAGTGAGTTTTTTGCCCACAATAGTTTGGAAAAAAATTTCTCACACATGGCATAGATAAACTTGCAATTACATCCCAAAGTACATTCTGCTACTCCTCCTGAGTATGGCGATACCACATGTGTGAGACTTTTTCACAGCCTGGCCACATAGAGAGGCCCAACATGCAGGGAGCACCAGGCGTTCTAGAACCATAAATTACACATTTTGTTTCCTGACTAGGCCCTGGAGCACCAGGACAACAAACGCCCATAAAATAAACCAATTTTGGAAAGTAAACAACCCAACGTATAGTGTGAGGCATAATGAGTCTTTTGAACATGTAATTTTCTTGAATGAAAACTTGTTTTTTTTTTTTTTTTACAAAAAGTTGTCAATTTATAAGATATTTCCAACACATAGCATGTACATAGCAAAAATTACACCCCAAAATACATTCTGATACTCCTCCTGAGTATGGCGATACCACATGTGTGAGACTTTTACACAGCCTGGCTACACACACAGGCCCAACATCCAAGTAGCACCGCCAGGCATTCTAAAGGCATAAATTACACATTTCATTTTCTGAGTACCTATTAAATTTTTGAAGACTCTGGAGCACCAAGACAATGGAATTGGATGTGGCAGCTGATCACGGACGGATGTGCGCCAGCTGATCACGGACAGTGGTTTAAATATATGAATTTTTTTCTAGATATTAATAATTTATATATACAATTTTGGGTTTGCCAAATACACCTGGGTATGTGCACTGGTATATAGTAATGTTAATATTATCACGGCGAGATATTGTGCTGCACATAGAGGTTATTGGCCTCTGGGTTCTGTTTTAGTTGTTGTTTTTTCTATTTCTCTTCTGGGGATAATAATATTACTACTGGTTTTTGTATTTGGGTGTGGGTTTGACCCTTTTTGTACATTGCACATACCACTTAAGCCCCATACACACGGTCGGACAATCCGCGGACCAGGTCGGTCGGATCCTGTCCGTCATACTTTGTCTGATGTTGGTTTTGCGTACACACGGTCGGACAAAGTTGTCGGAAAATCCGATCATTCTGAACGTGGTGACGTTTGTTGCCTACGACGGGACTACGTAGAGGCTAGTAGCCAATAGCTTTGGTCTTGTAATGTGATCTGAGCATGCGTAGCACTTTGTCCGGTCGGACAACCGTACACACGATCGGATTTGGTGTGATCGGACCGTGTTGTCGGCAAATCTTTCCAGCAGGAGATAAGACTTTGTCCGTCGGACAATCCGACGTACACTGTCCGATGGTGCATACACACGGTCTGATTTTTCAACAACATTGTCCGATCGGACAGAATCCATGAAAAAGTCGGACCGTGTGTATGGGGCTTTAGTCATATACTACTGCCCTGCTTGGTGTGCAGACGTATAGGACACTGGATGCACTACATATCTGCTGATAGACAGCAACTACATGTGTTGTCTAACACACTTACCACAAGTTATTGTGATTTACAAGCACTGTATCACATATAAGGATCACCCTTCTGACACTTTGGGTCTGTTGTTTCTTTGGGAATTTGGTTTCAGGAACTCGCAAGTTGACTTTTTATATGTGCACAGGATGCTGGATATTATATACGCATACATATAGCTAATAACTATACAGGACAATGAGTAGCCTGTTTACTCGGATGCTATAATATATATATATATATATATATATATATATATATATTTCATATACAAATTTGTATTTGCATAGGTGTATATTGTGAGGAATTGGTGCATATAGGGGTAATTTCTATCCCACACCACCCTGGTGCACTCGGGGGTAAGTACATATTTATAAATATACCCCTTTGCTTACCTCTACTTGCTTTTTTATGCCTATTATTAGGTTATACCTATAATGTGCAAGCAGTTCTGACACGTAGCGCCACTGACCCCTATCTCAACACTTGACACTTGACACACGGACAGATGTGCGCCAGCTGATCACGGACCGATGTGCGCCAGCTGATCACGGACTGATGTTCAGTGGGACAGTTGTTTAAAGGGACATCTATGTGACAGGTGTTGGTGTTTTTTACTGTTTGGGGACACTAGCTGGGTGATTGGTGTGTAAAAAGCTCATATGCACTAACCCCCTGCTCGTAGATCTGCTCTCCTTCTCCTGACTGACTCTGTGAGGAGTAGCAGAGCCAATCACCTGGCAACGGCTCTCTGTTTACTACATAACGGCTGTGATTTGACACAGCTGTCATGTGATCAGGAGGGCCAATCACAGAGCCCTCCTGTTGAGCGATGTTGCCCTGTCTCTGGGGGACACGGACACATCGGGATTGCACCGCTGTGTGGGCACGACCCCACTTCCTGTGACGTCCCCCCAGGCTGCTTACATCACATGATGGCTGTGATTGGACACAGCCATCATGTGATCAGGCGGGCAAATCATAGAGCCCTCCTGCCGATCCGAAATGCGGCGTGTCCGGGAGACACGTACGCATCGAGATTGCACGGCTGCGCGATCCCTCTCCTGAAGGGCGTTCAGAAACGTCCTCTCAGAAGGAGGAAGCGCCCACACGGCCGTTTATGTGCAGGGTCTGGGTGGGAAGTGGTTAAAAAAATATCGCCACATCGCTCTCCCCAGGATTCATCTTTAAAACGAATGCTCAGACCTTCCTTTTAGCACAAGGCTTTGGAACACAAAATTCTCCTCCCCACCCAAACACAAAAAGTCCACCCCAATGCCTTCTTCACAGTGAAGAAGCGCCCTCACTTCTAAGAGTGGGGGGATGTTTGTTGCAGTTTGCATTTTTCCAGGTCACCGACATCCCATGAGTTTAATTGATGCACTCAAAAGAGTAATAAAATAGAATTTCCAGTCAATACGTTTTTATTGAAAGATTTTCAAATATATATCAGGACAAATAACAGTTGTGCTGGTTTACGTAATTATTATAACACAACGTTGGTGTAACTTCCAACAAACAAAAGAAAGATACATGGCGATATCAACTTGTTCCATTCAATCCCCCACAAAGAGTAGTGTCCCATGTTGAATAAAATAGAATTTCAAACTCTTCCTCAACCTTTTTCTTCTTTCAAATGTGACAAAACCTGCCCAGAGACATTAACCATCTTTTGTCCCAGAGCGTGGTCATTCCGATCCCTCGGAAAGCACAGGTTCAATGGATTCTTTTTAAACCTGTTTACAGTATCCAAATTCAGTGGGTGATAATTGTCAGAAGATTATTCACAAAGGTGCTTGCACCTGTACTGGCCATTTTAATAGCTCGGAACCTCCAGGTCACAGGGTACCTAGATGACCACATTCTGAAGGAGTTGTCTCACTCAAAACTATCTGCAAACATTCAAAAACTATCCAGACTCTTTATGCCTTTGGCTGGATAATCATATTTCAAAAGTCTGCCTTCCAGCATTCCCTTTGTCTAACATATTTGGGCCCCATTCTGTACATGGCCCAAGCAAAAATGTTCCTACCAGCAAACAAACTTGCCCCCTCTAATACCCTTTGCTAGGGGCTTTAAGATCAAAAAGACATACCTCAGAGATTCTCCATGTGCCTTATGGTGACCTCATTTGAGACGGTTCCTTTCACTCACTTCCACTCAAGGCGAACACACGTACTGTTGGCCTGGTTCAAACACACTTCTTTCAATCTTGTGCTTCTATCCAGACAAGCAAGGCACTCTCTATCTTGGTGAATTTCCAATCCAGCCATGAAAATGAGAGAGTCATTTCTTCCATACTCATGAAACATGGTAACAGATGCCAGCTTTACAGACTGGGGAAGAGTGTTCCAATCTCTCAAGGTTCAGGAAACCTGGTCTCCAAAATCCCGGAACTCAAAGCAATAAAATTAGCTCTACTTCACTGGTCCCCCCTTCTTCAGGGATGCCTAATCTCGAGAGAACTCGCACAGTTTAGTTAGAATTAGAGGAAGATTCTTTCAGCATGTCAGTATCGGTGGAAGGGGAATTTGATGATAAAGCTCCTACAACACAATGTTTTCTGTTTCCATCAGATGAGACGGCTAATCTTCTGAAAGTAATTTGATACACTTGAGGAAAAGCAGCAGGGTTTATCACTGTATGATCAACTATACACAGTGTTACAGAAACAATGCCTGCGCACTTACCCGGTTCATTCTACTATACTGGACAACATTAAGAGGTGATGGGGGGGAGGAAAGCGTTCATTCAAAATAACTTGAAAATTAGATTTCCCTTTCTCTGGGAAACATGTCTTAAATTAAACGCCCCACTATCAAAAACTTCTAGAAGGACCTTTCCTTTGAAGACGGGGGTGCTCTAAAAGATTTTATGGATTGTAAAGCAGAAACCTTTTTGAAACACGCCTTGAATGCACAACTGCATAGCGACTAAATGCGTAGCCTGTACCTTGAACGACTGGTTGGGTCAGCTTCATTCAAATCTGGAACAGGGCACCCCAGCAGAGAAAAATCTTTAGTCATTGCCCGTTTTGGAGAAAGCAGTAGCTTTTTTTGCTAATGCTTCTACAGATGCCATTAAATTCACATCAAGGTCTACCTCACTCCTTAACTCGGCAAGAAAAGTGATATGACTGGTGTCCTGGCAGGGGGACTTAACTTCAAAGGCCAAGCTTTGTGGGCTCCCGTTCGAAGGAAACCTCCTGTTTGACACAGAGCGGACATCAGTGTTAAGGCCCATACACACGATCAGACTTTTTGACAACAAACATGCAAATTAGCTGTTTTGGACCAACTCCATGTGTTGTGTACGCTCCATCGGACCAACTTTTTCAGTTTTCATCAGACTTTTGTTTGCTGTGCGAACGGACCAACTTTCTGCCAACAAAAGTCTGATGGAGCAAAGTCTGATCGTGTGTACACAAAACCATAGGACTTTTGTACAAACCAATGCAAAAGATCAGACAACAATACAGAAGTTGACCAAAGGTGGCGGTAAAGAGCAGAAAAACCACGTGATTTGGTGAAAGTTGGCTTAAAAAGTCCTGCTGTGTGTATGCAATACAAGTTCAGGGCCGACGCCCTTTGTACAAAAATCCACGGGAAAGTTTGTACAAAGTCCTATCGTGTGTATGAGGCTTTAGAGAGGTCTGCCAACAAGAAACAAAAGGCTTTCCCATGCGAAACAAGCAGACTGGGAGGATGTTTTCTCGTTCAAACAGACAGCCCCAGAATAAGGAATCCAAACAGCAGACCAGAAAAGCTGGTCTTTGAGAAAGGGGAAGTACTTTACATTCCCAAAATGGACAAGGAGAAAACTCAGTCACAGTAACGCACTCGATGTGCCCTGTGGGGGGTTGGGAGATTGGGGCCTTCCTACCACAATGGCAGGAAGTCACGAAGAACCCCTTCATACTGCATATTATAAGGCATGGATACAGAATAGAATTTGCGAGCCTCGCCCAGACAAGATTTTTTGGCACACCTCTGCCCCAAAATACAGCAAAAGCATATCTTCGTTGGCAGAAGCGTGCAAGTCTTGCGCATGAGAGATCAAAACATCTTTTCTTTTCTGGACGATAAATTGATTTTCGCAAATTCAGAAACAGCCCTAAAACAAAACGTAGCAGTAATGATATCTTTCTTGCAGGAGTTGGGCTGGATAATAAATTGGGTATAATCTCAGTTTATTCCTACAAACAAGATACGTACTTTTGCTACACAATTGTCACATTGAAGACCAAGATATATCTGACCACGGAAGGTGCAGAATCTTCAATAAGATTCAGATTGCGATTCAGCTGTTGCAACAAAATGCACAATAAGGGATGCCAAAAAGCTGTTGGGATGCCTGATGGCAGCAATACAGGGGGTCCAGTGGGCACAGCTGCATTCAAGGACCATTCAAAGTTATGTTCTTGCACAGTGGCAGTTGGTGGCTAAAACCACAAGTGCTGGCGCAAGGGAGCAAATGGAAACAGCTGATTCCAGTCAGCATCGCTACAAACTCCAGTTCCTGGGGGTGGGACGCTCACTCGGAAAATCACATAGCCCAAGGGGAATGGAACTCTGTCGGAAAACTGCTCAAATGTGAGGAAGACCCTTCAGAAGAAAAGATCAGAGGAAAAATAGTTCAAATAATGTCGAACTATATTACCGCTGTAGCTTATTTAAACAGTTAAGGTAGCACAAGGTCAGAACCAGGGGAACCAGGACCCATGACTGTGAGTCATGAAAGCAGATAATTAGTATAATTAATGATATGTAATGATGTGAAATGTACACCTCTGTATTAACCACGCCCATGTTCTATGCAATGATTGGCTAATAGCGTATATAAGTTGTATACCTGCCCAGAATTAAATCAGATAAGCTTTGAACATCGACTTTGACTCGCCTCTTGTTGTGTTCAGAACAACGCTATCTCACCAGTACTGGGAGGGTCTTGTGAGTGTGGTAATTGCCGTAGTTATTCCTAGATGGTCATTTTCAGGTATAAAGAAATACTGTTTCATTCCACTTCAATGCTTATGAAAGTTGCAGAACATCTGGGATGGGCAGAGGCAAAACCTTGTCTCCTTAACAGAAGTTCACCTGAAAGGATGGATGATTCAATTAGCCGACAGCTTAAGCCTCAAGGAAATGGTGCAGATGGAATGGTGTCCAAGTCCTGTAGTCTTTGCACTGAGATGGGGATCACCTGAAATCGATCTCTTTGCCAACAGAACCAATGCAAAGGGGAAATGTTATTTATCCATTCAAGAGGACTGTTAACCTCTAAAATCTCTATTTCTGATTTATTAGTCACAAAATATGATATGGGTTAAATAAGAGTTCTATTGACCAGGAGGAAAAGCTTTAAATATAATAGCATTTATTAAAGGTAGTTAAAAGTCTAGCTATGGTCTTACATCAAGGCATAAAATACTAGGTTGAAATAAAATATATACATGAAGAAATATATCGAGTATATTCCTTCAGACCATGATCTACAAGCATATTTAGAAAGCAGGTGAAAGCAAAAAACCGCGCTACCCTAACACACACAAATGGTCACACAATTGGATAAGGGAAAGGAAATAAAAATAAAAATAAATGAATGAATGAATGAATAAATAAATGGATAAAACCTAAACCGGCTGCAGAATAGTGGGATAAACACACATGAAATATAGAAAAAGGAAAACTGCGCCAGGTAAACAAAATAAACAGTAGTGTAAAAAAGCAATATACATGAGTGATCTGTGTATCTAGTCTGTAGTACTTGAGGTACTAGTACCTAAGGAATAAAGTCTGCACAAGGATTTACAAGGGCATAGGCAAACAGTATTGAAATATTCTCGGGTTATCACAACATGGAAGGCAAATATTCGACTAGAATTGTTTAAATATAAAACTGTGGACAATGGAAAAATAGTATTTCTCAGAGTCCTTATGATGGATGAATAACAAGACAATGGATGAAAGTCCTCTTATACAGTTGATTCCACTACACCAATGTGCTCCACTTCTATTAAAGTGCCACCACCAGTAAGTAGACTCCTTACCAGATGTACAGAAAACAAAGGCACTCAGGATTGAGCCTTAACCCAGGATTCCAAACATCAGGTATGGTTTCCCCTCAGACAATATCCTCCAAGATCAGTGTGTTCAGACCAGAGCTCCAAAGCAGGGGGGAGGGGGGGAACGCTTCCAATGTCAGGATGGATAGATAAAGCACTCAAAGGTGCATCCAAAGGTTACCATGTAAATGACAAAGGCAGACCATAGCGTGATATTGTAAAAAGTAAAATGACTTTAATTAAAATCGGATATTACTCACATTCTTTATGAGCAAGATAAGCAGTAAGAAATCCAACGATTGTTTAAAAGAAGCGCCGGCCGGCATCCAATCAAACCCTTTCTCCTTGTAACACGAACGTGGTGACGTCACTGCGCGTCCTCCCAGACGCGTTTCGTCATCAACAGACGTTTTCAATGGGGATAGGGCGCGCAGTGAGTCACCAGATTTTATACTACCAAGCCTCATTGTGAGAGGCAAGGAAGTGGCCATTCAACCATCTTAACTGTGGGAAAGGTTGCCCATACACAGGGAAAAAACGGAAAAAATGGAAAAGAAAAAGAGGCAAATGGCTTATACCCCAATTCTGGACTTAGTAACATATGAGTTAGGTATATTAACAAAAACATACTACAGTTATAGACAGATTCTAGGTGCATATAGCGCCTATATATGGGGAATTTGATATTCACATGTGGACATGTAAACAGAATGAAATAGACAAATTAAATAAAGTTAAAAATAATGGATATACATAGCCTATCAAGGTCGAGTGTTCATGTATGTGAACTGTGAAAAGAGACCTGGACCATTCAAACATGAGGAATGGGTCTCCTTAATGTGAATTGCAAAAAAGTGAAGGAATAAATGAATATATGGGGAATTCATTAAGTGAACCCGTAGTGGGTATAATGACATGTGACCATGTGAATCGTGAAGGCTCATAACATGGTGGGTAATGAACAAGTGAACATGGGAAGGGAGGGGGAAGAAAAAAGCAATACACCTTACAAATTTTAAGGGAAAAAACAGGGGACGCTATCTTATTAATGTGATGTGAACACATATTGAATGGAAAACATGAAAATGTGCATGAAGTGAAATTATGAAATAAATAAGTAATGTGTGATGGACAAAAATAAAAATAAAAAATAAAAATGAAAAGAAATATAAATAAAAATAAAAATAAAAATATAAATATGGAAATAAAATGAAATAAAAATAAAAATGAAAATGACAATAAAAAATAAAAAGTAAATTTGAGTAATAAATAGATAAAATAGAATAGAATAAAAATAAAAATGAAAATAAAAATAATAATAATAAATATAAAATGAAAATGAAGTGAACACGTGCACAAACAAAAGTGAACAATGTGCAAAATGTTTGAATGGTCCAGGTCTCTTTTCACAGTTCACATACATGAACACTCGACCTTGATAGGCTATGTATATCCATTATTTTTAACTTTATTTAATTTGTCTATTTCATTCTGTTTACATGTCCACATGTGAATATCAAATTCCCCATATATAGGCGCTATATGCACCTAGAATCTGTCTATAACTGTAGTATGTTTTTGTTAATATACCTAACTCATATGTTACTAAGTCCAGAATTGGGGTATAAGCCATTTGCCTCTTTTTCTTTTCCATTTTTTCAGTTTTTTCCCTGTGTATGGGCAACCTTTCCCACAGTTAAGATGGTTGAATGGCCACTTCCTTGCCTCTCACAATGAGGCTTGGTAGTATAAAATCTGGTGACTCACTGCGCGCCCTATCCCCATTGAAAACGTCTGTTGATGACGAAACGCGTCTGGGAGGACGCGCAGTGACGTCACCACGTTCGTGTTACAAGGAGAAAGGGTTTGATTGGATGCCGGCCGGCGCTTCTTTTAAACAATCGTTGGATTTCTTACTGCTTATCTTGCTCATAAAGAATGTGAGTAATATCCGATTTTAATTAAAGTCATTTTACTTTTTACAATATCACGCTATGGTCTGCCTTTGTCATTTACATGGTAACCTTTGGATGCACCTTTGAGTGCTTTATCTATCCATCCTGACATTGGAAGCGTCCCCCCCTCCCCCCTGCTTTGGAGCTCTGGTCTGAACACACTGATCTTGGAGGATATTGTCTGAGGGGAAACCATACCTGATGTTTGGAATCCTGGGTTAAGGCTCAATCCTGAGTGCCTTTGTTTTCTGTACATCTGGTAAGGAGCCTACTTACTGGTGGTGGCACTTTAATAGAAGTGGAGCACATTGGTGTAGTGGAATCTACTGTATAAGAGGACTTTCATCCATTGTCTTGTTATTCATCCATCATAAGGACTCTGAGAAATACTATTTTACCATTGTCCACAGTTTTATATTTAAACAATTCTAGTCGAATATTTGCCTTCCATGTTGTGATAACCTGAGAATATTTCAATACTGTTTGCCTATGCCCTTGTAAATCCTTGTGCAGACTTTATTCCTTAGGTACTAGTACCTCAAGTACTACAGACTAGATACACAGATCACTCATGTATATTGGTTTTTTACACTAATATTTAGAAAGCACACCTTTCCCTGCTACCTGCTATCTTACCCCAGCTCCATCGTGCTGGCTGGTTTCCCCGAAAGAGAAAATTGCCGCCTTTTTCTCTGAGTATATCACTTAATGCTGATGTCTCATTGGTTGGCATAGCGTGACTTCGGATTGGTTATCTTCCCTATACTTAGTCTAAGCCAGCCCCCCTTTGATGCAACTCCTAGTGATTATTCTGAGCAGGAGAATGTTGCTGGGAAGTTAAGAATTGATTTCCGGGGTGTGACTCACTTCATTGCATAAACCAGCATGGGGTCTTTTGTAGTGAATAGGTGACAAACAATGGAATTGGCTCTCCATTGTTTGTATATACAAGCCTCGGCACCATCTTGTCTGCTTAAGCCTAACCTTCTTGGTGGCTCTGTTACATAGATACACAGCTAGTTGAACTATATTCATAATTACAATATTTCACAGCTATTAATGGAGATTTCACATAAACTCATACGGCAACAGGACCCAAAGAGTGCAAGCACTAGCTCAACCCTGGGTGGGGGAACTGCTATATGTATTACCACCCACCATTTTGTCTATTACCTTGGGTAATTCATAAACTGCAGATGTCAGGAGAAAAGATAATCCTTATTGCGCCTTTTTGGTCTGCGAAAACAAAGTGCAATTGGGCCCTGGATACTACCAGCAAGACAGGATATTCTGGTTCAAGGCAAAGTATACCACCCTCAAATAGAAAAATGAACCTCGGCAGCGTAGCTTTTGAGAGGGAGCAGTTAATTAGCATGGGCCTTTAGGAGAAAAAAACGATGGTGCAGCACTCAAAACATGTAGCCATTTAGCAAGTGTAAGGCAGGAAACCACAAAGGGTGCTCTGGCTCTGGTGTTCCCTCGTAAATCAGTAAATCTACACAAATTCAGAAGATGGAGCCGGTGTCTTGCCGAGTTGGTTCCCCTGGTGGCTTGGTTCCTCTCTGTACTGCGCATGCGCAGTACGAATGGCTAGGCATCTTCCGGAAATTGTCGAACCAAAACAGATGCGAGTGAAGTGTACACCGCACAGCTGATTTTGTTTGTTAAAAAAAAAAAAAAAGTTTAAAAAAATACTCTCCTAATTGAAAGTAAAAAACCCACAGATGGCGCTCTAAAAACACGTTTTCTATTACTCTCTTCTATATCCAGAGCTAAACGATTTATTTTGCCTTTTCCCTTGCTTACAGTAATAGACCCGCCCCTTAGACTGAGACTCCCCTTGCAGAGTAGCGCCAACATCGTACAGATCTGCACTCATCCGCTGAGGGGAACCATCTCGGCAGAACACCTGCAACTCCAATAATCCTTAATTAATTTTATTTACACAAGAGAAAGATTAAAAGATACAACGGGCTCACACGTTCTGGCTGATAAGCCCTTGTTCACAGCACTATCAGAGAAAGTTGAAAATACTATCTTGAATAGCAGGAAGTGTTCCACGAATGCTATCTACAAAAAGATCTGCAAGAAGCAAGAGAATGACTTGCCAGATGCCCCAATCCTTAAAGCCTAATTCTACTTTAGTTGAGTTAAAGAAATTCCCCTCTGGGTGATCTATGTACATTGCAGATTGTTGCAGATTCCTACCTTTTGTTATTTCTGAAGAAATCACTGTTTGTTCCTCTGTGCCTATGTGTTTAGTGAGTCTAATGGGAGTGTTTTTTAGAATTATCAACCAGCTGCTGCAGCTGTAGAGCTCTAATGAGGAAAATTGCAGGGTCTGCATCCCTTTTTAGATGTGATTTCCTATATGGAGTATCTAACCAAAAATGAAATTTTTATTGCAGGGATGCCTGAAATCTGACTTGTTTCTTAGTTTAGACTTCTGGGAAAATCTGTGTATAGAACACCTTCAGGTAGCCATATTGCATTGCATTTACAGAAAATTACAGCGACTGCAGATTGATAAGGAAAGATAATTTTTTTAATAACATTCAATTACAATATGACTTGTGTTGCAATTGTATATTCTATATATATATATATATATATATATATATATATATATATATATATATATATATATAATTTTTTTTTTTTCCATGAAAGTGTAGTTACCTTTTAACCGCTTCCCGACCGGCCACTGCATATATACGTCAGCAGAATGGCTCGGGCAGGCAGAATCACGTACCTGTACGTGATCGTGCATGTGCCTGCCCGTGGGTCGCGCGCGCGCCGCTAGCGGCGCGCTCGCGACCCGGTCGGGAGCTCCGTGACCCCGGCCGCGGGACCAGCGGACCCGATCGCCGCTGGTATCCCGCGATCGGGTTACGGAGCGTAAGAACGGGGAGAGGTCTATGTAAACAAACCTCTCCCCGCGCTTCCTACACTGACTGTCAGTGATCGGCGGTTCCCTGTCATCGGGAACGCCGATCAATGACGTCACACGTACAGCCACGCCCCCCTACTGTAAAAAAAACACAACACGTCACACTGACTCCTCCCCGCCCCCTAGTGGTTAACCCCCTAACTACAACTGTCATTTACATAGGAATCAGTGCTATTTAAATAGCACTGATTGCTGTATAAATGACAAATGTCCCAAAAATGTGTCAAAAATGTCCGATGTGTCCGCCAAAATGTCGCAGTCACAATAAAAATCGCTGATCGCCGCCATTACTAATAAAAAAAAAAATATTAATAAAAATGCTATAAAACTATCCCCTATTTTGTAAACGCTATAACTTTTGCGCAAACTAATCAATAATCGCTAATTGCGATTTTTTTTACCAAAAATATGTAGAAGAATACGTATCGGCCTAAACTGAGGAAAAAAAATGTTTTTTTATATATTTTTTGGGGATATTTATTATAGCAAAAAGTAAAAAAATATTGCATTTTTTTCAAAATTGTCGCTCTATTTTTGTTTATAGCGCAAAAAATAAAAACCGCAGGGGCGATCAAATACCACCAAAAGAAAGCTCTATTTGTGGGAAAAAAAGGACGCCAATTTTGTTTTGGAGCCACGTCGCATGACCGCGCAATTGTTAGTTAAAGCGACGCAGTGCCGAATTGCAAAAAGGGGCTGGTCCTTTAGCTGCAAATTGGTCCGGGGCTGAAGTGGTTAAATGAGTCTTGAAGTTCCTGCAGGCAGACACAGAATGCATGTACCCCTCGTATCTTTCTAAAAATGAAATTAGCAGAAAACTCTTTGATAAAGAGGTTTCTAAACGTAAAGTATTTGAAGTGAAGGCTAAGGCGTTTGTTCCTGCTGTGGAGAAACCACTGCTGTATCTTAGTGAAAGGGTTACGGCACTACCTAGAGGTTTGATCGTGAGAGTGTCGCCCATCCTTGGGGAGAGTAAGCGTATGCGATTTCTATAATTTGAGATCATTTCTGTCTAATAAGAGACCTTTTCATCTAGTGCACTTTATGCACTGGAGCACTTTTATCATTTTGTGCACAGAGCACGTTGAAAGCACATGGATACATGATGTATGTATTTGTTCTGGACATTGAATGTGTGATTCGTGGTGTAATTTTAGTTTGCACTTTATACAAAAAAAAAAAAGTATTGATTTATATAGGTATGTGAATTTGTAAGTGGCTTTATTGATATATTTTTTTTTTTTTATTCTATTTTCAATTATGTTCACTAATATGTAATGTTTCAATCATGAGTATTGAGTTTTAAATACATTTTCATTTAAAGGGACAGCACACTTTTTTTATTTTTATAATTCTATTGGGTCTAGTATTCAGGTTTAAGTTGCAGTAGCCACAATTAACTAAATGCAAGGTTTTATTAATTATAACTATCTTCTATTAGCAACTCACTGTTGCAATAAGCACAGGATACAAGGCGCATTGTATTAAAGTATAGTATGGATCTCCAATTCCTAGTTTTAACCCCTTTTGGCGCTATTGTGTGTTGAGAGTAAATATCCACATATCACATACATGCACAAGTGAATAGAATTGGGTAATACAGGGACAACATTGTCATTTGGGACAGCCCCCTTTCTAGGTCTGAAAGGGGGCTGTCCCAAATGACAATAATGTTTTCCCTGTATTATCCAAATAAGACTATATGGGGAGCAAAAGGATTGTTTCCAAATATGGGATTGCTCCCAAGGGGTCATAGATAAATTTCACGTAGCAGGGCACATAATCATGCCTATCGCTGTTCCGCAAATGTGGAGCTAAAATTAATTCTCAAATATGAAGGAGTTGCGTTCAAAAAACGGGTACTGTCTAGAACGAATTGGACCTGGGAGTGATGCAACCCTAAATTGGTAGCTAAAAATATTTGAATGCCCTTCATCTTATCTCATGAGGAATGGAGGTGTATAGCGAATTCACATCCAAAAACAACCAGATGTATCTAATCTTCCAAGTGTAATATTTCAAAGTCTCTGACAAGTGCAGGCAATCTCTAATATAAGATGGTAGAGACTGTACAAGTGGTTGTAAAAAGTGATCTATATATTGGAAAAGCCCATTGGTGAGGCTATGATTGGCCTCACATTTGGGTCTTTATGGACTTTAGGAATGTGATAAAAACAAGGCATTTCTATTATTTTTCTATACAGAAAAGCAAATTCACCCTTAATTGATAATCCCATCAATTATAGCTTTATCCACAAGGTACTTCTACCAATTTGTATTTCCTAATAGATCCTAAGGCAATTTTAGATATGTAGATTTATCAGACAGGAGACATCTTACCTCCGTATTATATGCAGATTTATCTTGGAAGATGGTACTTCCTCCTTTATCCTTTGTCCTGTTTTATGATATATTCTGTTTTCACTGTCAAGGCATTTAAAGCTTTGTTTTATTACTCAAATTAAATGTCTTGTAATGAACAGATGCATTTGGAGTTTCACGTAGTGTTAATAATTGTGAATAAGTCATTTCCCCATTCTTTTTTATATGGAATGATGGCAAGTGTTCACTCTGGTTGGTTTAATTTCCTATTACCCAGGGTTTTTTTGTAAGCCCTGTTTTGTGTAACAATCTCACACATTCACCAATCTTTTTTCTGTTTCAGATAACTGGCCAATCTCAACAGATAAAAACAGATAAAGAAGGTCGCATGAATATGGGACTCCTTGCATTTTCTGCACCCAAGTAAGCTTTTTGATTTGAAGGGAAAATAAAAGAAAAATGCTTTTGTTTTTGAATTGTCACTTAAAATATATTTTGTGTGTGTGTGTATACATACATAGTAGTGTGGGGAAAAAAAAACTATAAATTAAGAATGCTTTCCGAAATGCAAGTGTTCCCGACATCTTGGAGGACTAGCCACAGATCTCCTGTGCATGTAGGCTGCCTCAAATCCTTCTGTCTCTTCATGTAATCCCAGACAGGCTGATGTTTAGATCAGGGCTCTGTAAAGGACCAAACCATCACTTCCAGGACTCCTTGTTTTTCTTTACCCTGAAGATAGGTCTTAACAACATTTGGATGTGTGTTTGGGGTTGTTGTCCTGCTGCAGAATAAATATGGGGCCATTCACATGCCTCCCTGATGGTATGGCATGATGGATATGTATCTGCCTGTATTTCTCAGCATTGAGGACATCATTGATCCTGACCAAATCTCCAACTTTGCAGAAATGCAACCCCATACCAGCAAGGAAGCTCCACCATTCTTTACTGGTGCCTGCATTATTGTACTTCTGTCCAGCCCTTCAGTGAACAAATCGCCATCTGCTAGAGTCGAATATTTTAAATTTTGACTCGTCAGCTATGTTTTCATGTCTCTTACACTTGTTTCCACCCCACATTCCTTGTGTCTTTCATCTAGTGCATTAAATTTCCTTGGTTGACCACTGCATCTATGGTCATCAACGTTGCCTGATTAATGGTGTCCTCAATGCTAAGAAATAAGGGAGGTACTTACCCATCATGCTATACCACCAGGGAGGCATGTGATTGGCCCTAAATCTATTCTGCAGCAGGACAATGACCCAAAACATACGGCCAATGTCATTATGAACTATCTTCAGTGTAAAGAGCAAGGAGTCCTGGAAGAGATAGTTTGGCCCCCCACAGAGCCTAAACTCAACATAGTCTGTCTGGGATTACATGAAGAGACAGAAGGATTTGAGTCAGCCTACATCCACAGAGGATCTGTGGTTAGTTCTCCAAGATGCTTGGAACAACCTACCTGCCAAATTCCTTTAAAAATTGTGTGCTCAAGCACTGTGTGTACCTAGAAGAATTGATGCTGGTTTGAAGCGAAAACATAGTCTCACCAAATATTGACTAGATTTAGATTTTACTTCTGCTCGCTCATTTTGCATATTGACAGAAATAAACAGTTCCGCCGTTTTTTTTTTTTTTTTTTTTTTTTTTTAAAGTCAACAGCTACAAATACGGCAGCTGCTGACTTTTAAAATATGGACACTTACCTGTCCAGGGCGCCCGCGATTTTGGCACCGAAGCCGATCTATCCCTCGGCTGTCAGGTGCTGCCGCCGACATCCTCTGTAAGGAAATCAGGAAGTGAAGCCTTGAGGCTTCACATCCTGGTTCCCTACTGCGAATGCGCGACTCGCGCTGCGCTATCCCACTGGTCCCTGCTGTTTTTTGGGACCCGTGTGTCTCCCAGAATATGGGGAGGGGGGGGGGGAGTGGCGTAGATATCCGCGGGTGGCTTGGGTATTTATGCCAGGAAGTGGGAGCAAAATATTTGTATTAGACGGGTATCTGCTCCCCACTCCCCCCTGAAAGGTGCCAAATGTGACACCGGAGGGGGCGGGGGTTGACCGGAAAAGCGGAAGTTAAATTTTTGAGGGGAACTCTGCTTTAAGATTTATATATTTTTGAAAATATTCTTAGTTTACAGCATTTTATTCACACCTGCCTAAAATTTTTGCAACTATATTGTCAAAAGTATTGGGACGATTGCCTTTACATATATAACAAACATGTTATACTTACCTGCCCTTTGCACAGAACAGCCCAGATCCTCCTCTCCTCTGGTCCCTCTTCTGTGCTCCTGACCCCTCCCTCCTGTCGAGTGCCCCCACAGCAAGCAGCTAGCTATGGGGCACCTGAGCCGAGTCACAGCTCCCTTTGTCCATTCAGACACAAAGCCGAGGCCCGGCACCGCCTCTCTCTCTCCTACTTGGCTGACTGACTCTGACAGCAGCAGGAGCTAATGGCGCCTCTGCTGTGTCTCAGCCAATCAGGAGGGACAGTCTTGAACGACCGAGACACTAATGGACTGAGATAGGCTCAGGTAAGTATTAGGGGAGTTAAGGGGGGCTGCTGCACACAGAAGGCTTTTTATATGAATGCATAGAATGCATTAAGATAAAAAAAAACTTCTGACTTTACAACCCCTTTAATGACATCCCAGTCTTAGTCCGTAGGGTTCAATATTGAGTTGGCCCACCCTTTGCAGCTATAACCGCTTCAACTCTTCTGGGAAGGCTGTCCACAATGTTTAGAAGTGTGTGTACAATAGGTGCCGCCGATATTTTGTTTCCAGCGCAATGGGATCGCTGGCGAGCTGGAGGAGCGACATAGCTTGGCGCTGGCTCCCGCGACGGGGGTTCGCAGGTGTCAATCTCGCAGGCACCCACTGTATGTATGTGTGTGTGTGTGTGTATGTATGTGTGTGTGTATATATATATATATATATATATAATACATACATACACACACACACACACACACACACACACACACACACACACACACACACACACACACACACACACACACACACATATACACACACATATATACACACACACACACACACACACACACACACACACACACACATACACATACATACACATACACACATACATACATACACACACACATACATACATACACACACACACACACACACACACACACACACACACACACACACACACACACACACATATACACACACATATACACACACACACACATATATACACACACACACACACACACACACACACACACACACACACACACACACACACACACACACACATACATACACATACACACACACATACATACATACACACACACACACACACACACACACACACACACACACACACACACACACACATACATACACACACACATACATACATACACACACACACATACATACACACACACACACACACACACAGTGCCTTCAAATTTTCCACATTTTGTCATGTTACAACTAAAAAAAAGTAAATGTATTTTATGTGAGACCAACACAAAGTGGCACATAATTATGAAGTGGAAGGAAAATGATAATTGGTTTTCCAAATTTTTTACAAATATCTGAAAAGTGTGGCGTGCATTTATATTCAGTCCCCCTGAGTCAATACCTTGTAGAACCACCTTTTGCTGCAATTACAGCTGCAAGTCCTTTTGGGGATGTCTCTGCCAGCTTTGCACATCTAGAGAGTGACAATTTTGCCCATTCTTCTTTGCAAAATAGCTCAAGCTCTGTCAGATTGGATGGAAAGCGTCTGTGAACAGCAATTTTCAAGTCTTGCCACAGATTCTCAATTGGATTTAGGTCTGGACTTTGACTGGGCCATTCTAACACATGAATATGCTGTGATCTAAACCATTCCATTGTAGCTCAGCTCTGGCTGTATGGGGATGATGTGTTCAGGGTGATGTGCAGTGTTAATTTTCCGCCACACATAGCATTTTGCTTTTAGGCCAAAAAGTAAAATTTTGTTCTCAACTGACCAGAGCACCTTCTTCAACATGTTTGCTTTGTCCCCCACATGGCTTCTTGCAAACATGCCTCTTATGGCTTTCTTTCAACAATGACTTTCTTCTTGCCACTCTTCCATAAAGACCAGATTTGTGGAGTGCATGACTAATAGTTGTCCTGTGGACAGATTCTCCCACCTGAGCTGTGGATCTCTGCATCTCCTCCAGAGTTACTATGGGCCTCTTGGCTGATTCTCTGATTAATGCTCTCCTTGCCCGGCCTGTCAGTTTAGGTAGACGGACATGCCTTGGTAGGTTTGCGGTTGTGCCTATAGTCAAGAATGAAGAGAAGCTATGTCCATCAATGAATGCAGAGAAAGGGATTTTATGGTAACAACAAAATCCAATATTTTTTTTTTTTCATACCTTTTCTGAAGCCGGTCTGGTCCCATGCTGAGCGGTCAGCCACGACTTCGCTGTGGAGGCGGGTGCAGAGAAGGCAGCCGACAACGGAAGCCCCATAGTAAGTCTATGGTTGACGTGACTTCCACTTTATTTCACAGCCATTTTTGTGCTGTGTCCTCTGCAGAGCTTCTGTCGCTGGAGGACAGACCGGAGCGGCTTCAAAATAGCTATGCATACAGATTTCTTCTTTACAGGGTTAGATAGGTTAGTGTTAGATAGTGGATGTCTGTAGATGCAGAGATTTTAGTGTTAGGCTAGACATTTTATTTATGGACTTCATTCTTTAGGAGCCAATAGCGTGTATACCCTAACCTCTCCAACGCCATTCTTCAGTTTCTTGTCTCCAAACTTGCTGTGTCACAGTAGAGATTAGCAGATCTTCCTCAAGCCCTCTAAGGTGAACCGTTTTTGTTTGGATCACAGAAACTGAGGGTAAAAAAATGGGGCATCCCGCCTCATCTTGGCTCTCAATGTTCTGAATGTCTTCCTTCAAGCTCACTGTTCTGGCTTCTGTGGATATCAAGGACACAGAAAACAATTTGTCATGAGTGTATGGGACTTTAACGACACCAGCAACAGTCCAAAGTCGTATAAGATAAAAACTATTTAGAACATTTTTATAGTTAAAACAGATAAAATATCAGGTGTAGGCTAAGCATAGAAGGATAATCATACTCTTCTGACCAAAATACACTGCCAAAAATGAATAAGCTTCAAAGAAAGGCAACTATAATAGATACAATATCGCCATGGAAAAAATAAATTACTTCATGCGTCAAAAAAATAACATCAACACTTAGTGTGTGAAAGATACAGTATCTCACAAAAGTGAGTACACCACTCACATTGTTGTAAATATTTTATTATATCTTTTCATGTGACAACACTGAAGAAATTACGCTTTGCTACAATGTAAAGTAGTGAGTGTACAGCTTGTATAACAGTGTACATTTGCTGTCCCCTCAAAATAACTCAACACACAGCCACTGTCTAAACCGCTGGCAACAAAAGTGAGTACACCCCTAAGTGAAAATGTCCAAATTGGGCCCAATTAGCAATTTTCCCTCCCCGGTGTCATGTGACTTGTTAGTTTTACAAGGTCTCAGGTGTGAATGGGGAGCAGGTGTGTTAAATTTGGTGTTATCGCTCTCACTCTCTCATACTGGTCACTGGAAGTTCAACATGGCACCTCATGGCAAAGAACTCTCTGAGGATCTGAAATAAAGAATTGTTGCTCTACATAAAGATGGCCTATGCTATAAGAAGATTTGCAAGACCCTGAAACTGAGCTGAAGCACAGGTCCAATACCATACAGCAGTTTAACAGGACAGGTTCCACTTAAAACAGGTCTTGCCATGGTCGACCAAAGAGGTTGAGTGCACGTGCTCAGCGTCATATCCAGAGGTTGTCTTTGGGAAATTGACGTATGAGTGCTGCCAGCATTGCTGCAGAGGCTGAAGGGGTGGGGGGACAGCCTGTCAGTGCCCACGTCATACGCCGCACACTGCATCAAATTGGTTTGCATGACTGTCATCCCAGAAGGAAGCCTCTTCTGAAGGGTATGCACAAGAAAGCCTGCAAACAGTTTGCTGAAGACAAGCAGACTAAGGACATGGATTACTGGAACCATGTCCTGTGGTCTGATGAGACCAAGATAAACTTATTTGTTTCAGATGGTGTCAAGTGTGTGTGTGGCTGCAACCAGGTGAGGAGTACAAAGACAAGTGTGTCTTAACTACAGTCAAGCATGGTGGTGGGAGTGTCATGGTCTGTGGCTGAAAGAGTGCTGCCGGCACTGGGGAGCTAATGTTCATTGAGGCAATCATGAATGATAACATGTAGTTTGACATACTGAAGCCGAGCATGATCCCCTCCCTTCGGAGACTGGGCTGCAGGGCAGTATTCCAACATAACGACCCCAAACACACCTCCAAGACAACCCCTGCCTTGCTAAAGAAGCTGAGGGTAAAGGTGATGGACTGGCCAAGCATGTCTACAGACCTAAACCCTATTGAGCATCTGTGGGGCATCCTCAAATGGAAGGTGGAGGAGCGCAAGGTCTCTAACATCCACCAGCTCCGTGATGTCGTCATGGAGGAGTGGGAGAGGACTCCAGTGGCAACGTGGGAAGCTCTGGTAAACTCCATGCCCAAGAGGGTTAAGGCAGTGTGCTGGAAAATAATGGTGGCCACACAAAATATTGTCACTTTGGGCCCTATTTGGACATTTTCACTAAGGGGTGTACTCACTTTTGTTGCCAGCGGTTTAGACATTAATGGCTGTGTGTTGAGTTATTTTGAGGGGACAGTCAATTTGCACTGCTATGCAAGCTGTACACTCCCTACTTTACATTGTAGCAAAGTGTAATTTCTTCAGTGTTGTCACATGAAAAGATATAATAAAATCTCAGTGAAAGACCGTGAAAAACAACAACTCCGATAGTGTGGTCCCATGATGATTGGGTCCCAATAGGGCAAGGGACAGCAGTGCATGCAAAGATTCCAGGGGCAGCAAAAGATCTGAAATAATAAAAAATAAATACATTTGTGTAATATTCAAGGCCATTAGCCAAAAACATATTAATATAATAAACTAACCTTACTAGTTGCCGACTGCCCACAGTACTGTGGGCGGCCACACGGGCAGGCTGGATTACATAAATGTACACCATCTAGCCTGTTCCGAGTTAGGGGTGCACTACACGCCCTTTCCCGCGATCACTGTATCCACTGGACACATCGGTTCACAATCACATCACAATGTCAACAAAGCTGTTATGAATTAATTTAATTCATAACAGCTGTGTTTCCTGAAATTTTCCTGGCATTTTAAGGGCCTCAAGAAACAAGATAGGCCATCAGTACACCAGGATTGATCAATTTTCAATATATACCACAATATAAATTTAGCACAAACCAATTAATATTCACTTATTGGATTTTTTTTGCCAAAGACATGTAGCAGAATACATTTGGCTTGGGTTTATGAAGAAATTTAATTTTATTGGAAATGTTTTATAACGAAGTATAAAATATCATTTTTTTTTATTTTTGATTATTTTTTTTTTTATTTTTACATTTTCAGTCTTTTTTCGTTTTATATAGCAAAAAATAAAAAACCCAGTGGTGACCAAATACCACCAAAAAAAAAAAAAATATGTATTTGTGAGAAAAAAAATATATAAATTAAATTTGGATACAGTGTTGCATGACCATGTCAATGAGCACAGCGCTGAATAGCAAAAAAATGACCAGGTCGTAAAGGGGGTAAAAATGTATAGAGCTGAGGTGGTTAAACACGCCAGGGGGTCCTTCCAGGGGCATTACAGTCTGCATCCATCCACCAAGGGAGAAGCGCAGTCAACCAGGCCCCTGCAAGTACCCCTTATAAATGGCCAAAGACAGGAAATTAATGATGGGCAGAAAACTGCATGATGATCGAGGAGTCAGCAGTCCAATAGAATGTATAAGCTCAAAATGAAACCCAACCAACATATTGTAAGTTGTTGTCCTCTACTGGATCCCCCACTATGTTTGACCTGGAAATACATCATTCCCAGAAACTGGAAGTGACTGGCCATCTTGTAACATACCTACATTACCAGTTTGTGGCCCTTCAGCTTCTTCTACACCTTAGGTGCCCCAGCATTAGCCCTGTTGGATGCCTATATAAGATATTAGAACCTTGACTGTCACTTAAAGTGGTTTTGGTAGATCCTGAACCCTCAGAAATTGTTGCTGGAATGTACTCATCATTTGGAGTATGAGGATCTGGATCTCTAAACTGATTCTAGCTTTTCAGTCCAGGAATTATTTGAATCTGTTTTTACATGAGTCTTGGGCTTGTTGGTTGTTTCCCATTTGCCCAGTTTCTGGCCAGATCTTTACATTGCAACATTTTGTTGTTGTGGGTAAAGGCAATTAAGTTCCTGGATAGACCAGTTCGTTTGGCACCAAGTACCAGGCTGTCCCTGTTCTGGTGGCTCGGGATTCTGGCTCTGGACTCTGGGAAGTCCTTCCATCTGGTCTTCCAGAATATTCTCTCAATAGATGTCTGGCTGGAAAGGAGTTATGGGCACCCTATTGGTGCAGTTGACTTGGTCGCTGGAGGAGTCTCATCACCCAATTAATATCCTGTTACTTTGAGTAATTTTTACTTTTTCTACACCATTGATTTATTCTTTTGGAAGGTCATCTGATCTGGGTTTTAGTCAAACACTGGCACGGTGTGTACATTTCAGACATTGACAGTTAACAGATAGACTTCCTCAACGAACTTACCAGGACATAGTCTCTACTCTACACCCAGAGGTGTTTTAGAACCTGTGTTGCAGGTGGTAGATGCAGGATGTGGATCTCCTGGCCTCCAGGTTCAACAATACATTGTATCCCATAAAATCAATGGACGATGACACTCCAGATACAAGTTGAACTTTCTATTGATAGTCCATAAGGCGCAACCTCGCTGGATCAAGATGAAGAGCATGCTGGTGTTCTTTATTGTTCTAGGTGGTCCAGGTGGATGTGGTATGCAAACCTGGTAAGACTTGGTAGATGCTCCATGGATCATGTCAGATCATCAGGACCAATTTACCATCCAGCTTCATGTTTGTTGGCCTTTTGGCATGGATATTGAAGCCTAGGATCGAATGGACATCTCTACAGCTGTGATTCCTACAATGTTAAAAGCTTGGAAGGCGACTTCCTGCAAAATCTATCCTCGGACATGGAGGGCATACTTCACTTGATGTGAGTCTCAGGGTTTTTTTTACTTTAGTAGATTTGCCATGAGACAAATCCTTCCCTCCTTGCAGCTGGATCTGGACTGGAGTTTTACTCTCAGCCCTCTCAAGGACCAGGTTTTTGTCCTCTCTATCTTGCATCAAGAGCCTCTGGCCTCTGTCTCTTTGATTAAGACCTTTCTCTTGAGTAGCTCCCCCTGTTTGTTCCTCTGTGATTCTGTGGGATCTTATTCTGGTTCCCACTGCTCTCAAAAAACTCCATCTGATCCTATTAGGGACATCTTTTTCTACTCAAACTCGTAGGGTGATATTCCTTGTACCCACCACCTCCTTGAGGCAAGTGTCAGACTTTATCTTCCAAGGAACCTTTAATTGAGTGTACTGTAGTCTGTCACCATTCCACACACATGCGTGATTTTAAAGCGTGACATATTTGGTATCTATTTACTCATCATAAAATGTGTGCACAAAAATGAATTGTGTATTTTTTCTTGAAAACTTGCATTTTATAAACCTCTACGCAAAAATCGTGTGACATAACATTTTTTAACATTCGCTATTTTATTTTCCAGGGCCTTTTGCTTTTAGAAAAGAAATGGGTGGGGGTTCTAAATGTCTAGGAAAAAAAAAGATTTTTACATGTATGTGAGAAGTGTCAGAATTGGCTTGGGTGGCAAGTTAAGATTTTTTTTATAGGGAGTCTTCCATGTAGCTCCTTATGTTCCTTCCACTGTAATGCCATAACATCTGTATCTAGTTCTGTCTGTGCTTCACAAACTACCATTTAAACATATCGTAGACGTTCCTCCCTCCCTCCCTTCCTCTCTCTTTGTCCGCTCACCCAACAAGGTGGTATTTCTTGTGGTCATCAAGTCTGTGAGGTGGTTAGCTGAATTGGTACCTTTATCCCTGCAGTTCTTCATAGGGACAAGATTGTGTTCAGGCCCAGCACTTTCTTCTTTCCTATGGTAGTTTCTGTCTTTTACCTCAACCAGCGCATTGTTATTCTGCCCCTCTGTCTGGCTCCAGTTCACCAAAAATAAATTTCACTTGTTTTCATTTCGGATGGTTCTTGTGAGCTTGTGCAGAAGTTTTGTTTCTCCGTCTCTGTATGGCTCAGACTGTCCCGCGTTCAAGCTTTTAGTCTCAGGATCAGATTGCTCTCTTTAATGTTAAGGTACACACTACCTGGATCTGCAAGTGCTTCTTGGGCTTCCACAGCGGTTTCCCAGATGATTCAGCCTCATCTTATGCCAACTTCACGTGTAAGGCTTTATTAAGTAGCTCACTGAGCTGTAGGCAGTCCTAGGTTTCTGTTGTTTCTGATGTCTTTCCCATAATGGACAAGAACAAATAGTATTTTTATACTCATTTGGGGGACACATGAGGTCCCACCTCTCTGTTTATGGTCATGTTCTTGGCACTGCTTGGTACTGTCCAGGTCTCCTGTAGTACTTAGTGTTACCAAAATATAACAGTAAAATAATTGAGTGTTCCTCAATAGACACAGAAAGGAATTTATAAATAGTACAAAAATTATATTTTTAACAGTATTCTTTATTACACCTTCCAAGTGGTTCAGTACCTCAGAGGGCTACATTTTAGGCAAATATATGTTTTGTGGGGCTGTGATATGACTGTAAGCTGAGAACTGACCAGAATAAAGTTAGCTGTGTATAAAGCTCAACTCTGGGCAAAATCTAATCTTTCCCCATCCCTCATTCCTACTCCCATCTAACCCACTCTTCTGAGTGTTTGGTTTTCCTTACATGATGAGGTCAGTTATAGTCACCTGGTTTTATGCTGACATTGTTTTCACTTGCAGGGACTGATAGTCCAGCTCTGTTTTTAACCTTAATGTCAGGTTCCCTTCACTTCCCTCAGACTTACGTTGGTCCTTTTCTGGATCTTGAGGTGATCTCTCTGCTGGCCAGCCAAAGGGAATTGTCCACACCACTTGGACAGTGACACCCGGAAGGGCCCACCCTGAAAATATATAGAGAGGGATGACCGCAGCTTGCTTGTTTTATATAAAAAAAAAGTGGTTAAAGAAAGGGAGGTTATTTTTATCCTAGAGTTGGGCTTTGAATCTTATCCTTAGCTAAATTGTATCTACATATTTCGGTTTTCAAAAGTAGCAAATAATTTTTGTACAGTACATGAAATGAATCAGATGAGTTGGGCAATTCCAGCTGAAACCCGGTATATGTAATTCACCCAGCATGCCCTGTAAAATAATTGTACCTCTTGGCTGATAAATTTTCCAATTCCCTTATGTTTAAATGTATAACATGTATGTCCAGCCAAACTTTTTTTTGTTCTTCATCTAGTGGTAAATGATTTGAACCCCTTTGAGGTTTTCATGGTTAACCAGAGTTCCAATAGAGAGATTTTCTATAACTCTTGTCTGCCTGCAAATGGTTTCATCAGGCAGGAACCAAGGGAAATATCCAGTAGGGACACAGACAGCAATAACAGGCAAGTGCTCTAGCCTCCCCCCTACTCTCCATTTTTCTTTGTCTCTGTTTGCGGTGGAGATTCTTCCTTTACTTCCTGCCTGGTGAAACCGTTGTCACTAGGACAGTAATAAGGTTCTGATTCTTCCCCACTTTATCCAAAAAATGTTTTTTTGGCTGGACATTCAATTTATCATTTATGCTACAATTCAGTGTGTTTTTGTTCTGGAGAATTCTGTACTTGTAAGCTGGTACATTTTGTCACTTTATTTTTCTCAAAATATTCTATAATAATGTTTAAGGTCATTTTTTCTTTTTTTCTCTTTAGGGCGGTTTATTCCTTGCAATGTAAAGCATCATATCACAAAAATACTCTGGAAAGTCAACCAGTCAAAGTTAAAGTAATGCCAGACCCTGATAAACCAGTCTTTGTTTCTGTTAAATTTGATAGAGATGTAGATTTTACAGCTGGAAGTGTTTTTCCAGGTAAGTTGTGTGGTATTTAAAGCTATTTTTGACTTGGGTAGAGAAAGTGGTCAACCTCAGATTAATTGTTTAAAACCAATTTTGTTTACAAAGTAGGGATCACTTTTATGTTAAGACTATATTGGTCACCAATGGCCTCCATGTACGGTGCCTTGAAAAAGTATTCATACCCCTCGGAATTCTCCACATTTTGTCATGTTACAACAATAAACGTAAATGTATTTTATTGGAATTTTTTTTATGATAGACCATCATAACGTGGCACATAATTGTGAAGTGGAAGGAAAATGATAAATGGTTTTCCAAATTCTTTACAAATAAATATCTAAAGTGTGGCGTGCATTTGTATTCAGCCCCCTTAACGTTGATACCCCTAACTAAAATCTAGTGGAATTAATTGCCTTCAGAAGTCACCTAATTAGTAAATAGAGTTCACACTTGTGTGTAATTAGGTAAAAACACAGCTGTTCTGTGAAGCCCTCATAGGTTTGTTAGAGAACATTAGTGAACAAACACCATCATGAAGGCATAGGAACACACCAGGCAGTCAGGGATAACGTTGTGGAGAAGTGTAAAGCCGGGTTAGGTTATTAAAAAAAAATATCCCAAGCTTTGAACATCTCAAGGAGCATTGTTCAATCCATCAGTATGGCAAACCTACCAAGACATGGCTGGCCACCTAAACTGACAGGTCAGGCAAGGAGAACAATAATCAGAGAAGCAGTCAAGATGCCCATGGTAACTCTGGAGGAGCTGCAGAGATCCACAGCTCAGGTGGGAGAATCTGTCCACAGGACAATTATTAGTCGTGCACTCCACAAATCTGGCCTTTATGGAAGAAAGTTATTGTTGATAGAAAGCCATAAAAAATCATGTCTGCAGTTTTCAAGTCTTGGCACAGATTCTCAATGGGATTTAGGGCCGGACTTTGACTGGGCCATTCTAACACATGAATTTGCTTTGATCTAAACCATTCCATTGTAGCTTTGGCTGTATGTTTAGGGTGGGGATGGTGTGTTCAGGGTGATGTGCAGTGTTAGTTTTCCGCCACACATTGCGTTTTGATTTTAGGCCAAAACTTTTGATTTCGGTCTCATCTGACCACAACAAAAATCTGGAAGA
Source organism: Lithobates sylvaticus (assembly GCA_028564925.1). Taxonomy (NCBI): domain Eukaryota; kingdom Metazoa; phylum Chordata; class Amphibia; order Anura; family Ranidae; genus Lithobates; species Lithobates sylvaticus. Next base: position 158,164,600 of record CM053030.1, read on the forward strand.
AGGTGCTCTGGTCAGATGAGACTAAAATTAAAAATTTAAAGTTTTGGCCTAAAAGCAAAATGCTATTTGTGGTGGAAAACTAACACTGCACATCACCCTGAACACACCATCCTCACCGTGAACAATAGTGGTGGCAGCATCATGTTGTGTGGATGCTTTCCTTCAGTGGGGACAGGGAAGCTGGTCAGAGTTGATGGGAAGATGGATGGAGCCAAATATCTTCGAAGAAAACCTGTAACCTGCAAAAGACTTGAGATTGGGGCAGAGGTTCACATTCCAGCAGGACAACGGCCCTAAACATACAGCCAGAGCCACAATGGAATGGTTTAAATAAAAGCTAATTCATGTGTTAGAATGGCCCAGTCAAAGTCCAGACCTAAATCCCTTTGAGAATCTGTGGCAAGACTTGAAAATTGCTGTTCGCAAACGCCCTCCATCCATCCAATCTTACAGAGCTTAAACTATTTTGCAAAGAAGAATGGGCAAAAATGTCACTCTCTAGATGTCCAAAGCTGGTAAAGACTTACCCAAAAAGAAAGGTGGTTCTACAAAGTATTGACTCGGGGGCTAAATGCAAATGCACACCACACTTCACATATTTATTTGAAAAAGATTTGGTTTGGTCAACTAGTTTGCACCATCTGGGGAGATTAGGAAAATGTGTGCCGCATCCAGTATTAATAGAAGAAAAATAAATTTTCCCCTTTGTTGGTGGACTTTTAAGGCACAACAGATCTTTCCCCAAAGTAACACAATAGGTAAGGTAATAACAAAGTTTATTTATAACAAATTATACATAAAGATTATTAAAGTAGAGCGTTTTGACAGAATCAACAAGAGAGTAAAAAATGCATCAACATATTATGAGACATCAGACCCGACGCATTTCGGAGTTTATGAAAAGGTGTCCTTCTTCAAGGGTCACAGTGTCAGGTATAGAACCCAGTTCTAAATGTAGAAATTACAGTTTTAATATGACAATAATCACATTTACCAGGGAAAGAAGATTGTTATATAATCAGGGGGCAAAATAAAGCATGAGTCTAACATCATACACAGACAGGGGTGACAGCAATGTATGGCAACAGTATATAGCAACAGTAAAGGGAACAATATAAGAAAAAACTTACATAAATGAAGGTGCATTGGTTGGAAACATTCCACTATGTTTAAAAAACAAAACAAGAGAATGCACTGAATTCGATATCTTCCATGTAGAGATCCAGCGTAGGCCAAGATAGACTGAGCCTAGGTCTGGTGGAAAGCTATATCTAAAAGGTGATGGAAGCCCCTCCCCAAGTGTGGGATAGTATCGGAGAGCTGCGAGCAATAGAGCGGGAGCGGATCACAGGGCTGCTGGGGTCAGCAAAAAATTGCGGAGTCCTCTATAGGGGAATAAAAGAAAAGGGTAAGAATTATAATATAACTTCATGTACCGTATATACTCGAATATAAGCCGAGATTTTCAGCCCTTTTTTTAGGGCTGAAAGACCCCCCCTCGGCTTATATTCGAGTCACCGCCGTCTGCCTACATGAACAGCGTGTCATGCAGACAGACGGCAGTTTTCAAAAGCCGCGCCTCCTCCTCGTCCGTGATAGGAGGAACACTAGCAGTAAGTCAGTGTGCAGTGTTCCGCCTATCACGGACGTCCTGTCATTCTCATCTCATGGACAAGGATGAGAGGACGTCCGTGATAGGCGGAACACTGCACACTGACTGCTGGGAAAACAGCATTCCTCCTATCACGGACGAGGAGGAGGAGGCGCGGCTTTTGTAATTTTGGAATGGCGCCTTACACGCTGTGGGGGGACAGAGCTAGACTGCATCGGTGGAAGACAGATCGCAAAGAACCCTCGGATCGGCGCAGATCGGCACAGGTAGGCTGCAATGGGGACACAGGGGGGGTCTGTACAGGGGACATGCAGCTGCAGATGGGCATTGCTGACCCTCTTTTCCACTTACAGTAGCTGCTGCATTTTTCACCCTCGGCTTATACACGGGTCAATACGTTTTTCCAATTTTTTTGTGGTGAATTAGGGGCCTCGGCTTATATTCGGGACGGCCTATACTCGAGTATATACGGTATATGTGTGAATGACTATTGATAAATAAAATACCTCAAAGTCGATAAGAGATAGTACCTGTCTCATAGACCACAAGTCATAGCAAGCAGAAATGGCCCTGCATATAGGTCAATATAATCTGCAAAGAAAAGGGTAGAAGTATAATAAGTACCCTTATTGTGGTACGGGCTCAAGAAAGTTGTAATATAGGTCAGAATATAAGACCAACAAAAAAGTGGCTTAACAGTAGATCCCCTGGAAGGTATTTTAGATAATGGACTAAATATATTATTGATCGTAGATTTATAAAAGATCGCAGACCAAATAATAATAGTGTAATTAATAAATAAATGAAAAATAAATGCATAAGAGGTGGATAATAATTGGAAACGACTGCAACGATCACAAATATAAATTATTGTTGTAAAACCAGGGTTGGCTTCCAATATAGGAAAAAAGCCCCCAGTGGTAAAAAGGTGCCAGGACAGCAGCCAATATTATATTATTTAAGGTTGCTACAATAGTGTAAAGGTTACAGAATGCATTTACATGATTTAAATATATGTGTGTGTATATATATATATATATATATATACTGAAAAGCATTAAGTTGGGGTTGCCAATAATCAAACAACACAAGGGGATAAGCAATGGGAACAGGTGAAGAGATACCTTAAAAGATTGTATTGAAAAAAGGGGATTGCAGCCGCCTGTCAGTCCATCAGCACATATCCAGTGTCAGTGTGGACTGATCAGGCCGTATGAGCTTTTAAATCTCGGCCATGCCCAGGCCTCCCGCCGGCACACCAGGCCTCAAAGGCGGACCGCGCATGTCCGCCAGGCGGAGCAAGATGGATGCCGAAGCTCCACACGCGGACCGCGCATGCCCGCCGAGCGGGAGGGAAGACGCCTTGGACATGCGCGGTCCGCCTTTGAGGCCTGGTGTGCCGGCGGGAGGCCTGGGCATGGCCGAGTCACGTAGCGCGACCGCTGATTGGTCGCGTGGGGACTCGGCTGCGCGCGTGCCACTCGGTGGGCCAGTCTTTTGGAGTCCTCCCACCCCCTTAGCAACAGCTGTGTTACTGACAGCTGATTGGGGGTGGGAGATTTAAAAGCTCATACGGTCTGATCAGTCCACACTGACACTGGATATGTGCTGATGGACTGACAGGCGGCTGCAATCCCCTTTTTTCAATACAATCTTTTAAGGTATCTCTTCACCTGTTCCCATTGCTTATCCCCTTGTGTTGTTTGATTATTGGCAACCCCAACTTAATGCTTTTCAGTGTATACATATATATATATACACACATATATTTAAATCATGTAAATGCATTCTGCAACCTTTACACTATTGTCGTAACCTTAAATAATATAATATTGGCTGCTATCCTGGCACCTTTTTACCACTGGGGGCTTTTTCCTATATTGGAAGCCAACCCTGGTTTTACAACAATTTATATTTGTGATCGTTGCAGTCGTTTCCAATTATTATCCACCTCTTATGCATTTATTTTTCATTTATTTATTAATTACACTATTATTATTTGTTCTGCGATCTTTTATAAATTTAGTCCATTATCTAAAATACCTTCCAGGGGATCTACCGTTAAGCCATTTTTTTGTTGTTCTTATATTCTGACCTATATTACAACTTTCTTGAGCCCGTACCACAATAAGGGTACTTATTATACTTCTACCCTTTTCTTTGCAGATTATATTGACCTATATGCAGGGCCATTTCTGCTTGCTATGACTTGTGGTCTCTATGGGACAGGTACCATCTCTTATCGACTTTGATGTATTTTATTTATCAATAGTCATTCATACATATACATGAAGTTATAATATTATAATTCTTACCCTTTTCTTTTATTCCTCTATAGAGGACTCCGAAATTTTTTGCTGACCCCAGCAGCCCTGTGATCCGCTCCCGCTCTATTGCTCGCGGCTCTCCGATACTATCCCACACTTGGGGAGGGCTTCCATCACCTTTTAGATATAGCTTTCCACCAGACCTAGGCTCAGTCTATCTTGGCCTACGCTGGATCTCTACATGGAAGATATCGAATTCAGTGCATTCTCTTGTTTTGTTTTTTAAACATAGTGGAATGTTTCCAACCAATGCACCTTCATTTATGTAAGTTTTTTCTTATATTGTTCCCTTTACTGTTGCTATACATTGCTGTCACCCCTGTCTGTGTATGATGTTAGACTCATGCTTTATCCTGCCCCCTGATTATATAACAATCTTCTTTCCCTGGTAAATGTGATTATTGTCATATTAAAACTGTAATTTCTACATTTAGAACTGGGTTCTATACCTGACACTGTGACCCTTGAAGAAGGACACCTTTTCATAAACTCTGAAACGCGTCGGGTCTGATGTCTCATAATATGTTGATGCATTTTTTATTCTCTTGTTGATTCTGTCAAAATTCTCTACTTTAATAATCTTTATGTATAATTTGTTATAAATAAACTTTGTTATTACCTTACCTATTGTGTTACTTTGGGGAAAGATCTGTTGTGCCTTAAAAGTCCACCAACCAAGGGGAAAATTTATTTTTCTTCACATATTTATTTGTAAACCTTTTTGAAAACCATTTATCATTTTCCCTCGACTTCACAATTATGTGCCACGTTATGTTGGTCTATCACATAAAATCCCAGTAAAATACTGATTACCCATAATGGTGTATCTAAATTCATACAGGACAAAGGCTGAGTATTCATACACCATGGGTTATAGACTCATACCCCCTGGGCACCTTCCCTACAACCCTACCCCACTCTGTGAGTCCTCAGTTTATTGCTAGTGTCCTAAGTTGTTGGACCTTTTCTACCTTAAAGAGAAGACACTTTAAGCAAAGTGTTTTAAACAGCACAGTGCTTGTGCTGCCTAACCTGCCCCTCTCTAAGCTGTAAAAAAAAAGCTGGCTGATGCTGTCAGTTCCTGCGTCCCCCTCTGTGTACTGACCACGATAATCATGGCTACTAAGCCCTGATTACCGTGGTCAGTTTACCCGCCCCGTCATCTGCAGCTCTGCTCTCTCCCCCTCTCTCTGCTTGTCAGCTCCGTGTCTGTGTCTCCGCCCCCTCTTGCTGCTATTCGTTATAAAAAGTTTAACAACTGTCACTGGCAGCCCCTCTGTTTTATCCAGGGATAATGAACTCTGTTTTTTTTTAAAAAATAAACAAAGCCTCTAAATACCGTATTTATCGGCGTATAACACGCGCGTGTCCCGGCAGACACCGCTGACGATTCTCATTGCGCTGCACGACTCGCGCATGCGCAGTGGGGAATCGGGAAGTGAAGCCCCAAAGGCGACACTTCCTAATTCCCTCACCGAGAGCAGCAGCAGCAGAGAGCCGAGCGATTGATCGTCCCTCTGCTGCCGACATCGCTGGAACCTGTGACAGGTAAGTGTCCATTTATTAAAAGTCAGCAGCTGCAGTATTTGTAGCTGCTGGCTCTTAAAAAAAAAAAATTTCAGGTACAGTCCCGCTTTAAGTGAAAAAAAATGACATTTAAATGCCCATCAATGCAGCCTTATCAGTGTCCGTTGCAGCCTTGCCCCCCGTGCAGCCTTGCCCACAGTGTCTGTTGCAGCCTTGCCCCCCAGTATCTATTGCAGCCTTGCCCCTCAGTGCAGCCTTGTCCCCAGTGTATATTGCAGCCTTGTCCCAGTGCAGCCTTGCCCTCAGTGTCCATTGCTTGGACAATTTAATATTGGCCCCACCGAGACTTTCCGGAGTGGAGCGAATGCCGCCGAGATAGCAGGGACTGGGCGGAGCCAAGATGCACATAGCCGAGTGTTCTCGGCTCCACTCAGTCACGCCCAGTCCCGCCCTATGATGGACATAACACAGGTCCACTGTGAGCGGAGCCGAGAAGAGTCGAGTGCACTCGGTTATGTGTATCTCGGCGGCGATCGCTCCGCTCACAGTCAGCGGAGATCGTGGGGATCGACGTATAACACGCACCCACGATTTTCCCCTGATTTTAAGGGGAAAAAGGTGCGTGTTTATATGCCGATAAATGCGGTACCTTTTTTCAGCTATATGCAGGCTGGTCACGTGACTCCTGGCCATTCTGCTTCTCCAATCCAGGGCTACAGTGGGAGGGGCCAAGGGGCTGACGTCAAACGGAGATCACTTGACCAGCCTGGATATAGCTGAATAAAAGGTATTTAGAGGCATCGTTTTTAAAAAAAAACACACTTACAGAGAGCATTATCCCTGGATAGAACAGAGGGGACTGCCAGTTAATCTTTTTCAAAGGTAACAACCACTTTAACTAGTTTAATATTTTATCTTCGGATTCTTCAATTTTTTTCTTAAAATCCTTCACTTATAATACATAAATAGAAGCCATGCATCTGGATCGGTGCAACCTCAGTAAAACCTTGGGAGTCCTTTAGGGGCATGCCCACTGTGATGGGGGAAGCCTGGACTCTATATGCGGTCCAGTGTCATGGACAGGTAAGACAGGGTCAGCCTATATATCTGATTGTTACGTAAAAACAGTGGCTATGTTTGGAATGTATAAATAAATAAACTGTGTTGAGCTGATCAAGAAAAAAAGAAAAACAACAATACACCAAGATGGAAAAAAAAAAAAAAAAAAAAAAAAAAAAAAAAAAAAAAAAAAAAAACAGAAAAGTTCAGAGTAATACTATGAAATGAAAGTTCACACAGTGTATGAATATAGCCAGATATTCCACCAAGAGTTCTTAACCACTTCAGCTCTGGAAGCGCCCCCTTCATGACCAGGCCATTTTTTGCGATGGGGCACTGCGTTACTTTAGCTGACAATTGCGCGGTTGTGTGGCGATGCCCCCCCCCCCCGCAAATAGAATGTTCTTTTGGTGGTATTTGATCACCTCTGCCGGTTTTTTATTTTTAGCGCCATAAACAAAAAAAGACCCACAATTTTGGAAAAAATAAAAATATTTCCTACTTTCTGCTATAAAACCAATCCAATAGAAAAATGGAAAAAAATAAAAATCGAATTTCTTCATCAATTTAGGCCAATATGTATTCTGCCTTTTTTGGTAAAAAAAAAATCCAGTAAGCGTATAATTTTAAAATGTATCACTCCTCTTCCATATCCATAGAAATCGTATGAACAAAAGAATCGACTAGGACCAGCAAAATTTGTTTAAAAATATTTTATTTGCACATAAATGTAGAAAAAACATGTACAGACATATAATATATCGAATGCAAAAAAAAAGGCATATATACATAATTAGCCAAAAATACGGCCTGAATGTGTACAGTGGCCCCAGAAAAGGGTCGCATATACCCAGCTTTCATGACCGCTCTCTGGGATACCATATGGGTGTGTGAGCAGGCTTTGGTTCTGCTTCCCCTTGGGAATAGATGCAGTTGGAACTTCTGAGAATATATTCTCTACCTAATTCCTGTGTTAAAATCAGGCAATAATGCTATTGCAAGCATGATCTGGCTGCTGCTGGTTGTGCAGCTATCTTATTAACACTATTCCTTATGCTCTCCGCTCTATATGGCTTTCTCTTTTCCCCTAAAATGGCAACTTTCTGACTATTTCTGATAAATTGGGACTATCTTTGTTGCTCCGGTGCCCACCCAAGGAGATTTTTTTATGCAGGCATTTTCATACATTTAGACAAGTGAGACCTGTTTCTATGCCCCCCTTTACGTGTGTCCTGAAGAAGCAAAACGCGTAGACGCACAGGGGCTCACGCATTTGTTATCATTGAACGTCATCTGGGTATAGGTGACCCTTTTATGGGGCCACTGTACACATACTGGCCGTATTTTTGGCTAATTATGTATGTGTGTATATATGTATTTTTGTATGTCTTGATATAAAAAAAGCCTCCACCAGATGGTCATGTAGGCTTACCAAACAAATATGACCCCCTAATAGAGAAGTCATAAATGGCGTGTGTTATTGTATTCCACTTCTTACAAAGGCCCGCACAACGCTCAAAAATCACCAAAGTCACGATGCTTCCCTTGCACTAGAGCAGGATTCGGGATCTGTGGAGTTTGCACTTTTGGAGTGCATCAGGACAAAAGAGCCTAGTTTGAACAGCAGTAGCTGGATAAAATAAGTTTATATTATTTGTAACTGCTTTTCTTAAATTATTTACTTTTTGCAACTTTGGTATTATGGTTGTGTTACTATTAGTGATTGTTTACTAGGTACTGGAATGATTGTTGTGCTGCTTAACCACTTTCAGACCGGACCAATTTGCAGCCAAAGGACCAGGCCCCTTTTTGCGATTCGGCACTGCGTCGCTTTAACTGACAATTGCGCGGTCGTGCGACGTGGCTCCCAAACAAAATTGACGTCCTTTTTTTCCCACAAATAGAGCTTTCTTTTGGTGGTATTTGATCGCCCCTGCGGTTTTTTATTTTTTGCGCTATAAACAAAAATAGAGCGACAATTTTTGAAAAAAATGCATTATTTTTTATTTTTTGCTATAATAAATATCCCCAAAAAATATATAAAAAAACATTTTTTTTTCCTCAGTTTAGGCCGATACGTATTCTTCTACATATTTTTGGTAAAAAAAATCGCAATAAGCGATTATTGATCGGTTTGCGCAGAAGTTATAGCGTTTACAAGATAGGGGATAGTTTTATAGCATTTTTATTAATAATTTTTTTTTTATTATTAATGGCGGAGATCTGCGATTTATTTTTGTGACTGCGACATTATGGCGGACACATCGGACATTTTTGACACATTTTTGGGACCATTGTCATTTTTACAGCAATTAATGCATTTAAATGCATTGATTTCTGTATAAATGACACTAGCAGTTTAGGGGTTAACCACAAGGTGGCAGTGTAGGGGTTAAGTAGGCCTAGGGGTGTGTTTTTTACTGTGGGGGGGCGTGGCTGTCAGCTAGTGAATGCTGATCTCTGCTCCAATCACAGGGAGCAGAGATCGGCGTCACTAGTTGCTAGGCAGAACAGGGAGATGCTGTTTATCTCGGCATCTCCCCGTTCAGCCGCTCCGTGAGACGATCGCGGGAGTCCCCGCGGCGATCGAGTCCGCGGGGACCGCGGCCGGACTCACGGGGGTCCCGACCGGCGCGCTCCCGATGGCACGGACAGGCGAAAGGAGGGACGTATATATACGCCCTCCTGCCTGTACGTGCCATTCTGTCGACGTATATCGTCGTGCGCCGGTCGGCATGTGGTTAAGTATTGAGTACTTTGGGTTATGTAAGAGAGGTGAGCTATTATCCTAATTGGTTTTAAATTAGTGTGGTATTTAATCTTTGTGGAGTTTTCTCTTTTGGAGTGTAGCAGGATGGAAGTGCATAGTTTAAACAGCAGTATTGTGAAGTTTTGAGAGCCAACTATCTTTGGTTAATACCACTGTTTGAGTTTAGGTAGATCTTTTTTATTAAATGTCTGATTTAGTTTGGTGCAATACTTGTTTGGCATTTGTTTTTTGCCATACTTTTTTACAGCAGAGTTGCTATCCCATTTGTATGCAAATTTCTAGGTTACGTGGTGACATTGCTTGTCTAAATTCCCTGGTTTGTACCCTTTAGTCTGAAATCATGGATGCTAAGCTAACTAAGCTATGCTTGTTCTGTTGAGCTGCCTTACAAAAAGCCACTTCTTCCTCAAAGACTGCACAGGAGAACGACAGTGTGAACAACTGTTAAGTCAGGAAGAGTGAGGCCTGTGGACCATAAACCTGTAACTTTTGGTGTAATACTGCATAACCCTTAGTGTTTTTTTTTTCCAGAGCTAGAAGCAGATAAAAAGGTTGCAAACATAGCTGTTTGTGAGATTGCCAACCCTTCTCTGCATAGGACAGAGGTCCCTGAGAAAAAAAAATGCTTTACTAAAAGTAACTGTTGTGTCTAAGGTTGCAAACAAGGCAAGTGTCGTGGATAAGACTTCTATAAGGAGAAGTCATCTTCTTGTTGGCGATTCAGTTGTAAGCGGTGTTTCTTTAGGTGTTTACTTGGTGCTACTGTTAGGAGAGTTAAAAGCTGCATTTTAAAAATTGTCAAGAAAGCTAGCGGAGAGTGCAGTGTTCATGTTGTGCACATTGGCACCAATGATTTGTCACATAATGTGTGTTCTGTACAGAAGGATTTTCAGACTTTGGACCAGAATCTTCAACAGTTAGGGCATACTCTTACATTTTCAGAGGCCTTACTTGTCCATAATGGAAAACAAGAGAAAGTACTTCATATAGCAGAGTTCTATGTTTGGTCAAAGTGGAATTCCACCCAAAAGTGGAACTTCCGCTTATCTGGTACCTCACCCCCTCCAGTGCCACATTTGGCACCTTTCGGGGGGGAAGGGGGAGGCAGGCACCTGTTTTTGACAGTTACCCTGTCCCCACTTCCATCGGACCTCACAGCGGCGAGGTACATCAGAAGTTCAGGCCCTCCCTCCTCCTCCTTTCCCTGCTGCCGGGCCATTAAGAGAGCACAGCCCGCTTCACGCATGCGCAGCAGGGACTTGCAAGGCTTCACTGCCAGGTTCATTCACTGGCAATGGCAGCGGCAGCACCCGACAGCCAATGGAAACATCGGCTGGGGTACCGACATCGCTGGATTCCAGGACAGGTAAGTTTCCTAATATTAAAAGTCAGCAGCTACCATATGTGTAGCTGCTGACTTTCAAATTTTGGAGGCGGAGCGGAACTCTACTTTAAAGGATTGGGGCAAAGCAAAAAGTTTTTTATATTAGTCATGATGCTAGCAGGTGGTCTAATATTAAGCTTGTATAAATGAGATGGTCTGCATCCCTCACACAAGGGCACTAAGCTTTTGAACTTTCCTTAGGTGGTTTTTTATCACCGCTGTTTTATTTTTTATTTTTTGTTATATAAAGTAAATTTAAAAATACAAAAAGTTTTGAAGAAAAAGCCCACGTTTTAGTTATGCAATTTTGCAAATAATCTTTTTTCATAAATTTAGGTCAGAATGTATCCTGCTACATTTCTTTGGTAAAAATAATCTGAATCCGTGTATAATATTTAGTCTGTGTGAAAGTTATAGAGGCTACAAACTATAGTGTATACATATATTTGAAAATGGATCAGTCCTGATGTATTGACTGCCTATCTCATTTCTTGATGCCCTAAAATTCCAGGACGGTACAGATACCCCCAAAATAACCTAATTTTGGAAAGTGGATAGTTCAAGTTATATAGTAAGACCCCTTTCACACTGGGGTGGTGCAGAATTTAGCAGTAAAGCACCTCTAGTTTTAGAGTGCTTTATCGCTGGTATAGCGGCGCTATTCGGCCACTAGAGGGGCGCTTTTAACCGACATGTTAGAGGCCTAAGAAAGGGTTAATAGCGTCTGTGTGACGGCGATACCGAAGCACTTTGCAGGCGCTTCGGCAACGCTGCCCATTCATTTCACTGAGCAGGGCGTTTTAGGAGCGCTGTATACACCGCTCCCACACCACCCTAAAGATGCTACTTGCAGGACCTTTTTTTCCCATCCTGCAAACACACCACCCCAGTGTGAAAGCACTCGGGCTTTCACACTGGGGTGGCTTGAGAGGCGCTTTACAGGCACTATTTTTAGTGCTAAAATGCCTGAAAAGCACCCAGTGTGAAAGGGGTCTAAGAGGAATGGTGATTTTTTTGACTTTGTGATTTTTTTTTTTGTCATGATTTTTTGGAAAATTAAGAAATTACATTTTTTTTTTTTTCACAAAGTTGGAATTTAACCATCTCACGCAAATCGCTGTACCTGTACTTTAACGCCTAATACCGTTACGTCAACAGCTAGCTGCCATAACCCCAGTATTTTCAGGAACGGCATGCGTTTCTCTTTAACCACTTAAGCCCCGGACCATTTGGCTGGACAAAGACCAGAGCACTTTTTGTGATTCGGCACTGCGTCGCTTTAACTGACAATTGCGCAGTCGTGCAACGTGGCTCCCAAACAAAATTGACGTCCTTTTTTTCCCCACAAATAGAGCTTTCTTTTGGTGGTATTTGATCACCTCTGTGGTTTTTTATTTTTTGCGCTATAAACAAAAATTGAGCGACAATTTTTACTTTTTGCTATAATAAATATCCCCAAAAAATATCTAAAAAAAAAAACGTTTTTTTTCCTCAGTTTAGGCCGATACGTATTCGTCTACATATTTTTGGTTAAAAAAATCGCAATAAGCGTTTGGTTTGCGCAAAAGTTATAGCGACTACAAAAAGGTTAGTTTTATGGCATTTTTATTAATTTTTTTTTTTTTTTTTTTTTTACTAGTAATGGCGGCGATCTGCAATTTTTATCATGACTGCGACATTATGGTGGACACATCGGACAATTTTGACACATTTTTAGGACCATTGTCATTTTTACAGCGATCAGTGCTATAAAAATGACACTGGCAGTGAAGGGGTTAACCACTAGCTGGCTAGGAAGGGGTTAAGTGTGTCCTAGGGAGTGATTCTAACTGTTAGGGGGCGTGGCTACGAGTGACACGTTTCTGATCATAGCTCCCGATCACAGGGAGCTATGATCAGTGACAGTGTCACTAGGCAGAATGGGGAGATGCTTGTTTACATTAGCATCTCCCCGTTCTTCAGCTCCGTGAGATGATTGCGGGTATCGGCGGGACCCCTGATCCTACTCACGGAGCTCGTGGCAGGGTCGTGCGCTGCTGGCGCGACCACACAGCGGCAAATTCAAAGGGACGTACAGGTATGCCCATTTGCCCAGCCGTGCCATTCTGCTGACGTGCGGTGGTCGGTAAGTGGTTAAGATAAAAGTGGTCTCTGCGGCGGATTCGCAGCGAGATCACTTTTATCTGAGCCGTCGGTAGCGGCGGATACTATTGCCTCCTCACGGCTTGGCTGCTGAATGAAGGAAAGATGGCCCCTGCTCGGCTTCATAGCATTGGAGGGTGGAAACGATGTCAAACATCACTTCCGCTAATGCTCTTAAAGGGGACTTCTTTTTTAACCACTTCCACCCCGGACGATTTTACCCCCTTAATGACCAGAGCATTTTTTTGCGATACGGCACTACGTCACTTTAATTCTGCGGTCGTGCGTCGCTGTACCAAAACAAAATGGACATCCTTTTTTTCCAACAAATAGAGCTTTCTTTTGTTGGTATATGATCATCTCTGCGTTTTTTTTATTTTTGTTTTTTTTTTTTTTATAAACAAAAAAAGACAGACAATTTTGAAAAAAAAAAAAGCAATATTTTTTGCTATAATAAAAAAATTTCTTCCTCAGTTTAGGCAGATTCTACATATTTTTGGTAAAAAAAAAAAATTACAATAAAGGTGTATTGTTTTGCACAAAAGTTATAGCGTCTACAAAATAGGGGGTAGATTTATGGACTTTTTTAAAAAAAAATGTTTTTTATTAGTAATGGCGGTGATCTGCGATTTTTATCGTGACTGCGACATTGCGGTGGACAAATCGGACACTTTTGACGCTATTTTGGGACCATTGACATTTATACAGCGATCAGAGCTAAAAATAGCCACTGATTGCTGTATAAATGTCACTGGCAGGGAAGGGGTTAAACACTAGGGGGCGATCAAGGGTTAAGTGTTTTCCCTCAGCGTTTTCTACCTGTAGGGGGGATGGGCTAACACTGACATGACAAAGATCACTGTTGTCGATGACGGGGAACATAAGATCTCTGTCATGTTACTAGGCAGAACAGGGAAATGTTTGGGCATTTCCCCATTCTGCCTCGACATCGCGCCTGCTATCCTGCTTTTGCAGACTGACGTACAGGTACGTCAGTTTGCGCAGGAGTGCCATTCTGTCAACGTATATCAGCGTGAGCCAGTCGGCAACGGTTAAATGACATTAACATTTTTTTTATTGCAAATAGGAGATCTGAGGTCTTTTTAACACTAGATCTCACATTTAAGACTCCTTTCACACTGGAGGCATTTTTCAGGCGCTTTAGCGTGAAAATAGCGCCTGAAAAAAGCCTCAGCTGCAATCCCAGTGTGAAAGCTTGAGTGCTTTCAGACTGGGGTTCTGCACTGGCAGGGCGTCACAAAAATTCCTGCAATTACTTTCCTTGTAATAGGAATATTTTTTACCAAATTTTGTAAAAATAAGAACATTTTTTTTTTTTTTAACCACTACAGATAGCCGAATGATGGCTACAGCGCTGACCTGCTTTGCCGGGACTACGTCTATTGACGTAGTCCCGTGCACGAGCGGCCTGCGCGCCCGCGGCGTGCTCTGTGATCAGCGAGTCTGTGAGACTCCTAATTACGTGATCAGCTGTCAGCCAATTACAGCTGATAATGTGATGACAACAGAGTCGGTAATCGGCTATTTTTCCTCCTCGCACTGACAGTGTGAGGAGAAAAAAAAAGCTGATCACCGGCGGTGAGAGGGACATTAGTCCCGATCACGGTGAGCTGGCGTCAGCTCATCAGTGCCCACCTGTGCCCCTTACCGGTGTCACCTAACAATAGGCAACAGTGCCGCCCATCAGTGCCCACAGTGCCACCCATCAGTGCCCACAATCAGTGCCTCCACAACAGTTCTGCACTTCAGTGTCTCCTACCAGTTCCCATCAGTGTCTCCTACCAGTGCCCCTCAGGGCCATCTATCAGTGCCACCCATCCATGCCACCCATCAGTGTCACCTTATCTGTGCCCATCAGTACTGCCTTATCTGTCCCCATCAGTGCCGCCTTAACTGTGCCCACCAGTGCAGCCTATCGGTGCTGCCTTATCAGCGCATATCAATGAAGGAGAAAAATGACCTGTTTGCTAAATTTTATAACAAACTATTAAACATGATTTTATTTTTATTTTTTTTTCAAAATTTTGCATCTTTTTTTGTTTAGAAAAAAATAAAAACCCCAGCTGTAATTAAATACCACCAAAAGAAAGCTCTATTTGTGGGGGAAAAAAATTATAAAAATGTAATTTTGGTACAGTGTTGTATGACCGTGCAATTGTCATTCAAACTGCGTGAGCGCTGAAAATTGGTCTGGGCAGGAGGGGGGTTTAAGTGCCCAGTAAGTAAGTGGTTACTGGGCAGAAGCGAACGCAAATACGTAAGTCACGCCCGCATATGAAAAAGATCTTCAAACCACACATGTGAGGTATCGCCACGATCGTTGGAGCAAGAGTAATAATTCTAGCACTAGACTGTAACTCAAGACTGGTAACCTGTAGAAATTTTTAAACGTCACCCATGGAGATTTTTGTAAGTGACAAAGTTTGTCTCTATTCCACAAGCGGGCGCAATTTTGAAGCGTGAAATGTTGCGTATCAATTTACTCGGCATAACATTATCTTTTACAATATAGAAAAATATTAGGCTAACTTTACTGTTGTCTTATTTTTTTTTTTACTCAAAGTGTATTTTTTTTAAATGTCTGAAAAAAAAAAAAAAACATATATAATGTGTAGGGGTTCTAAGTAATTTTTTAGCAAAAAAAATGATTTAACAAATCTCAAAACAAGGCTCAGGGCTTTTTATTTTTTGCGCTCTATAAACAAAAAAAAGAGCAATAATTTTGAAAAAAATAAAAATAAAAAACGATTTTTTACTTATAAATAGCCTCCAAAAATATAAATAAAAAAACTAATTTTTTCCTCAGTTTAGGCCGATATGTATTCTTCTACATATGTTTGGTAAAAAAAAAATCGCAATAAGTGTATATTGATTGGTTTGCGCAAAAGTTATAGCGTCTACAAAATAGTTTTATGGCATTTTTATTAGAAATATTTTTTTTTTTTTTACTTGTAATGGCGGAGATCTGCGATTTTTATCCTGACTGCGCCATTATGGCGGACACTTTTGATATTTTTTGGGGACCATTGTCATTTATACAGCGATCAGTGCTATAAAAATGCACTGATTACTGTGTAAATTACACTGGCAGTGAAGGGATTAACCACTAGGGGGTGATGAAGGGGTTAAGTGTGTCCTAGGGAGTGATTCTAACTGGAGGGGGGGGGCTTCATCTCACCTCACATGACATCGATCACTGCTCCCGATGACAGGGAGCAGTGATCTCTGTCATGTCACAAGGCAGAACGGGGAAATGCCTTGATTACATAGGCACTTCCACGTTCTGTGGCTCTGTGACACGATCGCTGGGAGACCGGTGGACGTCAAGTCCTGCGGGCACGGTCACCCTGTACGCGGCGGGCGCACCCGATAGCCCTGCCAATTAAAAAGGAGCCCACCGCTGCCATTGAGCTGAAGTATATCGGCGTGCAGCGGTCGGCAAGTGGTTAAACAAGTAATGTTTCTCACACAATGTAGACACACTTACAATTACACCCCAAAACACATTCTATTATGCTTCCCAAGTATTGGCATACCAAATATGTGACATTTCTTTGACAATCTAGATGCATAGATGGGCCCAAAATCCAAGTAGCACCTTTGGGCTTTCAAGAAGCATAAATCACACACATAAATAACACATCTATTTTCTCAACTACCTGTCACATTTTTGGAGGCCCTGGAACACCAGGACAGCGGAAACACCCATAAAGTGATGCCATTTTGGAAAGCAAACATTACAAGGTCTTTTCTGAGAGGCATATTGAGTCTTTTAAATAAAATGATTTTTGTTTTTATTTTTTTTTTACTAAAGTTGTCAATTAATAATATATTTCTCACACACAGCAAGGGCATACTTAAAATTACAAAACTCGATCTGCTACTCCTTCTGAGTATGGTGTATCACGTGTGAGACTTTTTCAGTGTTTGGACTGCTTATGGTACTGGACATTGTATTTTGTGTATCAAAACCAATGTACTGTAATGGTCGCCTCTGTACAAGAGGTGAGGGAATATAGCTTAGTGTAGCATCACCTATAGCAGTCCCTGTTCCTGCCTAGCCTACTGGTAGGTGGCTGCCCCCAGGAATGCCATGTTCACTGGCCAGAAAGTACAGGAGGCTAAATAAAGTCAGAACAAAAGAGTTCCTGTGGTTCCAAGAGTGCAGTTACCTGCAGGGGGGTGGCTGGGAATGGTGTCTCACGGGTATGTAGTCAGTGGAATGTGCAGATGAGTCCATTTAGGCACAGGGAGAGACACAGTAAACAAATATGCAAAGGATCAGTCAGGAAACGGGCAGAAATGTGGTCAGTAAACAAGCCAGGGTTACTACAGGTGGCAGGCAGAGGCAACACTGCACTGGTGTGGCGGATATAAGGAACACTGTTGCCAGCATACACTGGTATGGTGACACTGGTGTGGCAGTCATCAGGAACCTGTTGCTTGTGGCACTGGTCTGGTGTGGTGGCAATCGGGAACACTGATTCTAGTTACACTGCACTGGTGACACTGTGGTTGGTGTGGTGGTGATAGAAAAATTGTCACTGGCTGCACTATTGGGGCTTGTTCACACATGTGGTTCGAGGCGGTAAAACCTCACATTTCAGGCACAATTATACCACTCAACCGCTATCCCCTTTAGCTGCAGAGGCAGCAGCTGGGGTGTACACTTGCAGTGGCTGCGATGCTTTGCAGATGTTAAAGGAATTATACCGCCTGTATGCCCGCCAATCATGACCCATTCAAGTGAATGGGGTTGTTTGTGCAGGGTTCAAGGGGTTAAAGTAGGTGGTGAGTAGGCAATACAATGCCTCCCCACTGCCTATCAAATAGTCCTTATGGTGATACTCTGACTGTTGTGGCAGTGGTCAGGGCCACTGTAACTGGTGCTGCAGTGATCACAGTCGTTCTAACTGTTGTGGCAGTGATGAGGGACATTGTAACCGCAATGATCAGGGACTCTGCAACTGGTACGGCGAGGATTAGGGACACTGACTGGTGACAGTATCCAAAAATATATACAGTATCTAACAAAAGTGGCTTTCATGATTTATTTTCTTCTATTGAGCTGCTGTGTTTGATCACATAGGGCCAATCGCAGCAGTTCTGTACCAAGTGATAGCTGTGGCCCATCACCGTATCAAAATAGTAAACAAGGATCATGCATGAAAGCCATTCATGACATTGGTGATCACTGTGTTGGTGTGTGGTGGTGATATATATATATATATATATATATATATATATATATATATATATATATATATATATATATATATATAATATATACAGTGGTGTGAAAAATGTTTGCCCCCTTCCTCATTTCTGTTCCTTTGCATGTTTGTCACACTTAAGTGTTTCGGAACATCAAACCAATTTAAACAATAGTCAAGTAAACACAAAATGCAATTTGTAAATCCAAACCATCATGGCCCTGTGTGAAAAAGTGATTGCCCCCCTTGTTAAAACATACTATAACTGTGGTTGTCCACACCTGAGTTCAATTTCTCTAGCACACCCAGGCCTGATTATTGCCACACCTGTTCACAATCAAGGCATCACTTAAATAGGAGCTGCTTGACACAATAAGGTCCACCAGAAGATCCTTAAAAGCTACACATCATGCAGAGACCCAAAGAAATTCAGGAACAATTGAGAAAGTAATTGAGATCTATCAGTCTGGAAAGGGTTATAAACCATTTCCAAAGCTTTGGGAATCCAGCGAACCACAGTGAGAGCCATTATCCACAAATGGCGAAGACATGGAACAGTGGTGAACCTTCCCAGGAGTGGCCGGCCGCCCAAAATTACCCCAAGAGCGCAGCGACGACTGATCCAAGAGGTCACAAAAGACCCCACAACAATGTCCAAGGAACTGCAGGCCTCACTTGCCTCAGTTAAGGTCAGTTCATGCCTCCACCATCAGGAAAAGACTGGGCCTGCATGGCAGAGTTCCAAGGAGAAAACCACTGAGCAAAAAGAACATCAAAGCTCGTCTCAATTTCTCCACAACACATCTTGATGATCCCCAAGACTTTTGGGACAACATTCTGTGCACCGATGAGACAAAAGTGGAACTCTTTGGAAGGTGTGTGTCCAAGTATATCTGGCTAGAAGGAACACTGCATTTCAGAAAAAGAACATTATACCAACAGTAAAATGTGGTGGTGGTAGTGTGATGGTCAGGGCCATTGTAACTGGTGCTGCAGTGATCACAGGAACTATGAATTCTGCTGTGGCAGTGATGAGGGACAATGTCCGACCATCTGATCGTGTACTCAAGCTGAAACGAACTTGGGTTCTGCAGCAGGACAATGATCCTAAACACACCAGCAAGTCCACACCGAATGGCTGAAGAAAAACAAAAATAATACTTTGGAGTGGCCTAGCCAAAGTCCTGACCTGAATCCTATTCAGATGTTGTGGTATGTCCTTAAAAAGGCCGTTCATGCTCGAAAACCCTTAATGTAACTGAATTAGGACCAATCTGCAAAGATGAGTGGGCCAAAATTCCTCCAGGACGCTGTAAAAGCCTCATTGCACGTTATCGCAAACGCTTGGTTGCAGTTGTTGCTGTTAAGGGTGGCCCAACCAGTTATTAGGTTTAGGGGGCAATCACTTTTTCACACAGGGCCATGATCGTTTGGATTTTTTTTCACCTTTAATAATAAACACCTTCATTTACAAATTGCATTTTGTGTTTACTTGTGTGTGTATATATATTGTTTGTATGTATGTGTGTGTGTGTGTGTGTAACACTTAAGTGTGACAAACATGCAAAGGAACAGGAATGAGGAAGGGGGCAAACACTATTTCACACCACTGTGTATATATATATACACACATATATATATATATATATAATACACACATATACAGTTTCTCACAAATGTAGAGTACATCCCTCGCATTTTTGTAAATATTTTATTATATCTTTTCATGTGACAACATTAAAGAAATTACACTTTACTACAATGTAAAGTAGTGAGTGTACAGGTTGTATAACAGTGTCAATTTTCTGACCCCCTCAAAAAAAAAGAAATACACAGCCATTAATGTCTAAACCGCTGGCAACAAAAGTGAGTACACCCCTTAGTGAAAATGTCCAAATTGGGCCCAAAGTGTCAATATTTTGTGTGGCCAGCATTATTATCCAGCACTGCCTTAACCCTCTTGGGCATGGAGTTCACCAGAGCTACACAGGTTGCCACTGGAGTCCTCTTTCACTTCTTCATGAAGACATCACAGAGATGGTGGATGTTAGAGACCTTGCGCTCCTCCACCTTCCGTTTGGGGATGCCCCACAGCTGCTCATTAGGGTTTAGGTCTGGAGACTTGCTTGGCCAGTCCATCACATTTCCCCTTAGCTTCTTTAGCAAGGCAGTGGTCGTCTTGGAGGTGTGTTTGGGGTTGTTATTATGTTGGAATACTGCCCTGCGGACAGTAGACAGTCCAAGGTATTTGGTAGGAGGCATGGTTTAATGTCATGGATCTCTGCAACATCTGTGGCGATTTATCGCACTCTTTGGATTTTGTTTTTCTGATGCTGGAACACTTTGCTCAATACCGGGTGGAACCTATTCTCCTTACATAGCTTCCCACATGGTGGATCTTGTTGAGGTACTCCCTCGCGATTGCCTGTTTGAACCACGTGCTGTATGGTACGAGTGTCCACCTTTTCTGGTAAGCGTGCCAATCTTACCCTTTTTAGATCAAGTTTCTTCACCTTGATCAACACAAGAAAGACTTTTCACCTGATTGATTGTTCACATTTGTCTATTTTCCAGATGGATTACTTTAGGATGTTCACTTATTTATTTTGAATGATGGATTTTGTATCACAATTTTTTTATGTTTTTTTTTTTTTTTATCCTTTTATTCATATTAGCATCCATACAGATTGGTTGTTCACTTACCATACTGTTGATCAATGCACATTTATTTGTTCACTATTGAGCGCCACACTATTTTATTGTTTTATGCTGACCTCAGGGAGTTTACAATCTAAGGTCTCTAACTCACTTTTCATACATACACATACTGGGGCCGATTCAAACAAGAGCAAATTAACCTATCAGCATGTGTTTGGAGTGTGGGAGGAAACCGGAATACTGCATTTAAGGTGTATCTCGCATTAAGCCCAACTTGCAACATCCAGTACTTCCCTGGGATCTCAACTTGGTCTCCCTGCCCTGCAGAAACCACCCTTTGAACCCATTGGGGATATCCACTTACATGACCTTTTTGCTCAATTGATAAGTCACCTGACACTCCCAAGGAAATAGCTCCTCCTGTGCGTTTTTCCTGCCCACCTCACCAGGTTGGTAGGAGTTTCCCGGGCATTCTGACTCTAGGCCTCTGTAGCTCAGATGTATGAGACCGCTGCCTGGTCCACTGTTCAAACCTTTTCAAAGTTCTACCAGGTGAATTTCCAGCCTTCAGTGTAGCTTTTGGTCGCAGTAATCTTGCAGCAGAACTCTGACGTTAGATTCGTTGGCCCTTGTTGACCCTTTTGGTACAGTTTTGTTTACCTATTTGATGCAAATCCTTTTTCATTCATTGCATGGGGACATCCCATGGTTTCTAAAAACGCAGTTATTGTCCTCTACTGTACAGTTAAGATAAACAGAATTTTTTCTTACCTGTAAATTCCATATCTTGAAGTACAGTGCCGAACACAGGCCACACACTTCCTTTGTTACCCTGTATTGTCTGCTACAAAACTGAGGATTCATGGGGTTGGGTAGGATTATAGGTGTGGAACCCAGAGGATGTGTCCTCAACAGTTTGCCGGTGTCAAGTAACCTGAAGGTATACAAACCTATAACCTAGAATCTATGAATACTTTCCCCTGTACTGTCCTCCAAGATATGGAATTCACAGGTAAATCAAAATTCAGCTTATTTGGACCTGTGGAAAAGGATGCAGGCTAACTTAAATTGTGTATCATAAGATTTGAGGCTTTTAAAGCCCCATACACACGCGCGGATTATCCGAGGACCAGGTCCGTCGGACCATGTCCGTCATACTTTGTCTGATGTTGGTTTTGCGTACACACGGTCGGACAAAGTTGTCGGAAAATCCGATCATTCTGAACGTGGTGACGTTTGTTGCCTACGACGGGACTACGTAGAGGCTAGTAGCCAATAGCTTTGGTCTTGTAATGTGATCTGAGCATGCGTAGCACTTTGTCCAGTCGGACAACCGTACACAGGATCGGATTTGGTGTGATCGGACCGTGTTGTCGGCAAATCTATCCAGCAGGAGATAAGACTTTGTCCGTCGGACAATCCGACGTACACTGTCCGATGGTGCATACACACGGTCTGATTTTTCAACAACATTGTCCGATCGGACAGAATCCATGAAAAAATCCAACCGTGTGTATGGGGCTTAAGAGTTATGTACAAAAAAGGATAATGATAAACAGTGCTACAAATTGCTGTGTTACAAAAAGTGAAGGTTATAGAGAAGGCACATTTGTGTGAAATTTGTCGTTCCCATATTCCACATTTTTGCCTGTTATTCTCTTAGTAATTTTTAGTGTTCATAAATTCAGTAGTTTTCGAAACATAGTTGTGGCTGTAGCTAAAGGAGACCCTAGAGAATAAAATGGCAGTCAACTTTTTATCTTGTACAGTATTTGTAGTTTCGAAACAGCTGGAGGGCCGCCAGTTTGAGACCCCTGCCCTAGAGAATAAAATGGCAGTCAACTTTTTATCTTGTACAGTATTTGCGCAGCAAATTTATTTGGCATAATGTGAAAGATG
This sequence comes from Lithobates sylvaticus, assembly GCA_028564925.1. Classification (NCBI taxonomy): domain Eukaryota; kingdom Metazoa; phylum Chordata; class Amphibia; order Anura; family Ranidae; genus Lithobates; species Lithobates sylvaticus. The sequence goes on from CM053030.1 coordinate 158,187,212, forward strand.
ATGTTACTCAGAGTAAATGGATACCTAACATGTCACACTTCAAAATGGCACACACTCGTGAAATAGGGCCAAACTTCGGTACTTAAAAATACCCATAGGCAATGTTTTAATTTTTTTTTACTGGTTACATGTTTTGAGTTACAGAGTAGGGCTAGAATTATTGCTCTCGCTCTAACGTTCACGCGATACCTCACATGTGAGATTTGAGCACCATTTACATATGTGGGCACAACTTACGTATGCGTTCGCTTCTGTGAGCACACATGGGCAGGGGCACTTTACTTTTTATTTACTTTTTGGTTAATTTTATTCCTATTACATGGAATGTAAATATCTCTTGTAATAGAAATAATAGGAATAAGCAGGTCCTCTTTACAGTGAAATATAGGGTCAATAAGTCCCCACATCTCACCTCTAGGCTGGAAAGCCTGAAAAAATTAAACGATCTCAGCTTCCCAGCCGAGGCGGCGCCATTTTTTCGAATACCGAGGCTGGGAGTGATGTCATAACATCGCACCAGCCTCCGAACGATCATAGAGATTCTGGGGACCATCTGGTCTGCCGGAAATCTCTGTGGTCAGCATCCGGGGCAGGTGGATCCATTCTCCAGTTCGCCAATGGCAGCAGAGAGGGAAAGGAGGGGGGGCGCTATGATCGTTCTTATGGTGTAGGAATCGCTGGCTGGAAAAGATATCTGAATAATGTCTAACGGCAGGCATCATTCAGATATCACCGCTCAAGTCAAGGACGTCATATGACGTACAGCGGGCAGGAAGCTGTTAAAGTGGTTGTAAACCCTCTCCTATACCCAGTGAAGTGAATAGCATCAGATAATATACAGAGCTGAAACAAATCTCCCTACATACGTTTTTACATGTATATCTGCTGTCTTTCCCTTTCTACACTCTTTTGAAAGTGCAGATTGTGTTAGAAATCTTGTTTCCTCATTCAGCAGTGGGTGTGGAGTCTGGGCTTACACTGTGTGAGAGCTGATTGGAGGAAAGGGACCCCCCCCCCCTTCCACATAGGCAGAGAAATTAAGTAACATGCAGAGCTGTACTCTGAATAGACCATCTCTCTGCTTATCTACCTCTAAGCTCCCTCCCAGACACAAATTTTCAGCAGCTGTTATTTCATGTGTCAGAGAACTTGTCAGAAGTGACTCTGCTGATAACAGAGGAACAGAGCAGCAGAAAGACAAGGCACTAAGGCTGCATTCACACCTTTCAGGCAGAAAATCGCGCGAATTGCGGCGTTTTTTCGCGGCGTTTTTTACCGCGATTTGCGGCGTTTTTTTACCGCGATTCGCGGCGTTTTTTACCGCGTTTTGCCGCGAATTTTGTGCAGAGCAAAAGGTCACCAATGTAAAAAGAATAAAAACGTCCAAATCTGCCCGATTCGCGCGACAAAAAAGGGTCCGGAACTTGTTTGAGCTTCAGGCGTAGGGCTTCAGGCGTTTTGGTGGAGATGTGAACCATCTCCATAGAGAATAATGTATTTTTTCCCCTCTAGCTTTTGTAGCTTCAGGCTTCAAGCTACAAAACGCCCAGGTGTGAATGCAGCCTTAGAGCTTTCAAGAGAATTAAGTAAACACTACAGATATATGTGCTTAGGTAAAATTTCAGGAATGGGGTTTACAACCACTTTAATTTTCTATCTGAGATTATGAGACTGGCTCATTCTGCATCCCTTGCCCACAGCAGTCTAAGAGAAATTGTACCAGTGGTACCCCCTTATAATGAAGGGGCACTCCCACTTACCTGGGTGGGGGATGTTTGCAGGCCTTGTTTGGCAAGGGGATATTGCAATTCAGTGGGTCTGCAACATAGTGGCTCGAGGGTACAAGCTGGAATTTCAGAGCTTACCCCCTCCACGCTTTTTTCTTTCAAGTGGTCTTGAAGGACATTTTATTTCTCGGCACTCAGTCTGCCATCTCAGGAAGTGATAGTTCAAGTTCCACAGAATGAAAGGTTTCTACTAAAACCTTTTTACAGTTTTGAAACAGTGATGTTTGTTCTATCCTGGCTCTCAAGAGACTCTATACATTTTGCAGACTGCAAAAATTCCATATGGAATCAGTATGGTCAATAGTTGCCTCCCTCCATCAGGGAAAATTTCTAGCATCTGTGGACATCAAGGATGCTTATCTACACATCCTAATATTCCCATTTCACCAACGGTTCTTATGCTCTCTTCCTGAGTGCTGGAGATAGGACAGAGGGAGGAATAATTATCTTATCACATTAAGGTGGCAGCATAACCCTATCATAATGGATATGAATATACCCTGTGTCCTGTGATGTACTCCAAGAAAATAATTTTACAGGTAAACCAAAACTCCAATGTTTACAATCAGATTGTAAAATGTGTACCTTGTTTAAGTCAACATAAAAAATTTAATTAACTGGTCTCTTGTTGCTTATCTAGACTTTGTGGTAAGTGTTCTCTCTGAAGATGGAGAAGTCATTAAAAACCTCAGTCAAGCGAACTGCTCCATGAAAATATGGAAAGCTCATTCAATAGGGGCGAAACCTCCAGCTACTGTGAGTAACTAACTTGTAAATATTACTATGCATTTTGTAATTTAAATCATTAATAATTCGTAAAAATGTTTTCTTTATTCATTTAGGAATGTTTAGTTCAGTGTGTCTGGCGTGGTGTTTGCATATTTCTTGTTGCCCCTCACTTTGTGTCCTATAAAGTCTAAATTTATGCCTTTTTAGGGCCAGATACATTAATAAAACTGTCCTGAGGTTTTCAAAAACAACCACAAAAACTTTTATTTTTGCCCGGAAAGAATGTACTGTTTGAACAAATGTTTACTCAGTTAGGTCATTGGACGCTTGTAAAATTTACCTGTTCCTTTCCAGTTTTCCACCATGGAAGAGGTTAATTCTGTGATGACTAACACAGGGTGGCTTATTTAATTTCTAATACTGAGGTCCTTTTGCTTTAACCCTTTGTAACTGGAGCTGTTAATACTCGGATTCAATCTGTGAATAGTGTAGTGCTCATATTACATTTACGTTGCATATTAACTACATTGTGCTACATTACCATATCTCCCATACACTTACAATAAAAATCCACAAATTTGTAATATTTATACGCATAAAATTTTGTCCCAAAATGTGAAGTGCATAAGTTAACAGTATATTCCTTACATGTCTCATTTTTTAAAACATGAACGTGATCCAACATGCCATGTGCTCCTTCAAACAAATGATATCTGTGACAATTCCCTCTATCAGAATCACACTCAACTTTTCACCTGATCCTACACTAATATTTATTGATTAGGGTAAGGCAAGCTTGTGCCTCCAGCATAGGAGGGCCGACTGGCATCAAGGCTTATAAATACTAATAAACACTCACTTCTCGACCGTTTGGTATATGCATGGAAATGCAATTATTTTATTAAATATTTTATATATCACTGAAGGGGACTAGAAAAGAATAGTTCAAAGATATGTCCATCCCTTGCTTGATAGTAAATCTTCAATTGGACACAAATGAAGACAAACAATGTGCAAATAACTGTGCAGTTGTGAAGAAATCCTCTGTAAGAAGAATAAGATGGGTACTCTTACCGGATATGGTGGACCCACTTACCGTTTAGTAGTAGCGCTACACTGTATATTTGTATTTCGTTTGGACTTTTGAGTGTTGGCTATTTTTTCTTTTGACACTATAGTGGTTAAGCGCAGTAATTTCACCTTTATTTGCTCACTTTAATAATTCTTGTCTTTCTCTTTAGAGTCCAAGAAAAGGATTTCTACAGTGAATGCAAAAATCCTATTTTAGTATTTTGTGTAGGATTTGTCAGTGTTTTACTACAGTGACACATTACATTAAAGTGGATGTAAACACTCTCATCCTTTCTAAACTACTGCAATATTGGTTTTCTAGAAGGATATACATGCCTCCTGCGTGTATACTTATCTGTCAAATGTCTCCCCTCTGTGTGCTATGAGACCCGAAAAACTGCAGCTTTTGTGGGTGGGTCTGTTTTCCAGGGCTCAGTGGGTGGAGTCCTGATGTCAGACTCCCCGCCCACCTCTACACTCCCCTTATCAACATGCATTTTCTCATGTGTATTTCTTACACTGAACTTCTGTTATGATCACTAACAGCCAGTCAAAACCCAGAAAAGTCCCCACATGACTTCAGCATGCCAAATCATGCTGAGGTGTGGAACAGCCAATCCTTGCAGAGCTGTTGAAGAAAGGAGTGGGTGTGGGAATTAAAAAATAATGCATGTCGTAGGCTAGTGCACGAGATATGTAAATCGCCTGTCAATCACAGCAAGGGGGAAGAACGGACAAAGTTTTCAGTTTGTCCGTTTTATTTCACTGAAAAAAGATATGAGGATTGCTCAGAGCTGGAATAACTCTTTGTGGCAAGACTGGGCCCAGCTGATCTGAAATCCCATACTCTATATTGTGCCAGACAAAAAAAAAAAAAAAAAAAAATTTTCGGGTTTACATCCACTTTAACTTACTCAGTAATGCTTATGGAAGGGCAGAAAATTTCACAAATACACAATTTCTCTGTGTTCAAGACAAATGTCTGTGAGTTTTTTTGTGCAGCACCTAAACATATAAGTATTTTCTTTTATATGCAGGCAACTGTCTTTAATTGCAATAAGCCTAGAGATGGGGACAAGGATGACTGCTTCTACTTTAGGTAAGTAAAGCATGTTCTCGTGCAGTAAGGCAGCAGATGTTCAGGATGGATAAGTCAAAATAATTTTTTTGATTGGGTTGCTTGGTTTGCTGAAAGCCTGGAGAAAGGTACCGTATATACTCGAGTATAGGCCGTCCCGGGTATAAGCCGAGGCCCCTAAATCACCACAAAAAAATGGGGAAACGTATTGACCCGTGTATAAGCCGAGGGGCAACAATGCAGCAGCTACTGTAAGTGGAAAAAGGGTCAGCAATGCCCATCTGCATGTCCCCTGTACAGACCCCCGTGTCCCCATTGCAGCCTGTGTCCCCATTGCAGCCGATCTGTGGGTCCGTGGGTCTGGGGTCCCGCTCTGTCCCCCCCACAGCGTGTACGGCGCCATTACAAATTTAAAAGCCGCGCCTCCTCCTCGTCCGTGATAGGAAGAACACTTTTTTCCCAGCAGTCAGTGTGCAGTGTTCCGCCTATCACGGACATTCTTTCATCCTCGTCCATGAGATGAGAATGACAGGCCATCCGTGATAGGCGGAACACTGTACTGCTGGGAAAATTAGTGTCCGCCTATCACGGACAGGCGGGAGGAGGTGGCGCGGCTTTTGAACACTGCCGTCTGTCTGCATGACAAGCTGTTCATGTAGGCAGACGGCGGTGACTCGAATATAAGCCGAGGGGTGGACTTTCAGACCTAAAAAAGGGTCTGAAAATCTCGGCTTATATTCGAGTATATACGGTACATAAATTAATGTTTGCAGGTAACAGTGAAGCAGGTTGGCTTTTATCTACAGGTTTCCGACAGCATTTGCTTAGAATAATGGCTCCCTAATTACTGAGAAATATGGATAACCATGAAGCAAAGATAAGGCTCCCTGCAGGTTTGGGACTATTTTTCTACAAGGGGAGTTAGTGATTAGTTCAAAATGCTGGCCCTCTTGCCTCTTACGCATTTATTTGCAAATGTATGCAACCAAAACAATCTGTTTTTAACGCAAACTGTTAGATAGGGCCAATTTGGTTGTTTTGCAGGCTGGCTGGTAAGTGTGCTGGGAAATCTTTTGTTTGTGATGTGTATTGCCCTTCCATGTGCAAAGGCTAGTTATAGATTGGGGTGGTTGCCATTTTTTTTTTGTACTCTTGCCTCCAAGTCCCAATTCACACCAGTGCAGTGACCAGCATTATTCCGCACTCTATTGCTGACATGCAGATGTGTAGCATCCTTTGTTTTCTTCACTGTCCAAGAATTTTTCCTTTTTCTCTTGCACCAGACATTTCTTGTCCCATAGTTGCCAGAGATGTTCCGCCAGTCTGCATTGTTCAACCTTGCAAAGAGAACAGTGTTAGGAGAAAGCGGTTTCTCCGAAACATTCGTATAAAAACCACTCCCTGCTATGCAGACCCCTTTCTTTTCTACAGCTCTAGGAATGTGTGGCATTAGAGATTGAACAAGCAGCAGATTCCTAAGCAGCCCATAGATGATTCTTTTTTTTTATTTTAATTTTTTTCATTCAAACAGCGATTGAACTTGATTTCCCTATCCACATATTTTCAGGAGGGGTGGGCTCCCTCCAAGCTCACCTGCCCTCTGCCTTTTTATTATGTTGCATGTTCTTCTATGGAGGCTCTCGAAATTAAGAGTTAGGACTGCAGATAATACTGGGGTACCTTGAAGTGGCTCTGCAGCTTATGCATTTATTTGCAAATGTGTGCAAACTAAACCCGTTTTTAATGCATACTGTTAGGGTAATTTGGTTGGTTGCAGGCTGGTCGGTAAGTTTAACTGGGAATTTTCTTTGGTTTTGTTTGACATGTGCCACCCTTCCATGTGCTCCTTGCTGCAAAGGTAAGTAATAGGTATTTTACAGTGGCCATTTGTTTGTACTGTTGGGTGAGGGAACCTCTCTGCTGAGATATTGTAGCGTGACAGTGAGGAGACTTCTGATCGAGCAGCAAAAATCTGGCAGGACGGTTTTACAGAAGTCAGTGAATCGACTTTTGTACAACCACCCTGCCTATACATGAATCGAAATGTGTCTGGTCCCTGTTGAAGTGGCTGAATTTCGATCTATGTATGACCTGCTTTTGTCAACAGCTGCATGTAATTATACATGGGAGACGGGGAAAGCCACAAAAGGAAATATGTTTCCCCTGTGAATTGAAAGTCAACTCTACATTTCTCCCAGGATGTACGATTCTCCAGAACAGGCGAAGTGAGATCAAGACATATCAAAATGGTAGCGCCAACTTTACCTTCTTCTCCCTGCTAAAGAAAGTTGATCCACTAGAGAAAAAACAGGAATCGTTTGTTTTTTGCACTCCCTAAAAAAAACCTCTGGAGAGCTGTTAACTCTCTACAGCTGATGAAGGTGTCTGCGTTTTTAAGTGTTTGTAAACCTCAGACATGAAATATGAACAAACCATAGCCCTCTCTAGTGTGTACTTGTTTCAATCCAGACCACAAAGTGTAATTTCTGTCTGTTGCTTCTTTCCTCATCTATCTGAATGAATCACGTCTGACAAGTTTTTCTGACACCAAGAGAAAAAAGGTGACAGAGGAGGGAGCTCTAGCTGATTGACAACCTCAGCTCTGTTCTTGTGTGCTGTGTGAAGGGGGGTGTGTCACTTCCCTCCAATCGGCACTCAGAGCTCCCCTTACTGAGCTCTGCAGAATGTATTTTCAGCTCTCCCCCCCTGTTTTTTTTCTGACATCTTAGGCAAACTTTTTAAATTCTGGACAGTAGAAAAGGGAAGACTGCAGATAAACTGGTACAACCTACGTAGGTCGTTTCATCTTTGTTTATCATCCAAGGCTACTCACTACACTGGGTATATGGAAGGGTTCACAACCACTTTAAGTGATCACAGGGGGTACTGCAAGAAATGACATAGACTATGTTGTAATGACTCCCAATGTCTGCAGGAAAGCTTAAGGTGCTGGACCTCTGCAAACATGGTTTGCAACAATGTTTGCAGAGGTCCAGCACCTTAACAGGGTCAACACTCCAAAGTTGCATACCTTAGCTTTGCAGCATGCATTGTAGTTTTTATTTAACTATATATCTTTACTATGATATTTCATTTTGGTATGGTTCTTATTTCATTACTGTTCATGATTATAGGGACAAAATGATACCGGAGCGTGTTGAAAAGTATTGCATCCAGTTTTTGTATATGACTGAAAAATCTAATGTACTATACAGTGAACAGGTCTGTAACCTTTTTTAAACTATTTTTTATATTTTAGAACAGATTATGTTTTAACTTCAATGTCATTTATGTAACAAACACATTTTTATGTTTTTTAAAGTTCCTAATAGATGTTCTACCAAACACACCTGTGAAGTTGGTGCCACAGCCTCAGCCTGCTACACCTACAGTATCCAATGTAAAGGCAAAGGAGGGCCGCACTCTGGTCAAGAATCTGTGGCTCAAAACTGTGGTAATTTTTTTTTTTTTTTTTTCTGTATTGTAATGGCCATACACATAGCATTACGTGTGATATCCATTTTGCTAACAAATTGTATCCTTCAAAAATTGATTGTGCTAATTGGTTCAATCAGTTAATGGTTGTTCATCAGAGCAAAGTCATCAGTCCTGGCAAAGGATCCCATCAAATTCAACTAAATAATTATTTTTGTTGTGTTGAACAGTAGCTTCAAGGAGGTCAATTCATAGTTACTTAACTTGAGAAAGACATAAGTCCATCTGGTTATCTATTTAAAAAAAAAAAAAAAAGAGAGAGAGAGAGAGAGAATAAATAAATAGAAAACCCTCTATTTACTTATTAGTACTGTGCAGATGTTTAGGCAGGTGTGACGAAATGCTGTAAAGTAAGTGCTTTCAAATATATATATTTTTAATGTTTATTTTTAATCGATTTACACAATGCAAAGTGAGCAAACAGAAAAAAAAATCTAAATCAAATTAGTCATAGTCCATAAGCCATAAAGTTCACTCTGAAAAGTCCTTAAGGCAAAGCAGCGCTTCCAAATGATATGTTGTGCACCGTTGGATGACAATAGTGAAAAACACCCAGTGAGTCAAATCCGGTCCAAGTGCTTAGGCGACAGTTCATGGGAAATCGTCATGTGTATGGAGAATCCACCTTCACCGCAACACGTGATTCCACTCCCCTAGGGATTGCACTTACCAGAATTATGTCAAATCACGCTTTGGATATGTTATGCCCAGACAATAATATCAAGGGGTTATCTTCCAGGATATCTCAAATAGATCATCGGACAATAGATTGGTGCACTCCAATTCACATTATTATCACTCCTATGATCATGAGCAGTTCCATGGGCTTAAACATAAAGGAAAACAATCCTCATAGCGTAACTTGTAATATGGAGGTGACAGATAACCGCCTTCCAGCATTGTAGCCTCTGTCTGGAAATGTCTGTTGTTCACACAGTGACGTAACCACGAGGGAAGAACCGGAAAAGATCTGGTGTTGCTGATTCTACCGTTACCTCAGCCAGCCAGCCAACACGGCCACTCTCACCATTCAAATTCTCCGGCACGCAAGCAAGTGGGCACTACTAGTGATTGCAGCCTAGGACACGGCCACACCCACAGAAAGCCCCGCCCAACACCAGATTGTTTTCCTTTGTTTGAGCCCGTGCAACTGCTCATGATCGTAAGAGTGAGAATAATGTGAATTGGAGTGCACCAATCCATTGTCTGTGAACTATTTGAGATATCCTGGAAGATAACCCCCTGATATTATTGTCTGGGCATAACATATCCAAAGCGTGATTTGACATAATTCTGGTAAGTGCAATTCCTAGGGGAGTGGAATCGCATGGTGTGGTGAAGGTGGATTCTCCATACACCTGCCGATTTCCCATGAACTCTCGCCCAAGCACTTGGACCGGATTTGACTCAGTGGGTGTTTTTCACTATTGTCATCTAATGGTGCACAACATATCATTTGGAAGCACTGCTTTGACTTAAGGACTTTTCAGGTTTTCTTAGAGAATTAACATAAAATCTTTTGTGGATACCTGGAAGTAACCACTGGGAGTGATGTTGCCGGCTGGTACTGTAGGGTTACAGGGTTGCCAGCCTGTAACCCAGGATCTATGAATATCAAGCTTGTGTACCCTTGTTCTTTTTAAAGTGGTTGTAAAGGTTTAAGGTTTTTCACCTTAATGCATCCTATGCATTAAGGTGAAAAACCTGTATTGCAGCTCTCACCCCCGATCCAATCCAGCACTGTCACTCTCCTCATTGGACAGATTGATAGCAGCAGAAGCCATTGGCTCCCGATGCTGTCAATGAAAAGTTGTGATGCGGGGGGCGGGCCGAGTCTCAATGTCTGTGTCAAATCCCGCACGGGTGCCCCCCATGGAAAGCGGCTGTCTGTGGGGGCACCCGATAAAGAGGTGCTTTATAAATTGCAAATTGTCATTGCGTGTTATTGTTAAAGTATGACTGAAGGAAACATTTTGATTTTGGATGGGGTGGAGAGGGATTGGAACTGTCAGGTTTTTACTGCTGTCTGTGCTCCTGTTAGGGCAGTTTAACCTCTTTATTTGTCCTGTTTACTGTTCTCATTGAGAGTAAAAGAAAATCTCAAATTTAGCATTTTATTCAGAACAGGAATAGAGAGTAAACTTACAATGGGGGCGCTGGTTCTGGTGATTTTGGTGACAACCAGGGATTCCCTCACTTTTTCTCTCACTTCCTGTGTTGGCTTTGGGACAGGAAGTTAGAGGAAATCCTCACAATGAGACACAGATGTCAAAATAAAACCTTTTTTGGTTGAACTAGATGGACTATTGCCTTTTTTGTAACTATCTACCAGAACACCCAGGTCTTTCTCAACCATTTATCCAGTTATCCTCCTCCTAGAATGTATCATGCATGTTTATAGCACACAAGTGCATAACTTTACATTTATCCTGTAAGGATGTTATTCCACTACATAGCTTGGTGTCATCTGCAAACACAAATATGGTACTTTTAATCCCAAATTTGACTGTCATTTATAAAAGTAAGGGCCCTGACACTAAACCCTGCGGTGCACCGCTGATAACATTAGACCATTCAGAGTGTAAATTAATTAATCACTACTCTTTAAATACCTTCTTTTAGCCAATTTTCCATCTATTTACAAACTGAATTTTCTAAGCCTATAGACTTCTAGTTATCTTAACATTAAACATTAACTTGTGTGGGGAACTGTGGCTAAGGCTTTTGAAAAGCTAAAGTATACAATATCCACATACAAGAAAATCCACACTGATGCTGTAGCATTCAGAAGTACTTGAGAAAGCAAACAGGTATTGGAACTATCATCCAGTCTCTGTCAAAATGGAAACATTCAGTGCTGCCCTCACGAGATTGAGGAATCTTGGAAACATAAACAAAACAAACAAAGGGTGCAAAGACCTAGTGCATGACCATCATTTATTAGATGAAAACAAATGTGCACATACTCGCAAAAGTCAAGGTGCAAAAGCACCGTACAAAACCAGGAAACCGATAGAGCCGAAAGTGTAACACTCTGTACACTTTTGGCTCTCCTATCGGTTTCTTGGTTTCTCAGGGTGCTTTTACTGATTAAAAGTGTCATCTACTGCTGACACATTTCGAGGAACATGCCCTCTTCATCAGATATTACTTTGTTATTCAAGCCCGTCACTTTTGCTAAATAGCAGCAGAACACATAAGAAAAACTGAATATTCAAGGTACTAATACTGATTATTACTTTGTTGACAACCCCAATTCCAAAAAAAGTTGTGAGGCTGTGTAAAATCTACATAAAACAGAATGCAATGATTTGCAAATATAAACCTAGATTCCATTCACAATGGAAAATATTTACTATAAAGGACAAGGGTTTGGGACTTTAAATGAAGCCATGGCCTGGTAAGGTCAGAAAAAGCAAGGAGATGGGACTTTATATGGAGCACGTGGTTGCAAATGAGTAGAATGGTGGGTATTAAAAAATGTTTAATATTTCATATACATAAAAATACATGCTTGATCTTGATGTCAATTTCTGAAACAGTTCTAAATGATAATAACATTGTTGTAAGAATAACATCACATTAGAAAATTCCAAAATCCACCAAAAATCATGTATATACATACACATGTTGCAAGGTATAACCTGCATGCCCTATCACTAATCCCTGTCATGGTAAAATAAAGGTGTATATATATAATGGCATGAAAATCTGATAAGCACATAATTGTATGATACATGGCATCTGATAGCCCTACATGTTTCTTGGCCTTGAGCCACTCTTCAAGAGCAAGTAAGTTATGTATCTGTAATTAGAAAATGAATTGTCTAAGTGATCTAGCATGTATCAATATAGGAGAAGATGGGGTAAAAACACCCCACGGGGCACTCCTAGTGGAAAATAGGAAAAATTGGTGGGTCAACCAAGTGGGACCTATGTGAAAGCTATGTGAATGGAAAATGATGATAGTTGACAAAGGAAACTGTGCTAGTGATGTGTGTAAGGGTGAGAACTAGTGACAATTATGGCTTAGCAAGATTATAGGTGAGTGAAACAAAGTAAAGAAAGTTACCACTATGACATCTAGAGAGCAGGAGTGAGTGGAAGGACAGAGGGAAAGGGTGACTCGTGAAAATCCAATAGGTACCTGGTACTGGGAGAGGGGGAGAAAGACAATGATCCAGGATGAGACATGGAATCCAGTGTGCAAAAGAGCCCAGTGAACAGCCAACCAAACCGTGACCCACAAACAACAATAACTTTATACAATATAAGGAAAGTACCACAATCTTAAATGTAGCCAGCCCCATTCACAGGAGATCAGCAGACAACAAGGGCAGTTCCAGAATCATAAACGTAAGGCAGGCCAGGGTCATACACAAGGAATGAGCAGATGGGGGAAGGTGCAAAAGAATCAGGCTACAGGGCAGGGATGCAACAGGAGGGACAGGATCCGGATCAGATGCACAGGGTAACAGGATCAGGTACAGAGGTTACAGGTTTCAGAATCGGGTTCACAGGTCGCAGGTACGGATCAGGGCACAAGGAAGATACCAGGACGATGAGAGCAATCATCAGCCGGGTATTTATATGAATGCCTGTAATTAGCCTCAAGTGACACCTGAACGCAGGAGGTGCTGTCTGCTCCACAGTGCCAAGAAACACCCGCTGGTGGACACCGGTATTACAGCCAAAGGATCCAACAGTGCCACCAACATCAGATGCCCGCCTTCCAGTCTGATGTCTCGGTGCCCGCCTTCCAGTCTGATGTCTCGGTGCCTGCCTTCCAGTCTGATGTCTCGGTGCCCGCCTTCCAGTCTGTCTCGGTGCCCGCCTTCCAGTCTGATGTCTCGGTGCCCGCCTTCCAGTCTGATGTCTCGGTGCCCGCCTTCCAGTCTGATGTCTCGGTGCCTGCCTTCCAGTCTGATGTCTCGGTGCCTGCCTTCCAGTCTGATGTCTCGGTGGCCGCCTTCCAGTCTGATGTCTCGGTGGCCGCCTTCCAGTCTGATGTCTCGGTGGCCGCCTTCCGGCCTGATGTCTCGGTGGCCGCCTTCCAGTCTGATGTCTCGGTGGCCGCCCTCCAGTCTGATGTCTCGGTGCCTGCCCTCCAGTCTGATGTCTCGGTGCCTGCCCTGCAGTCTGATGTCTCGGTGCCTGCCCTGCAGTCTGATGACATACCTCGCAATAACTTCTCTGCAGGAAGTGTAAACCTTGCAAAAAAATCTGAACAAATTATTGGGTTGGGCAACTACATGGCAAATCAGGTTTAATGTAGAAAAATGTAAAATAATGCATTTGGGTGGCAAAAATATGAATGCAATCTATACACGGGGGGAGAACCTCTGGATGGAAAAGGACCTGGGGGCCCTAGTAGATGATAGGTTCAGCAATGACATGCAATGCCAAGCTGCTTCTAACAAAGCAAACAGAATATTGGCATGCATTAAAAAGGGGATCAACTCCAGAGATAAAATAATAATTCTTCCACTCTACAAGACTCTGGTCCAGCCCCACCTGGAGTATGCTGTCCATTTCTGGGCACCAGTCCTCAGGAAGGATGTACTGGAAATGGAGCGCGTACAACGAAGGGCAACAAAGCTAATAAAGGGTCTGGAAGATATTAGTTATGAGGAAAGGTTGCGAGCACTGAACTTATTCTCTCTGGAGAAGAGGCCTTTGAGAGGGGGATATGATTTAAATTTATAAATACCGTACTGGTGACCCCACAATAGGGATAAAACTTTTTCGCAGAAGGGAGTTTAACAAGACGCGTGGCCATTTATTAAAATTTGAAGAAAAGAGGCGGTGGTCTCAGCAGGGATCATCAATAGTTTAAAAAAACGATTAGATAAGCACCTGAACAACCGAAACATACAGGGATATACAATGTAATACTAACATATAATCACACACACACAGGTTTGACTTGTTAGACTTGTGTCTTTTTTCAACCTCACCTACTATGTAATAATAAAAATTCCATAAATCTATCCCCTATTTTGTAGACGCTATAACTTTTGCACAAACCAATCAATATATACGGTACTTATTGCGTTTTTTTTATTTTATTTTTTTACTAAAAAAATGTTGAATACATATCGGCCTAAACTGATGAAGAAATTCGTTTTTTATATATTTTTGTGGATATTTATTATAGCAAAAAGTAAAAAATACTGCTTTTTTTTTTTCAAAGTTGTCAGTCTTTTTTTGTTTATTGCACAAAAAAAAAAAAAACGCAGAGGTAATCAAATACCACCAAAAGAAAGCTCTATTTGTAGGGAAAAAAAAGGACGTCAAATGTTTGGGTACAGCGTCGTACGACCACGCAATTGTCAGTTAAAGCGACGCAGTACCGAATCGCAAAAAATGCTCTGGTCATTAAAGTGGTAAAATCTTCTGGGGTTGAAGTGCTTAATACCCACCATTCTACTCATTTGCAACCATGTGCTTCATATAAAGTCCCATCCCCTTGCTTTTTCTCTCTCACAATAGAAAATAGAAAACGTATCACATTTTTTTAAAGGTAATTTTGAAATTGATGGCAACAACTCTGCTCTAAAAAGTTGAGGCAGGGCCATGTTTACCACGGTGTAGCATCCCCTCTGCTTTTAACAAAACTCTGTAAACATCTGGGAACTGAGTTGACCAGTTGCTGGAGTTTTGGTGAGGAATGTTGGCCTGAGCATATGCTGCTCTAAAACCTGGATATACCTTTCAGCCTTGATGGTGCCATTCCAGATGTTAAAGCTGCCCATTCCATCCACACCATTGCACTACCATCCCATTGCTGCAGACCATTTTAAATTAGCTTTGTCGTAGGGAAGACGGCAGCGTTTCTGGGTCATGTAAAGATATGGCTGCTTCTTTGCATGATGGAGCTCTAACGTGCATTTTCGTTTGGCATTGCAAGTAGTGTTAACAGACAGTGATTTTTGAAAGTATTTACAAGCCCAAGCAGCGATGTCCATCACAGAATCATGCCTGTTTTTAATGCAGTGTCGTCTGAGGTCCTGAAGATCATAGGCATAAAATATTGTGTTTCGGCCTTGTGCACATAGCTTTCTTCAGATTCTCTGAATCTTTTGATATTATGTACTGTAAATGATGATATATTTTGAAAGTCTTTGCAATTTTACTTTGAGGAACATCATTCTGGAATGTTTCGACAATTTTTAGACACTGCTTTTCACAGATTGGTGAACATCTGCCCATCTTTACTTTCTGAGACACTCTGACTCTCTAACATGCCCCTTTTATACCCAATCGTATTACTGATCTGTTGCCAATTGACCTAATTAGTTGCAAAATGTTTTTGCAGCACTTGTTAATTCCATTTACTTTGCCAGTTTTTTGTTGTCCTGTCCCAACTTTTTTTGAAACATGTTGCTGGCATCAATTTCAAAATGGCCTTATTTTTTTCTTAAAATTATAAATTTTCCCTGTTTTAAACATTTGATATGTTTTCTATTTTTTGTATTGTGAATAAAATATGGGTTGATGAGATTTGCCAATCATTGCATTCTGTTTTTATGTATATTTTACACAGCATGCTAACTTTTGTTGTATTAATAAACCCATTTCATATGAAACATTAGCCAATGAGACTCCAATTATCTGCTGGGATGTGGTTGATGTCACACTACCCATTTTGATGGTGTTGTCTGACTTCACTGAACCTTGAAGGTCACATGAACATCAAATATTTTCAAAGTGTCTCAGTTTTAAAGTCTTAAAGGGGTTGTTAAGCATCTAAGTTAAATCGTGTAATCTCCTCCCTTACATTATAATCAAATGCGCTGTATGTGTGTTTTTAAAAAAAATGCCTGGGACACTCAGGTGACCTGCCGGCGCTCTCCCTCTTTTATCTGAGAACTACGGTGGGAGGGACTGTGTTTCCCCGCTGACATCAGCCGCTAGGAGAGGAGAGCAGCGAGAGATCACCTGAGCTGTGTGTCACTGTAAATCAGGTATTTCAATTAATAATTTTTAAAAACCCACATGCTGCACGTTTGATCATAATGTAAGAGAGGGGATTGCACCATTTATCATAAGTAATTTCAAGAGCTGTAACAGCCGGGGGCGGGGGTCGGGGAGGAGACGGCTCACACACAGACTCCAAGCTGACAGACAGGGAGGGAGGGGGACAGAGGAGAGCAGCGGATGACAGAAGCATGTAAACTGGCTCAGAGCTCAGCAGCCATAATTACTGTGGTCAGCACAGACAGGGGACACAGGAACTGGTAGGATCAACTAGGTTTTTTTTATAGCTTAGAGAGGGTCAAATGACACAGCACAAGCACTATGCTGTTTATCATGCTGCAAAGGATCAGGATCATTGTTTTTTTTTTTGGGTCACGGTCACTTTAAATCTTCACTTCAGGGGTAAAAAAAAAAGACCCTTGCTTCTCTAACACTTTGGGTTGTAGGTGTGGACCTTTGGAATTCTCACTAACAATGCAGGACTACTGGTCCTGCATTTTATGTGATAAAATCGGATTGCCTGTGAGGTTTGTTTTCTGACATTGCAAGGTTCATTGTTTTCCCCGAAGTTCAGCTTTTTAAAGTGTCACTACACGCAAAACATGTTGTTTTGGATAGAGTGTAAAGGGATTTGAACCTGTCATGTTTTCTGTTGCTGTCTGTACTCCTGTAAGGGAGAGTCACCTTCTCTACTGGTCTTATTTACTATTATCGAAAGTAAAAGTAAAAAGAAAATACCAAATTTTGAGTTGACACCAGAACAGTAATAGAGTAAAAATCTTCCAATGAGGACACCGCAGGATTCCGTCTCACGTCCTGCTTTGGGTATGGGACAGCAAATGAAAGGAAATCTCAATGGGACACAGATGGCAAAAAATAAAAAAATAATTTTAAATAAAATAAAAAAAAAAAAACTTTAGTCACACTTTTAGTGTCATTGTACAATAACCATATTAACCTTTTATGTAATATGTATGTAGAAAAACATTTTTTAAAACATTTTTTAAAACAAGTGATCCTATTGATAATGAAAGTCCACTTAAAGTTCTACAAAATTATGTAACCACATGACTGTTTAGTGAAAAATCTTCTGAAATTCTTTGATGCTTTACACCTTCACTCACACTTATTGTATTATGCTCACAACCAAGTATGAACCTCTAAATTATAGGAGGTCAACTGGAACTACCCTATGATCATTCATTCTTCATTCAGATGTTCATACTCAAATCATCAGTAGAAAGAAAAAGGACAAATATGGGGGGTTATTTACTAAAGGCAAATCCACTTTGCACTGCTAGTGCACTTGGAAGTAAAGTCACCGTAGATCCGAGGGGGATATGCAAGGAGAAAAAAAAAACGTAATTTTAGCTTGCACATGATTGAAAGATAAAATCAGCAGAGCTTCCACTCATTTCAAATCTACCCCTTAGATTTAGAACGACTGCACTTCCAAGTGCACTCGCAGTGCAAAGTGGATTTACCTTTTGTAAATAACCCCCATAGTGTTCACCCCTTTAAAAAGCAAATATCAAATAAGTGGATTAAAATACTTGCATCAAAAACCTGTGTGAACATACCAATTCCCACCGTGAGACACTCTTACTGTTTCCAGTGTTTTGCCCTTCACCCCACACTTTGTGCCGGTTCACATCTACACGGCTTCAACAGCCGACATCCTGCGTGACTTAATTGTGGCTTACAAAAATCAATAACAGATTAAACACACACATAAATCCTAAATGTGCTGGCTCTTTAAGATCTCCAAGGATATTGTCCTCCATTCACAAGATCTCTCAATGCTGTTCCACACAATAAAACCTCAGTAAAGCAGACAGACATAGTGCTCACTGTTTCCAAAACTATTGATCAAAATGGATTAAAAAAACTTACATAAAAACTTCATGCTTGAGCTCTACAGCAAACAGTACTCAGTGTTTCCTTCTGTCATCCCCCAACATACAAACTTCCCCAGCTCTGTATGCCGATACACAGACTCCTGACTAGTGTGATGATGTCACCCAGGGATAACGCCACCTTATCTTTTACATCCAATTGACTTCATCAGAGGCTGGAGCACCTCATGTTCATCATGCATAAATAGTGTCATCACAGCCATCTTACTACATCCCCTGTATGCTGTGCATAAACATTACAGCCATCTTACTACACTAACTGCACGCACTGCATAAATATCATTGTACATCATTGTTCGGATTAGTTTAGTCTCTTTATCACAGTGTTGTCTTACTCTATTATTAGGATAAGCACAATAATATGGCCGGTGCCCATTTAGGTGGTAAAGTCGTTGCAAGGATAATTTGTTCTGAAAAGGGTGAGAAAGAGATACCACTGTTCGAGTCTAATACTGACACCATGGAGTTTCCATTTAATAATGGATCTACTGACATCCCTGTAAGTATGCTTTTTATTTGTTATTTTGCAGTAAGTTGTATGCTGCCATGTGGTGTGAGATTGTTGCAGAAATACAAAAATATACTTTTTGGTTATAAACGTCTTGAATAATTTTCGAAAACCAGGAAGACCTTTTCGAAAAACAGAAAGACATAGAATATTGAACATTCAGGCTGGAGTGTTCCATGTGTGTTGCAGCATGTAACACACATGCATAGGTGTGATTGAACCCCTAGGGTTTCCCTTTCTTGCTAAACTGCAGCACACTGATGCAAACCAACCACACAGAAAACAGTAGGATATCTACTTGAAA
>CM053030.1:158206540-158289297 GCA_028564925.1 Lithobates sylvaticus
TCACGCTAGGTCTTATTTTCGGGGAAACAGGGTATTAGGGTAGTTATAATTGTTTGCCTTATCTTGAAATGATGAGCTCACATGTTGTGGCTGCAGTTTGCAGCGTAATGGCTGATCGATTAGCCTATGTCCAGGCATTAATCCACCTAGCTTTTCCCTGTTCACTAAAGGAGACAGGCAGCTTCTTGTTTTGGGTCACAATCCACTCCTCACTAGGGTTGAGCCGAACACCCCCTGGTTCAGTTCGCAGCACAACATGCGAACAGGCAAAAAATGTGTTCGAACCTGCAAACACCGTTAAAGTCTATGGGACACGAACATGAAAAATCAATAGTGCTAATTTTAAAGGCTTATATGCAAGGTATTGCCATAAAAAGTGTTTAGGGGTCCGGGTCATGCCCTAGGGGACATCTATCAATGCAAAAAAAATTTTTTAAAACAGTTGTTTTTTTGGGAGCAGTGATTTTAATAATGTTTAAAGTGAAACAATAAAAATTAAATATTACTTTAAATATCATGCCTGGAAAGGTCTCCAAGTCTGCTCTTGCCCCTAGATATTCCTGCATCATGTAATGCAGGCGCTGGCGATGGTTGCTTGAATTGATCCCTGGCGCTGAGGACTGACATTGGTCAGCCGGCCACCTTCTCCACGCTCTTCCTCTGACTGAACGAAGCCTCAGCAACACATTGTCCAGCACCAGGAAATTGTAACAGGGTCTGGAAATGCGTTGCACAAACCGTTCTTCAAGGTCTCCTGAAATTTGACTGCTAAAATCAGATGGTGGTGTACTGCTAGCAGATTGGCTGCAAGTACTTGGGACACCTATTGCTAAACCTTCATTCCTCTCAGTGCAGATTTTTGAGAGGACTGGAGGTATAGTAGGGTTGGAGATCCCAGATGAGGAGCAAGGAGAAGTCCGCCTTTTTCTTTGATGTGGGTCTTCTTAAGTGCTGTTTCCAATGGACTCATGGCAGGTGGTCATATGTCTGGTCAAGCATGTGGTGCCCAAGCCGCTGTTCTGGCCACGCTTTATCCGCTTCAGACATAGGATGCAAACAGCAATGGTGCGATCTGCTGCACACATGTCGAAAAAGGCCCACACCAAAGAACTAAAAAGTCAGAGGGGAGTCAGCAGTGCCCTGCAACTGTGGAGCTCTGCGGTGTGATGCAATAGGGTGGCTGCCCTTAATCTGCCCCCTAGAGGACATCCTGCCTCGTTGGAGTTGTGCTTCCTCCTCCTCCTCCTCTCTACTCTCAGGCACCCAAGTACAGTCAGTGACTTCATCATCCCCTCCCTCCTCGTCACTGGAGCAAACTTGGTAGTATGCTGCAGCTGGGGGAACATGATTGCTAGTTTCTTGTCCTGCTTGGGCACCCCCTCTCTAGGCTCATGTTACTCCCTTCCTCAACCTGGTAACCAACATCGGAGCCTTCAAATCGCTGTGCATCCTCCAGCGGCATGTACCCGACACTGTGGTTGAATAATTCTGGGGACTTCTCCATGCATTATGGTGGGGCTATGGAAGGAGTGATTGTGGACAAGGAGGCGGTGGAATAGACCGCTTTAGCAGCTGTGTTGGAAGAAAAACTATTCTGAGCCTGGATGACAGAGGATGAGGAGGATGAGGATGGCTTTGTTATCCACTCCACCAACTCTTCTGCATGTTCCGGCTCAATAACACAGCTAGCAGCAGAAAAAAGGACAAGCGTGCCCCACGGCCACCTGCAGAGGATGCACCATGTCCACGACCACTACTGTTGACTGCAGACACAGAGGCTGCTTGCCCTCCTTTTAGTGGCCCATGAGTGTCTGCCTCTCCTTGGTGGCCTTCCAGACATGATGTATTTTTTGTTTTGCAACACCACACTACACTGTATTAGATAATGTGTACGCTGCCTGAAGTATATTAGAAACTGTACACACTGTATTAGATACTGTGTACACCGCCTGCACTGTATTAGCAACTGTACAATGGCTGCACTGTATACTGTGTACACCACCAGAAGTGTAGTAGAAACTGTACATACTGTATTAGATACTGTGTACACCACCATAGAAGTAGTAGAAACTGTAATACAGCTGCACTGTATTGTGTACACCACCAGGAGTGTAGTAGAAACTGCACACACTGTAGTAGATACTGTGTACACCACCTGCACTGTATTATAAACTTTACTACAGCTGCACTGTATTGTGTACTGTGTACACCACTAGAAGTGTAGTAGAAACTGTACACACTGTATTAGATGTTGTGTATACCACCTGCACTGTTTTCGAAATGGTACTACAGCTGCACTGTATTGTGTACACCACCAGAAGTGTAGTAGAAACTGTACACACTGTATTAGACACTGTGTACACCGCCTACACTGTATTAGAAACTGTACTACGGCTGCACTTTCTTGTGTACTGTGTACACCACCAGAAGTGTGGTATATACTGCACCCACGGTATTAGATACTGTGTATACAGCCTGCACTGTATTAGAAACTGTACTACAGCTGCACTGTATTGTGTACTGTGTACACCACCAGAAGTGTAGTAGAAACTGTACACACTGTATTAGATACTGTGTACACCACCTGCACTATATTAGAATATTGTACTACAGCTGCACTGTATTGTGTACTGTGTACACCACCAGAAGTGTAGTAGAAACTGTACACACTGTATTAGATATTGTGTACACCACCACAAAAGTAGTAAAAACTGTACTACGGCTGCACTGTATTGTGTACTGTGTACACCACCAGAAGTGTAGTAGAAACTGTACACCCTGTTTTAGATACTGTGTACTCCACCTGAAGTGTATTAGAAACAGTACACCACGGAATGCACTGTAGATATAGGCTACACTGGATGCAGAATATATATATATATATATATACACACTTGAGACTATATACACTATATATATATTAACACACTGTCTGCACTGACTGAATATCTAGTAAACACTGAATATATAGTCTATGCTAAATGCAGAGTATATATATATATATATATATATATATATATATATATATATATATATATATATATATATATATATATATATATATATATATATATACACACAATACACTGCCACTAACTGAATCAGGCCTCGCCATGTTCGACCAAAGAAGCATAGTGCACGGGCTCAACGTCAGATCCAGAGGTTGTCTTTGGGAAATAGACAAATGAGTGCTGCCAGCATTGCTGCAGAGGTTGAAGGGGTGGGGGGGGGGCAGTCTGTCAGTGCTCAGACCATACGCCACGCACTGCATCAAATTGGTCTGCATGGCTGTCATCCCAGAAGGAAGCCTCTTCTAAAGATGATGCACAAGAAAGCCTGCAAACAGTGGTGGTGTGCACTCCTTTTGAGGACGAATAATCACAGTGGTGGAATTGTGTGGAGACACTGAGCATAAGAAGAGTTTTTCATTCACTTTTACTTTATTGGATGGACTATTTATTATTTCGAATTTATTGAGATTAGGAAATTGTATCATTTATATTCACAGCACTGCATGTATTCATTACTATTCAAAGCCTGAAAACAGTTTGCTGAAGACAAGCAGAATAAGTACAGTAAATGGATTACTGGAACCATGACCTGTGGTTTTATGAGACCAAGATATTTGGTTCAGATAGTGTCAAGCAGGTGTGGTGGCAGCCAGATGAGAAGTACAAAGACAAGTGTATCTTGCCTACAGTCAAGTATGGTGGTGGGAGTGTCATGGTCTGGGGCTTTATGAGTGCTGCCAGCACTGGGTGCTACAGTTCATTGAGGGAACCATGAATGCCATGTACTGTGACATACTGAAGCAGAGCATGATCCCCTCCCTTCGGAGACTGGGCCTCAGGGCAGTAATCCAACATGATAACGACCCCAAACACACCTATAAGACAACCATTGAATTGCTAAAGAAGCTGAGGGTAAAGGTGATGGACTAGCTAAGCATGTCTCCAGACCTAAACCCTATTGAGCATCTGTGGGGCATCCTCAAATGGAAGGTGGAGGAGTGCAAGGTCTCTAACATCCACCAGCTCCATGATGTCATCATGGAGGAGTGGAAGAGGACTCCAGTGACAACCTGTGAAGCTCTGGTGAACTCCATGCCCAAGAGGGTTAAGGCTGTGCTGGAAAATAATGGTGGCCACACAAAATATTGACACTTTGGGCCCGATTTGGACATTTTCACCCAGGGGTTTACTCACTTTTGTTGATAGCGGTTTAGACATTATTGGCTGTGTGTTGAGTTAGATATAATAAAATATTTACAAAAATGTGGGGGGTGTACTCACTTTTGTGAGATACTGTGTGTGTGTGTGTGTGTGTGTGTATATATATATTTTTTTTTATATGATTTTTTTGTATAAGCAATCATTTTACTTTGTGAATGACATGCCTTCCTGTGCAATTGTGTATTATTGTGAAAGCTGTGTTTGGCCACAGCTATCACATAGTATAAGTCTACTACAATTGGCCCTGTATCTCACTGTGTCTGCCGGAAACAGTGGGTCACAGGTTGCACCACTGCACGGCCCCTAAGGCACACACAAGATGTGTGACTGGGAGGACATCATACGACGTCCACCCAAGATAACAGTGTTCCCACCAGGCCATATTTTTTAAAATAGGCCCGGTGAGAAGTGGTTAATTATGAAAGTAAAGCTGCTCCAAAATTTTACAAAAATTTTTTTTTTTAAATTTAGCTGTATAATTTTTGCCGTTACCATAACCTACCACCAAAGAATAGCCCAAAACAATTTCTCCTATTCCCACTGATTGTAACAATACCACGGATGTGTATGTAATTTGTTGTTTATACCGATAGTAAAAAAAAAATTCTCAATTACATTTTTTTTAACATTTAAAAAAAAAAAAATCCTCAATTCAATAGCAGAAAGAGTACAGCGGTGGGCTGGCCAGTCACAGGCTATCGCAACAATCATGTGATCGAGATGCGGTCCTCCTTACTTTCAATTGTTAGTAGGACACCTAGAGCTATCAGTATCAGCTCAGCGAACTCCTTGCACAAATACAAGTACAATCATACTGTATGTTGCCCCAATGGAAGAAAACACACTATAGTGAGGCTGCATATGTGCATATGTTTGGCAGGAAGATTTTAATATACATGTAGCACCCTGGAGTTTAGGCAGGGTTGCTCCTCACAAATTTACTTGCCAGGAATAATTATCCTTGTTGATTGTTAGAGATCTATTGATTTCTCCCTAAGTTTGGCCTTGTTGCACTTTTCTCTTCTACCACTAGGTGACCGTGTACTTGGTGGTACTAGATACGAGAAAGGCAACGCAAGATCAGGTTATGGGTACATGGGGTATCTCAGCCAATGGGCAGGGGTTTTCTTGAATCCCTTGGCCTGCTGGAAGTGCCTATATATTCAGGTGGAGTCAGGTGATTTATGTTCTGTGCCACCTGGATGGGTGTCAGGGTGGATGTGTGTTGTACTGTCCGGTATTTGTTATTATATATATCTGTGCGGATGCATAGGTGTATATAAATGTGTCCCGCTGTGCTCTGCAGAGTGTCTAAAACTGCTGTGCAGACTGCTAATAATATAAAATCACAATCCTGTCCCAATGAGTGTCTGAAACTGCTATGCAGACTGCTAATAATATAAAATCACAGTCCTGTCCCAATGAGTGCTAATCAAATGCAAAACAAATAATATAAGTATAAAATATAAATAGTGTCTGCTTTAAATGACAAAAAGTGCTTGTGCTCCATGGATTCCAAACAATGTGGCGTGAATAATTCAAAATAAAGCAATCAAGTCCATTGGAAAAAATTAAAATAAAAACAGAAAAAAAAATGTCTAAAATGAAAAAATAATTAAAGTGCCAAGTGACTTTATGCAGATTGTTCTCTTCTCCCCCGTCAGGTGTGCCCTCACCTTAAGGGCTTACATTTTAAGCCTGAAATACTTTATAACAGCCGGGGGTCTTGGTTCTTTCTTTTACTCCTGTGCTTGCTGCTGTGGATACCGCTCACTGTTAATCTCCTGCTCACACTGGCTGCTCTCCTCTCTCCAAGATGTCTCCACCAAGCCTCCTCACATGTCCCATAGGGAGAGTAATAGAGGCACACAATAGTGTAATACCGCTACAATAATGTTTAATATTCTTTAAAACATGTAATACATTAAACTTACATTTAATAGGATAAAAAACGCTCTTTAAAGTGCTGGCAGTGCTGTAGTGATGAGGGGGATAGGATCACCTGTTCCCGAATCTGCAGCCCCGGTAGTGCAATGTTCGGATTCTCCTACACCTCCTCCCCAGGCTACCTCCTGCTTCCTGTGCGTCAGTCAGTCAAAATCCGTCCGGTTTCGTCACTATCTTCGTGACTTCCTCTGGGATAATTGACTGGCTGACATTTCTCATTAATTTATATTGCTGCGGTAGCCACCATTTTCTTGTGGCCCCTGTGTATTCTTCCTTTGCTTTGTATTACAGCGACGACCGCCATTTTCTTGTAGCCAATGCTGGATCTTCTATTGTCATACCGATCTCCGCCATTTTACCTTGGTCCGTTTATTGTATTAGCACTATTTCGGCGATCAGGTATACTACTGCTGGATCACATATAAAAAGACATTATTTAAAAACTTTAGTTGTTTCAGTCCTGTTTATGTTCAGTTTTGGTACGTGTCATGTATTATACATAAATATTAGAATTGTTTGAATATCCCATGTACACTATCTTGTTACATTGAGGGTTTAATCTGTATAAAAAGAAAATTCATTTCTTAATGCAGTGTGCCTTGTAACCACATGATGGCGCCTGCTTACAAGATGTTATGTATATCACTATGCTATACTGAGGGTTCAATTGGTTTTTAAATTTTCTTTTGTATGCAGTGTGCTTTATAACCACAAGATGGCGCTTGTTTAGAAGTACTTTATGTCTACGTTTTGAACCAGTCCCTATCAGTCTTTGACCTCCCAACACCAGAGGTCGCTTTGCCTTCTATTAAGTTATAAGGTTCAGACTCTGCCTTGCCCTTTTCATTTATAGCATCATTACTATCATCCAGTCACATGCCCGATGGGCGGACGCCTGTGCCGCTTCCGTCGCGTCACTTCCGATTCGTCACTTCCGGTATAGTGATGCGATGGGCGGTTCAACAGGCGCTGCCCATTCAGGGCTGCTTTGCGGTTTTGGCGCCGGATTACTCTCTGGCTCTCTCCACGCACGATTGGACGCTAGCTTTGTGCTACCTCCAATTGGCCACTCAACAGACCAATGGGATTTGGCTTTTTCCATTCCGCAGCCTGATTGCGGTAATTGATTCAGAGCGGAGTCGTCCCATTGGAGGTGGGTTTCATGTCCTAGTGATTGGATGAGAGCACTTAGAGTGTTTTGGCACCCTTTCTGCCATGTGTTCAGGAGGAGCTATGGAAGATTGTTTGGGGTGGAGGTGTTCATTCCACCATTCATCTTGCTTGTTATACCTTGGCCTATACTTGATTGGTTATGTGATTTAGTTAGAGCCACCCTTCCTGTCACATGATGCTTTCCGGTCCAATCAGTATTTACGGAATATTAAGTAGGTAACTGCTTGCGATTGGTTGTCATTTCAAGGTTTCCTATATATGTGTGCAGTGTGGGGGAACAGGTAGATGCCCCAGTTGAAGTCTATCTAAGACGAAACGCGTAGGGAGAGGTTCTACCTATTCCCACACTGCTTTTCAATTTTAATCGTGATCACTTTTATTCTATTTTATTTTATTTTTTGTAATGGTGGCTTTGGTTCAATAAAACCTTCCATACTGATCTGCACTATTGGAGTCCTCCTTCTTTTTTCCTTTCTCCATATGTTTTTGGTACAATTGAGAAATACCACCTGAGAGCCTCGACCACGTCACAAAGTGGTCTTTTGACACCAGTCTCAAGCTCTGCTTATCGGTTGGACTAACTTTTTTGGATTTCGTGGTTCGTGGTCTGAGGTCGGGTTCCATCTTCCACATTGGGTTCCCCAAGGTTCGGTCGCCCTCACCTCCGAGTGAAAACTCCAGAGATTCCATTTTCCCATCCGAGAGACGATCCATCTGCCGGTGTCTGGATTCTACATGCTTGTTTGACTTCCTGTCGCTGACAGGGAGTCCACTTGCTCTGGTAAGCACACATCTTTTTCTATTTATCCATCAAAGGTGTTTGGAGAAGAGGATCAAGTTCAAGTCATTTTGTGTCTTTTTTCCTTGGTTTTTACACTATTTCATTGTATTGGGACACTGATATTATTTGAATTCTGTGTATGCACCCTGGACTCTTGTGTTCATTCCCACAGAGGGAGAAATCCCTATTTTTTGAGTTTGTATATGTCACTTGAATTTTTGTGCTTATTTTCATATAGGGAGCAATCCTACTATGTATTCATTTTTGTGATTCTAGTCACTTTGTTTGGGCACCATTTATTTGTTTCACGCTCATGCATGTTTAGCGCTACATGTTTATACACAGATATCGCTCTATTTTGTGGACAATATGTGGCTATTGTGTTGTCAAAGGTATAATGGTCTTTAGCTGTAACAGAGACCCCTAGTGGTGAAAAATAATATCTACTTCAATACAATGCTGATAACAATTACCTTATGGAAATACTATTGATTCTGTCATTAAAAATGTATATATCTGTCATTAAAAAAGAATATATATATCTGTCATTAAAAATTATATATAATTAATTAACCTTATCTCTGCTTATATGATCTTTAAATGTATACATGTGTATATTATGTTCTGTCTTCCGGTGTTTACAGTGTGCAAGTGAAGATTTCTGCACAGAAGACTACATTGCGATATTGGATGTCCTAGTCGCATCCATAAGCATCATAATATAAACCTCAAGTCAAATTCCTTATTTAGTCCTCTGAGCGCCAGACTGCCCAATTCATACACCCACCACGATTCTCTCTGACTGAGCATTCTGACACAGTGGCTCCCCCTCCAATGTTTTTTATACTTTTCTAGACCCCAAAATAACAAACTGGATGCATCTTTCTTATGAATTGTTCTAAAATGTTGGTATACATAATCTTACTTTTTTCCTTTTGTTATTTGATAGAAATGTTCTTTTATTCTCACATGCATTTCCCTTTTTGTTCTTCCAACATAAATCACGCCGCACGGACATTGTAGGGCGTATACTACACCCTTCATGTTGCATGATATGAAGTCCCTCAGTACATATTCTTTGCCATTATGTCCATTGATGTATTTTTCTTTTTTACTCATATTACTTGTGGCTGCCTTGCAGCTATAGCATCTACCAAATGCGTAAAAACCATTCCCATCAAACAATGTTACGGTGTTGATTACAGGCTGTTCTACTACATTCTTAACCAATTTGTCTCTCAAGTTGGTTGCTCTTTTATAGACAAATCTTGGTTTCTCTGGGATCAGTGGTTTTAGGACCTCATCACATTTCAACACGTTCCAGTATTTCTCTATTATTTTCTCTACCTGTTTGTATTGCACATTATAGTCCAAGATTAGAGCTTGGGGTTGATCTTTTTTGTTTTGTGGTGGTTTCTCAACTAACAGTGAGTCCCTTTCAATACTTCCAACTTCCTGTCTTCTACTGGTAATGAAATCACTATCATACCCCTTTTGTGATGAATTTCCAGTTGTAATGATTGTACCTCATAATCACTAGTAGATGTGCAGTTCCTTTTAATCCTTAAAAACTGTCCCAGAGGGACATTGATCAACCAGGGTTTGTGATGGCAACTGGTTTGAGGTATATATGAGTTCCTGTCAGTGGTTTTACTTTCAAAGATTTTTATTTAGAACAGAATACAGGGTACAACAAGAAGTAGACAAAAACGGTGAATAAACATTATTCACGTTGCATACAAAACGTATTCATCACAAAAACATCAGAAAACAAGTAAGGTAAGTGCCATCATTGGTTGCTGATAAGCATAGGGGGGTAGGTTATAACAAAGAGGTCGACTTGTATCAGCAGGAGGGGTTCCTAGGATTATGTCAACATGGTGTACCAGTCTTGGTATTAGTTCCTAGGGTATCTACTTTTTGAAAACTTAGCCATGAGGGCTTGTTCTTGTTGGCGAAGTAAGGGAACATAAGGTCAAGTAGAGTTTGTGGGGGAGGGAAGGAGGGATGAGGGGGGGAAAGGAATAGAGTAGAGAAGGAGGGGCTGGGGCATAGAGGGTGGGAAAGGATCAGTGTCGGCGAGGCCACGGTGAGGCCCAGGGGACCGCTGTATAAAGTGGTAAGGGTGGGTCAGAGATCATGGGATAAGGAGATTGGGATCAAAATCTGGGGGCCGGAAATTGTCCACCCCGGGGGTCCATATTTTAGTGTGCCGGTGGACCCCGTCTAGTATTGTGGCCTCAATTTTACTGTGGATCATGGCTTGGGTTACTCTATTCTTCATTTCTGCAATGTGGAGTTTTGGGGTTTTCCATGCTTTGGCGATGGTTTGCTTGGCCGCGGTGGTCAGCTGGAGGAGGAGGTTAATCTGACTTCTAGTGTATTCTCCTTGAACATGGTTGAGTAGGGCCAGGGCAGGGTCTGGGAGCACTGTCTCATGGAGTATTGTGGAGATCATTTGGAAGACAATCGCCCAAAATTGTTGGGCTATCTGACAGGACCACCAGATATGTAGGTGGGTGCCATGTTCATTGCAACCTCGGAAACAGTGTGATGGGTAGTTCGGGATAAATTTAGATATTCTCGCTGGAACCAGGTACCAGCGCATTAAAACTTTATAGTTTGTTTCAAGTGCTACCACATTTTGGGAGGAGGATTTGGTAGTGGCCCATATGTCGGACCACTCTTCGGGGGTAAGGGATATGTGTAGGTCTTTGGACCACTGTGTAGCGTAGAGAGGAAGGCCAGCGGATGGTGTGGAAAAGTGGTTATATAGTTCGGATATAATGCCAGGAGCATGTGGGTCGGTCGTGCAGATTTTTTCATATAGAGATCGAGAATTAAAGTTCGTTGTGGGACCGACTATAGTTTTGGCGAAGTGGGTCACTTGGAGGTATCGGAAATATTCCGAGGGCGGGAGTTTGGCGCTGGTCTGGAGGTCCTTGAATGTCTTAAAAGTGGAGTTAGTGGTAAGGTCAGAAATTCTAGTTATACCCGCCTGCTGCCAGTTGAAAAAAGTGCCAGGTTCAGAGTAGGCTGGGTAGAAAGAGGGGTGGTGTAAGAAGGATAGGAGTGGGCTATGTGGAGAGATCAGTTTAAAGCGTTTACTTAGTTTGTCCCAGATTTTTAAGGAGTGACTGGTAATGGGGTTGACTATAGTGCCTCGGACAGGGGGGGGTAACCATAGTATATTGTCAACTGTCAGTGGGTAAAGATCTATAGCTTCGAGGGAGACCCATTTTGGGACTTCTGTGAGTGCGTGTAGTAGTGTAAGCTGGGCTAGTTGGGCTGCTTGGTAGTATTTAGAGAAATTTGGGATACCCAGGCCTCCGTGCAGTTTGTGTCGGAGAAGGATGTTTTTCGGGACTCTGGGTTTGGTGGCTCCCCAAATATATTTGAAGACTCTGGATTGTATAATTCTGTGGTAGTGAAGGGGAACACTAACCGGAAGGACTCTGTACAGGTATAAGAGCTTAGGGAGCAGAGACATTTTAACAGCTGCTACCCGGCCCAACCAAGAGACACAAAGGGGTTTCCAGGTGTCTAGCAGGGACGACAGTTGTGTCAACATGGGAAGATAGTTGGCCTGGTATAGCGAAGTTGGGTTTCCCGTTAGTTTTATACCTAGGTATGGGAGTGAAGTGGTAGACCAAGTGAAGGGAAAATTTAGTTGGAGATGAGAGATTTCTTGGGGTGAGAGAGACACGTTGAGGGCTTTAGATTTTGCTTGGTTGACTTCTAGGCCTGAGATGGAGGCAAATTTATCTAGAGTGTGGATAAGGTTGGGGAGGGTGATGTGGGGCGATGTTACGAAGAGGAGTGCATCGTCCGCGAACAGGCAAATTTTATGTGAGGTGGAGGCTACTTCTAGTCCTTTGATGTCAGCGTTTGAACGGATCAAGGCTGCCAGTGGTTCAATAGCCAGTGCAAAAATTAGAGGGGAGAGGGGGCATCCCTGTCTAGTACCTCTTGCTATAGGGAAAGAGTCCGAACGGAATCCTGAGTACCTGATATATGCTTGTGGTTGATTGTAAAGGGAGTTTACCCATTGTAAAAAATGTGGGCCGAAGCCCCAGCGTTTAAGAATGTAATCTAAGTAAGGCCAGGACACTGTGTCAAATGCCTTCCGTATATCAAGAGATAGCAGGTGCATTGGGATGTTGCGGGTTTTTGCAATATGTTGGAGGAGTATCACTCGCCTGATATTGTCGCTAGCTTGTCTTTGGGGGATAAAGCCAACCTGGTCTCTGTCTATTAATTTGCCAATAAGCGGGTTAAGGCGGAGTGCCAATATTTTAGCCAGGATTTTGATATCCAGATTGAGTAGGGAGATGGGCCTAAAGTTGGACCAAAGGGAGTTGTCAGTGTTTGGCTTGGGTATCATCGTTATGGTGGCTGTCAGCGTGTCTCGGCCAAAGGCATGATTCTGCAGTAGGGAGTTAAATGACTTGCATAAAAGGGGGGCGAGAGTTGAGGCAAATTTTTTAAAGTATGTGGCGGTGAGTCCATCTGGGCCAGGTCTTTTGTGGGGTTTAAGGGTTTTTATCGCTGCGAGCACTTCCTCTGTGGTGACAGGTGCTTCTAGGGTCTCACGGTCTGAGTCCGATAATTTGGGAAGAGGGGTGTCTTGCAGGAGTGAGTCAGCGGTAGGGTGGGAGAAGGTAGTCTTAGCTTTGTAGAGGTCTTCCAATCGTTTACGGAATTCACTTAGAATTTTGGTGGGGTTACTAGTGTAGGTGTTTTTACCAGTCCATAGTCTAATAGGGACATGGTTTCTGTCAGGTCGTCGTAGACGCATGGCTAGGAAGGTATCGGGCTTGTTAGCTTTGGTGTAAATAGTGTGACTAGATCTGCGGATGGCCTTATCGGCGGATTCAGCCAGCAGCAGATCCAGTTCGGTTCTGGATTTTTCCATTGCTATCCTATGGGGTTCGGATGGGGCCTCCTGGAATTGGAGGAAATTTTGTTGGTATTCTCTTTCAAGGTTAGCTAGTTGAAGCTTCTTGTCTCTCTTTAGGTGTGTGGATACCGAAATGCATGTGCCCCGTATTACCGGTTTGTGCGCCTCCCAAAGGAGAACAGGGGAGATATCAGGAGTGTTATTGTGTCGTAGGTAGTCTGTGAGGGCTACTTGGATATCCAGGCAGTAAGATGGATTGGTGAGATGAGCTTCGTTCATGCACCAGGAGCGGTCACTGGTTTGGGGAATCAGGGAGGAGATTGTAGTGATTACTGCACAGTGGTCCGACCATGGTATGGGTTGAATATAAGATTTGACAAGTGTTGGGGAGGATGCAACCGAGAGGAGTATGTGATCAATCCTAGAGAAGGATTTATGAGGATATGAGTAGAATGTGTAGTTCCTCTTTGTTGGGTTGCATTCTCGCCAAGTATCAAGTAGTGCAGCTTGCTGCAATAGCTTCCTAAAGCGTGTGGAGGGAGTATACTGGTCTGGAGCGTATGGGGATTTATCCATATGTGGCTGTAGCACTGAGTTGGAGTCGCCACAGAGGATCACCGTGCCCTTACAGTGTGTTCGTACAGTTTGTAGTAGGTGAGAGAAGAAGGGGTTCGGGTTGTCGTTTGGAGCATAGTAGGAGACTAATGTGGTTTCTACTTCTTGGAGTGTGCCTACAAGAATTATGTAACGTCCTTCCGGGTCTTTGATTTCGTTGGTTAATACGAAGGGAAGGGATTGGTGAAGAGCTATTAGTACCCCACGTTTTTTAACATTGGCTGAGGCAGTGTACACTTGGGGGTAGCGGTGGCTAAAAATTTTTGGGGTTGACTGTGCCGTATAGTGGGTTTCTTGGAGGGCTACAATGCTAGCTTTCAATGCTATGAACGAGTGGAAGGCCTTCACTCTTTTATGTGGTGAGTTAAGTCCCTTTACATTAAGGGAAAGAATATTCAGGGGGGCCATGGGGAGAGGGATAATATATTAGAGCGGGGGGTCCCGAGGACCCCGCAGCCCCGCCGACAAGGATCAAGGGGAGAGAGGGGGTGAGAAGGGAAGGAGAGGAACAGGGAGAGATGGGGTGGGTAGTGGTTGTAAGGCAAGTGAGTGGATAGATAGTGTAGATGGAAGTTAAAGTTGGTCGCCCGACCAAGTAACGGGCAGACTCGCCAGCCGGCCAGCCGACTTGCGAGTGTGTCCGCCATGTGTGGGGGGGGCAGTGACAGCCTCCCGCCGCAAGAGGGGGATTGTAATAGCTGTATTAGATCTTAAGCAAACGTAGGCAACAGGGTGTAAAACGTAAGAAGTAAATTCTCTGGGTGTATTAATATTTAGATATAACCCATACCTACCTGGGGTCGTACCGACCTCCAGGGTGACATTAAGGGAACATAGCCAGGGATACTCAGGTACTCATGAGTAGCGTATCCATGTATATGTGCTCCGTTACATAGGTTTAAGGTGGGGAGCACACAGGGAAAAATGCAAAAACAGAGCACAATCATATATAATATTTCAGAATACCCAAGTCATATGTTAGCGGGCAGTAAACAGGCAGCAGTGTCCGGGTCGCCACAGACGCCCAGGGGTAAACCAGGGCGCGTGCGGCGAGCCAGACAACCTGCGCCAAGTAATGTGTAACATGGTAAGATTTTGTGCATATATAACATAGTATCTCTTCCTAAGAGGAGAAAAAAAAAAAAAAAAAGGGGGGGAAAAATAAAAAGAAAAGGGGAAGGGAAAAAAAGAGGATAACCTTTAGGGGAAAAAAAATAAAACGTTACTTTCCCTAAAAAAAAAGGGAAAAAAATAGGGGAAAAAAAAAAGAAAATAAAACAGGATGAAGAAAACGCAAAAAAAAAAAAAATGTTTCTTTGTGTTTGCTGGTGAGAAAGGGGATAGAACAGTAATGTGGGGTCTGAGCCCCTGCAACCCCGGAGGGATTAGGTGGACTGCATAAGCTCCCCTTTTACCAGTAGGGGGTAGCTCATGGCAGGACAGTCCTCCTTTATCTTGACTGAATAGTTGGCAAAAGCATCAAATGGTAGAAATTAAAGTAGGTTCAGTCAAGAGGCCTCCGGTGGCAATCATTTAGTGGACAAAGTAGACAGCAGGTTCAAGGTCAGCGTGGTGAGAACCTTTGTCGATCCGGCAAGTTGTCTCTGGGTGAGCGAGCTGGAGTGCCTTTACGGATAGATGGAGGGCCCGGGTTGGGCCTCCTTGGAGTGGCCGTATAGGGGTGCGCTGTCGCACGGGCAGGGGTGCGAGGTAGAGATGTCTCCGCAGGTTGTTCCGGGGTGGTTAGGCGTAGGGATTCAAGAAGGCGCTGGAGAGATTCTGGCGATGTACAGGAGTGTTGTTGGCCCTGGTAGGAAAATTGCAGGGCAAAGGGGAAACGCCAGGTGTACTTTAGTTGGTGCTGTAAGAGGATCTGGAGCTGCGGCTTCATGGCCCGACGTTTAGCAATTGTGGATGGGGCTAGGTCAGAGAAAAGCTGGTATGTGTGGCCTTGGAACAGGAGAGCGTCCTTGTTGCGAGCAGCAGCCAGGAGCTGTTCCTTCGTGCGGAAGAAGTGTAATTTAATGATTATGTCTCGTGGCGGCCCATCTTGCTGGCGACGGGTCAGGGCCCTGTGTATTCTGTCAAATTCCAGGCGCTCTATGGGGATGGAGGGTGACAGTTCTTGGAATAGGGCTGTGGAAAATGACTGTAGGTCGTCCACGTTTTCTGGGATACCCCTCAGGCGTATGTTGGACCTACGGGAGCGATTTTCAGCGTCCTCGAGGCGAGAGAGCAGCATGGCGTTCTCATCTCAGAGGGCTGCCTGATCTTGGGCCTGTTCTTGCAGGGTGATTTCCATATCATCAACCCTGGTTTCCAGGTCTGCTGTGCGCTGGCCTAGTTCCCTAATTTCACGTGATAGCCTGCCAGTTATCTGGTCAGATGTAGTTTTCAGGGCTTTGTGTAGCATTGTTTCCATTAGTTGTAGGAAATCGCCCTGAGACATACCTGAGGGGGGTAGGAAGGGAGATCCGCTGACTTTGTAATCGGTATTGTCCTCATCGTCACTCTCAGCAGTGGTTTGTGCCGGTCTGTCAGGTGAAGCAGCGTGTTGTTTGGCCAGTGCCTTCGCCGCCATCTTGGATGAGGCGCGGGCCAGGGCTTCTTTGATGGGCTTCGGTTTAGCTTTACCGCGGTGGCCGGTTAAAACCATCCCGGATGATGGTGTGGCCGTTCCGGAGGCTGTGTCCAAGAAGAGCAGGGTTGCAGGGTGGCTCAGGCGCGGTGTATGGTCCCGATGTTGCGGCGGGAAGTGCGGAGCTCTAGTGGGACACGTCCGCCATGTAGAGCCTCGCGCATGCGCCCCCCCTGTCAGTGGTTTTAAAGTATGATTTGGAAATGATTTGCTCATTGTCCTTTATAATTTTCAAATCGAGGAAGTGTATCTTTATGCGACTTTGTTCCCAATTCAACAAAATGTTTTTATTGTTCTGGTTCATCTTATTCTGGAATATGTTGAAATCATCCCCACCCCCCTCCCCAGATAATGATCAAATCATCAATAAATCTATTGTACATTTTTAGTTGACTGGGTGAATTGCAGAGTACCTCTTCTTCCTCCCATTTAGCCATGTATAGGTTTGCAATGCTGGGAGCGCCCCCATGGCTACCCCTTTTATTTGAGGTAAAAATGTTCCTGGTACCAAAAATAATTGTGTTGTAAACAAAAATCTAAGCAATCAACTATAAACTTCTTTTGTGGTCTGCCCATATCCTTATTGTTCACCAATGCCCATGTGGCTGCATTTGTGGTTTATATTTATATATAAATAAGACACATCCGCCGTGTCCATAGTAGTGTCCTCTGTTGCACTCATGTCTTTTAGAATTTGTAACACATGTTTGGTGTCTTTTAGATATGCCTTGGTATTGTGTACCGAAGGCTGAAGATGTCAGTCTATATATTGTCCCAACCTGAAGGACAAAGAGTCGATACCATTTATAATAGGACGCCCTGGTGGGTTTAAACAGTTTTTATGTATTTTGGGACTGCATACATAACAGGGATTCTGCACGTTTCAGGGATGAGGTATTTCTCTTCCTTATCATGAATGAATCCTTTTGTTTTTCCATCTTTTATTAATATTTCCAATTCTTTCTTGTATTGTGTGGTGGGGTCACCTTTTAATATTTTGTATGTCTCTGTGTCATTTAATAAATTACTCATTACTGTTTTATACTGTTCCTTATTCCATACCACTACCCCCCCCCCCTTTATCAGCTGGCCTGATTATAAGATCCTTTCTTTCTTCCAAGGCTTTGATCCCTCCCTTAATGTGACCTTGGCCCATTGGTTTCTTTATATTTAATGATTCCAGATCCTTTGTTATTAATTTTTTAAACATATCCACATGTCTATTGTTTTTTATGGTTGGATTGAATATTGATTTATTTCGTAAGTGGGTGTGTATTCTGTTGGTTGCCTCAGTTTCTATGTTTATACTTCTGATGAATTTCTGTAGTCTTATGTATGTATCAAATTTATTTAATAGTTTTTTGGGTGCAAATTTTAACCCTAAATCTAGTACCTGTAGCTACTGTTTGGTAAGATCTATTCCACTGATGTTGAAGATACCCTCACCTAATGTTCTCTTCTTCGCTTGGATCTTCCTCCCTACCCTGCTTCCCCTCTTTCTCTCCCCTCTCTGGCAGCCGGATGGTGGCTCAGGTCTGTGGGTGGGATGGGAGACCTGGCGGAGCTGTGGGGGGATGGGCAGCCCATGACAATAGATGGGACAGGACAGAGGTGTCAGTCACTCAGGTGTGAGCAGATGCCACATTTTTGGACAGATCGTGCCACGGTCAGGAAAGTAGAGAGCTGGACTGGAGCTGTTATGAGGGAGAAATCAAGAGTGAGACGGGGAGACAGCTGACAATACAAAGTATGGCCCATACTTTGTATTATCTACTGTCCTCAGGGACAGATCTGATCCAGAGATCCCACTGTATGGCAATCTCTGGATCGGATCTGTCCCTGGGGACAGCAGACAATGGCATCATTGGCATTGATGATTTGATTCGGATTTGGGAACTGACCTGCTGACAAGGCGTGTTGCTTGCTGGACCATGGACGGGATCTGATGGCTGCAGGGAAGATGGCAAGCCTGCATTCTGCAACATGTACACAGCACATGCCTGCACTTTGCAACCTGTACATAACATGCCGGTATTCTGTAACATGTACATAACATGTGCCTGTATTCTGCAACCTGTACATAACATGCCTGTATTCTGTAACCTGTACATAACATGTGCCTGTATTCTGTAACCTGTACATAACATGTGCCTGTATTCTGCAACCTGTACATAACATGCCTGTATTCTGTAACCTGTACATAACATGCCTGTATTCTGTAACCTGTACATAACATGCCTGTATTCTGCAACCCCCCCCCCTTATCAGGTCAGCTACACTATACCTGAGTGGTGGTGGACACAGCAACCCCCCGCCCCCCTTCTCTGACAGACCAGCACAGTAAGGATGGCAGGGCAGACAAACCCCTCCAGCCTCCACTCACAACCCACACACCCCCTATCACCAGCTCACCTGGGCTCTCAGCTTCAGCTGGGGAAGTTTAGACTCCGGAAGATGATGTGGAAACAGTGTGTAACAGCAGCCACCCCCGCGCTGAATGATGACACACTCAGCTCGGCTGCTCAGCATTGGTGGGTGGAGCTAGCAGGGGGAAACAGAAACCAGACCATACTATTACGGCCACAGCACTGGGGGTGTTCCAGCTGACAAAAAATCACTAAACAGAGCAGCCAGAGCCAGGGATGCCCTCAGGATTCTGTCAGACAGTGTCATCCGACCTTGGTGCAGAACAAACCCCCATAGCAATGCCAACCGACCACTGACACCCCCCCAATGTGTGGCACCTGGGGCGGAACGCCCCCCCCCGCACCCTGTTTGCTACGCCCCTGGTATCCCCTATCTCTTTGTCCTTGTGCATAGTTGTCATTGGGCCTTCATGGTCTCGGGGTGTAGCCTTGAACATTTATTCCTCCATGTTGGCCATATCCATTATTGTATGTTCCCTGTTCCCATGGTTTTTGGTAATATCCCCAATTTCTACCTCCATTGTGATAATAATCACTGTCATAAAGTATTGTCCGGGCTGCTAGGGTGGAGATTAGGCCTATCCCGGGCACATCTGGCTGCTAGGCTGTCGGAGGGCCTATCCAGAAGCAAGAGAGCAGCGCAGGGTTGGGACTGCGGCTTGCAGTCCAACCAAAAGTGACGGTTCTGCCGGCCGGAGAAACTGTCAGGTAGAAGGGAAGCTGTCGCCACTAACGGACCAACCACCTTATTACTAGGGACCACAGTGAGTAACTGAAGCTGGAAACTTCAGTGGGTATCAAGCCAGCCAGCGGAGGTGACGCTTGCAGAGCAGCCTTGAGGGTCAAGCCAGGGACCGAGCATGCCAGCGGGGTGAAGCTTGAGAGGTATATTGAGTGCCAAGCTAGGGACCCAGCAGAGAGGCAGAAGTGATGCTTGCGGAAGATACCACCGTGAAGATTGGAGGAGCTCAAGGGATTCAGTGGCAGTGAGTCAGCGGGTCTAGTGAAAGACTGGGAGCTCAGTGGGCTGAAGAACTACAAGGAGTGAGTGTAGTGGAAATGAAAGAAACTGTTGAGCTTTGTATTATGAACTGTTAAAGACTGTTGCCATAGGAGACAGCATTCCCGTACATGCAGATGTGGCGTCTTGCTGGATGCCTTTCCCTGCATGGCTGTCCTCGTATTGAAGTATCGGAGTCTGCCAATTGAACTTGCAACTACTTAAGGGTGTCCTGGCCCTAACCCTCTCTCCCCCAAAAAGTTTGTTAAGAGAAATAAAATCTCTTTTGCATTCAAGAAGTGTCTGGTGCCCAATGACTTTAATCATCTTGCACCCACCATACCTCACAACCCACCATATACAGAAGGATTTCAGCTATCTCTGGCCCTGGAGTTTCTCATTAGACCGAAGTGGGCCTGGCTAGAACCTTGCTACATACAAAATGATGCACCAGATACACTAATTACTATCACTTAAATATTGCTTTACTAAGCCTCTATTTCAGAATATACCTGTAAATAATGAACCTTTTTCCAACAGTTATACAGGTAATGTAATTTCAGTAGGTTATGCAACAATCATTAAAAATAATTGTCTTAATTTGAATATTGCTTACAACTCTCTTATTGTGCTAATTATTTTAAATTTTTTTGCCTTATCACAAACTTCTTTTAGGATATGGATTTTTTTTAGGACATGGAATACATTTTTTATGCAACAAATTTTTTATTCAGTTTGGATAGGGAACTCTTTTCAATAAACCTGATCTGGGTAGAAAAAGACCCGTATTAACAATCAATTCAAGCGAAAGCAAAAAGTCAGCCAAACATTTCTGTTCTATGCACAATGTGTGCTGCTACTGGTTTGTTCCCTGTATGCAACTGTTTCTAAATGACCCAAGCTCAAGAACAGATCATCTTACTCTGGACCATAAAAAAAACCCTGTCACCAGCTTAAATTTTTTTAGAAAAAAACAAGTACCGTAATTTAAATGCTTACTTGCAGCGGTTTTCCTTTCGGGGACCTGATGCGTGTGGCCGGTGTACACAATCGCTGCCGGCCACATGCGATCGCGTGCACGAGCGCCAGCATGAGATTTCTGTGTGTAAGCACACAAATCCCTGTGCTGTTAGAGGAGAGAAGCCACATTCTTTGTTAATACTAAGTAGGAAAAACGATATAGGTCCTCTCCTAGTCAATCCTTTCCCCATACAGTTAGAACTCAGTGAGGGAACACACAATTAACCCCTTGATCGCCCCCAGTGTTAACCCCTTCCCTGACAATTGACATTTACACAGTAATCAGTGCATTTTTATAGCACTGATCGCTGTATAAATACCAATGGTCCCAAAAAAGTGTCAAAAGTCTCCGATCTGTCCATCGCAATGTCGCAGTACCGCTAAAAATCACAGATCCCCACCATTACTAGTAAAAAAATTTAAAATAATAAAAATGCCATATAAAGGCCATAAATCTTTCCCATCGTTTGCAGATGCTATAACTTTTGCGCAAACCAATCAATATAGGCTTATTGCGATTTTTTTTTTTACCAAAAATATGTAGAAGAATATATATTGACCTAAACTGATGAAGACATTTTTTTTTTTTTTTTTCAATTTTGGGGATATTTATTAAAGCAAAAAATATTGTTTTTTTTTTCCATAATTGTTGCTGTTTTTTTGTTTATAGCGCAAAAAAAAATTAAAAATGCAGAGGTGATCAAATACCACCAAAAGAAAGCTCTATTTGTGGAGAAAAAAGGACACAAATTTTGTTTGGGTACAGCGCCGAACGACTGAAAAACTGTCAGTTAAAGTGACACAGTGCCAAATTGTAAAAAGTGCTCTGGTCAGGAAGGGGGTAAAATCTTCCGGGGCTGAAGAGGTTAAAGGGTGATATTGGACAGAAGTTACATATGACTGTAAACTCAACATGTCAAGTCCGGGGTCAGTGATCAGAGTAACATACGGAGAGTTGTTGTATAGTAAATTACATCCCTAAAGAGGTCCAAAGCATTGGCATGTAATCTGGAAAATTTGCTTGGAACAGGACCATGGACAGCAAAATTGTCAGACGAGTGATGGAAAATATGTCAAAGTTTTAAGTCTCTGGTGTCAATGCAAACAGCACCCTGCAGAAGTATTTCAGTTTTCCAAAGGACATGGAAGAAGGAAGAAAAGAGGGGAAGGAGGAGAGAAAAAAAAAGTAGCGGCAGGTTACTAGGTCACAACATAAAGTGCCTTGCAAAAGTATTCACCCCCCTTGGCATTTTTTGTGTTTTGTTACATTACAGCCTTTAGTTCAATGTTAATACCT
The DNA here is from genome assembly GCA_028564925.1 of Lithobates sylvaticus. NCBI lineage: Eukaryota > Metazoa > Chordata > Amphibia > Anura > Ranidae > Lithobates > Lithobates sylvaticus. The sequence continues at coordinate 158,228,570 of CM053030.1, forward strand.
TGCAAGAGGCACCACTAACCAAACACTGCCATGAAGACCAAGTAACTCTCAAAACAAATAAGGGACAACTTTGTTGAGAAGTTCAAGTCAGGGTTAGGTTTTAAAAAAATATCCAAATCTTTGATCCCTAGGAGCACCATCAAATCTATCATAACCAAATGGAAAGAACATGGCACAACAGCAAGCCTGCCAAGAGACACCAAAACTCATGGATCGGGCAAGGAGGGCATTAATCAGAGAGGCAGCACAGAGACATAAGGTAACCCTGGAGGAGCTGCAGAGTTCCACTGCAGATCTGTACATAGGACAACAATAAGCCGTATGCGCCATAGAGTTGGGCTTTATGGCAGAGTGGCCAGAAGAAAGCCATTACTTTCAGCAAAAAACAAAATGGCACGTTTTTAGTTTGCGAAAAGGCATGTGGGAGACTCCCAAAATGTATGGAGGAAGGTGCTCTGGTCTGATGAGACTAAAATTTAACTTTTTGACAATCAAATAAAACGCTATGTCTTACACAAACCCAACACATCACATCACCCAAAGAACACCACCCCCACAGTGAAACATGATGGTGGCAGCATCATGCTGTGGGGATGTTTTTCAGCAGTCGGGACTGGGAAACTAGTCAGAGTTGAGGGAAAGATGGATGGTTCTAAATAGAGGGATATTCTTGAGCAAAACCTGTACCACTCTGTGTGTGATTTGAGGCTAGGACAGAGGTTCACCTTTCAGCAGGACAATGACCACAAACCCACTGCTAAAGCAGTGGTCATCAACCCTGTCCTTAGGGCCCACTAACAGGCCAGGTTTTATGTATTACCTTGGGGAGATGCAGACTAAAATACTGCAATCACTGAGAAGCAAATTATATCACCTGTGATGTATTTCAGTTATCTTGCAACCCTGGCCTGTCAGTGGGCCCTAAGGATAGGGTTGATGACCACTGTGCTAAAGCAACACTTGAGTGGTTTAAGGGGAAATATGTAAATGTGTTGGAATGGTCTAGTCAAAGCCCAAACCTAAATCCAATAGAAAATTTGTGGTCAGACTTAAAGATTGCTGTTTACAAGCGCAAACCATCCAACTTGAAGGAGCTGGAGCTGTTTTGCAAGGAGAAATGGGCAAGAATCCCAGTGGTAAGATGTGGCAAGCTCATAGAGACTTATTTAACACGACTTGGAACTGTGATAGCCACAAAAGGTGGCTCTACAAAGTATTGACTTTAGAGGGGTGAATAGTTATGCACATTGACTTTTTCTGTTATTTGGTCCTATTTGTTGTTTGCTTCACAATAATAAAAAAAAATCTTCAAAGTTGTGGGCATGTTCTGTAAATTAAATGATGCAAATCCTCAAACAATCCTTGTTAATTCCAGGTTGTGAGGCAACAAAACATGAAAAATGCCAAGGGGGTGAATACATTTGCAAGGCAGTGTGACTGCCTAAGTAATGTTAACCACTTCCCGACCGCCCCCTGTATATATACGTCGGCAGAATGGCACGTACAGGCAGAATCACGTACCTGTACGTGACATTCTTCCGGCGGTTGGGGGGTCCGATCGGACCCCCCTCCGCCGGCGGGGACGGTCGGGATCGCTTCAGAAGCGATGCGGGACGAGGTAACGGCCAGTCGTTTCTGGCCACCCCCTCCCGATCGCTCTGGCCAATAGGATTCGTCCGCTTCCTTCCCCTTCCTGTGTAATTGTAAACACAGGCAAGGGGAAGTGATGTCACGCTCCTCGTGTCGGTCTTTCTGACCGGGACGCCGAGCGGAGAAGACATCAAGTAAGTGCACAAACACTACACTGACACCAGGTACACATAGGCACACATTTCACCCCCCTGTCACCCCCTGATCACCCCCCAGATCACCCCCTGCCCCCCCTGTCACAGTGTCACTGATTGCAGTGATCATTTATTTTACTGATCACTGCATTTAGTGTCAGTGTGACTGCAATAACTGTCAGGGCAGTTAGTTTTAGGCCCCTTTAGGTCCAAGGTAGCCCCCTACCCCCCCCCCCCCAATAAAGGTTTAACCCCTTGATTGCCCCCTAGGTAACCCTTTCACCCCCTTTTGCCAGTGTCACTAAGCGATCGTTTATTTTGATCGCTCTATTAGTGTCACTGGTGCCGCTAGGTAGCCAGTTTTTTTTTTTAGGTAACCGCCAGGTTTATATAGGATTATAAATAGGTTTATAGGTCAGGTACCCCCATATTACAACCTAAATAAAGGTTTTAACCCCTTGATTGCCCCTAGAGTTAACTCTTTCACCAGTGATCACAGTATAAGTGTCACTGGTGACGCTGGTTAGCCAGTTAGTTATTTAGTTATTTAGGTTCCCCGTCAGGTTTTTATATAGTGTCAGGTACCCCCATATATTACCTAATAAAGGTTTTAACCCCCTGATTGCCCCTAGTTAACCCTTTCACCAGTGATCACCGTATAACTGTTACGGGTGACGCTGGTTAGTTAGCTTGTTTTTTTATACTGTCAGGGCACCCGCCATTTATTACCCAACTATCGGTTTAACCCCCTGATCGCCCGGCGGGTGATATCAATTAGGTGTTAGGGTCAAATAAGGTCTGCGTCGCCCCAGGTTAGTGCCAGTACCGCAAACACCCACGCGCAAAGCATACACCTCCCTTAGTGGTATAGTATCTGAACAGATCAATATCTGATCTGATCAGATCTATACTAGCGTCCCAGCAGTTTAGGGTTCCAAAAAACGCATTGTTAGCGGGATCAGCCCAGATACCTGCTAGCACCTGCGTTTTCCCCCTCCGCCCAGCCCAGCCCAGCCCACCCAAGTGCAGTATCGATCGATCACTGTCACTTCCAAAACACTAAGCACACATAACTGCAGCGTTCGCAGAGTCAGGCCTGATCCCTGCGATCGCTAACAGTTTTTTTGGTAGCGTTTTGATTCATTCGCCAGCAGCCTAGGAGCTTTTTTTCCTGTGAATCTCACTAGTGTACTACTAAATTTAGAGCCCAAAATGGCAAATCGCAAGTACACTAGTGAACAGGCCTACTTGTTTCTGAGTATGTCAGATAGTGAAGAGGAGGTCACTCATCTGTCAGAATCAGGCTCAGAATACGATCCAGTAGACGACAGCGGCTCCATGACAGATAGCTCTGGCGACGAAGGTGTGGTCCCTGCTAAGGTCAGGCGTACCCGATCCCGATCTTCTGATGTTGTTGAGGTGCAGGAACCGCAGGTCTCTCGTATGGAGCAGAGAAGTACTAGCGCCGCTATTCCTTCTGGTGAACTGGCAAGCACCAGCGGCCTAGTACACCCTGGACGTAGTCAAACCAGCACTGCAGTAACACTTGGTGACGTGGCGAGTCCCATAAGTGCAGTTCAAGCTGGCGAGGTGGCAAGCACAAGTAGTGTCCCGCTGCCACCAAGAAGAAGACAAAGGCAGGCCCGTCGATCACATAGTGTCCTTCCTGCAGAATTCGCCAATCCTGATTGGGTGCCCACCACTTCTGCAGAACCCGTACTTCCCCCATTCACTGGCCAACCCGGTATTCAGGTGGAAACAGCTGATTTTAAGCCATCCGATTTTTATTCGCTGTTTTTCACGGAAGATCTCTATAGATCTATTGTGGACCAAAGTAATATATACGCTGGTCAACACATCGCCGCTAATCCCCAAGTGCCTTCCCTTGCCAGAGATTGGAAACCAATTACGGTTTCCGAATTTAAGACCTTTCTGGGCCTTTCCCTCAACATGGGCATACACAAATTCCCGACGCTGAGGTCTTATTGGTCCACCTCACCGCACCACCATATGCCCGTGTTCTCTGCCTCCATGTCCAGGGCACGATACGAACAGATCTTGCGGTTCATGCACTTCAGTGACAATGAACTTTGTCGTCCTCGTGGAGACCCTGAATTTGATCGGCTCTACAAAATTCGGCCCCTCATAAACCACTTCAACCAATGTTTTGCAGCCTTGTTTACGCCCAATCAAGTTGTCTGCGTTGACGAGTCCCTGATTAAGTTTTCTGGCCGCTTGTCTTTCAAACAGTTCCTTCCCAGCAAGCGTGCCAGATACGGGGTCAAGCTCTACAAGCTCTGTGACAGGGCAACAGGCTATACGTGGAGCTTTTCGGTTTATGAGGGAAAAGATAGTCACGTAGAGCCGGAGAACTGTCCAGATTACATAGGGAGCGCTGGCAAGATAGTGTGGAACTTGGTGTCACCCTTATTCGGAAAGGGGTACCACTTGTACGTGGACAATTATTACACGAGCGTGCCACTGTTTAGTCACTTGTTTGATCATCAGATTGGAGCATGTGGCACCGTGCGACCTAATCGCCGGGGCTTTCCCCAGCGGCTTGTAGATTCCCGTCTTAGGCTGGGGGAGAGAGCCTGCTTGAAGTGTAATAACTTGCTCGCTGTGAAGTGGAGGGATAATAGGAATGTTTTCGTTCTTACCTCCCTTCATGCAGACACGACAGTCCAAATTCGTACGGCGGCTGGTGTTGTGACGAAACCCCTCTGTATCCACGAATACAACCTTAATATGGGGGGGGTGGACCTCAACGACCAGTTGTTGGCGCCGTACCTAGTTGTCCGTAAGGCTAGACGCTGGTACAAAAAAGTGTCTATTTATTTATTCCAATTGGCTTTGCTGAATGCTCATGTGCTATACGGAGCTTCAGGCGGGACGTTACCCTTCCTTGAATTCCAGGGAGCGGTTGTCATGGAACTCCTGTATCCAGGCGATTCCACACCTCACCATCCCCTACCAAATGCAGTAAGCCGGCTGCATGAGAGGCATTATCCTCATGTCCTCCAGAGTACCCCTACCCAACGAGCCCCCCAAAGAAGATGTCGTGTCTGTAGCAAGCGCGGATTTAGGCGTGACACCCGTTTATTATTGTCCACGCTGTCCTGACAATCCTGGTCTCTGCGTTGGTGAATGCTTTGAACGCTACCACGAACTAGTGAGGTATTAGCGTAGGGTACAGCATTTCACAGGCTAGGATACACTTTCACAGGGTCTCAAGAATGCCATCGCATTTTGAGACCCGACCGTTGCAGTTCAAATTATAGTTACAGGGTCTCAAGAATGCCATCGCATTTTGAGACCCGACCGTTACAGTTAAAATTATAGTTATAGTTTAAAAAAAAAGTGTAAAAAATAAAAAAAAAATAAAAAAGTAAAAAAAAAAAAAAAACCCCAAAAAAAATATAAAATAAAAAACCAAAAAAATAGTTGTCGTTTTATTGTTCTCTCTCTATTGTTGCTCTTTTTTACTCTATTCTATTCTGCAATGTTTTATTATGTTTTATCATGCTTGCTTTTCAGGTATGTTTTATTGTTAACCATTTTTTTGTTTTCAGGTGCGCCATTCAGTTGCAGCGCGGATTTATTTATCTTGACAGCAACAGCGTTTGCTCCCACGATACATAAAGCCGCGACTCCAACACTGTAGGAGGTGATTTCACCACCACAGTTAAAAAAAAGAGCATATATGCCGAAGCATGGGGGCAGCAGAGGGCGGAGGAGCGATTTTGCTCCTAATGCCACGTACATACGGTCGAAAAAAGTCCGACCATGTGTACGTGGCATAACTTTTTTGCGGGAGGATGCCCCCATGCTTCGGCATATATATATTTTAGGCACCGGTTGCGTTAACAAAATGTTTTATTTTTTACTATATTTTTTTTTTTTGGTATTTGCTTTGCAGGTATGGTATGGTAAGGTCTTACTGTTATACTCTAATGTTACTTTGTTTTAATGTTAACCATTATTTGCTTAGCAGGTACGCCATTCAGTTGCAGCGTGGATTTATTTATCTTGACAGCAACAGCGTTTGCTCCCACGATACATAAAGCCGCGACTCCAACGCTGTAGGAGGTGATTTCACCACCACAGTTAAAAAAAAGAGCATATATGCCGAAGCATGGGGGCAGCAGAGGGCGGAGGAGCGATTTTGCTCCTAATGCCACGTACATACGGTCGAAAAAAGTCCGACCATGTGTACGTGGCATAACTTTTTTGCGGGAGGATGCCCCCATGCTTCGGCATATATATATTTTAGGCACCGGTTGCGTTAACAAAATGTTTTATTTTTTACTATGTTTTTTTTTGGTATTTGCTTTGCAGGTATGGTATGGTAAGGTCTTACTGTTATACTGTAATGTTACTTTGTTTTAATGTTAACCATTATTTGCTTAGCAGGTACGCCATTCAGTTGCAGCGTGGATTTATTTATCTTGACAGCAACAGCGTTTGCTCCCACGATACATAAAGCCGCGACTCCAATGCTGTAGGAGGTGATTTCACCACCACAGTTAAAAAAAAGAGCATATATGCCGAAGCATGGGGGGCAGCAGAGGGCGGAGGAGCGATTTTGCTCCTAATGCCACGTACATACGGTCGAAAAAAGTTCGACCATGTATACGTGGCATAACTTTTTTTGCGGGAGGATGCCCCCATGCTTCGGCATATATAAATGGTGCATGTATGCCCATCATTAGAAGTGGGTGGATGAAGGGAGGTATTCTAATGGTGGGCATACCCACCGCGCCATTGGGAAATTGGGAAAGCATTTTATCACACCGATCTTGGTGTGGTCAGATGCTTTGAGGGCACAGGAAAGATCTAGGGTCTAATAGACCCCAATTTTTTCAAAAAAAGAGTACCTGTCACTGCCTATTGCTATCATAGGGGATATTTACATTCCCTGCGATAACAATAAAAATGACAACTAAGAAAAAAAAAATGTAAGGAACAGTTTAAAAATAAAATAAAAAAACAAAAAAAAAAAAAAAAAAAAAAAAAAAAAAAAAAAAAGCACCCCTGCCCCCCCTTCTTTTGCGCAAAGGCGAACACAAGCGTTGGTCTGGCGTCATATGTAAACAGCAATTGCACCATGCATGTGAGGTATCACCGCGAAGGTCAGATCGAGGGCAGTAATTTTAGCAGTAGACCTCCTCCGTGAATCTAATGTGGTAACCTGTAAAGGCTTTTAAAGGCTTTTAAAAATGTATGTAGTTTGTCGCCACTGCGTGTTTGTGCGCAATTTTAAAGCATGTCGTGTTTGGTATCCATGTACTCGGCCTAAGATCATATTTTTTATTTCATCAAAAATTTGAGCAATATAGTGTGTTTTAGTGCATTAAAATAAAAAAAAGTGTATTTTTTCCACAAAAAATGCGTTTGAAAAATCGCTGCGCAAATACTGTGTGGAAAAAAAAAATGCAACACCCACCATTTTAATCTGTAGGGCCTTTGCTTTAACAATATATATAGTGTTTGGGGGTTCAACGTAATTTTCTTGCAAAAAAAAAATATGTTTTCATGTAAACAAAAAGTGTCAGAAAGGGCTTTATCTTCAAGTGGTTAGAAGAGTGGGGTGACGTGTGACATAGGCTTTTAAATGTTGTGCATAAAATGCCAGGACAGTTCAAACCCCCCCCAAATGACCCCATTTTGGAAAGTAGACACCCCAAGCTATTTGCTGAGAGCAATGTTGAGCCCATTAAATATTTTTTTTTTTTGGTCCCAAGAGATTGAATAATGAAAAAAAAAAAAATAATATTTTTTTTTACAAAAACTTGTCACTAAATGATATATTGCTCAAACATGCCATGGGCATATGTGGAGATACACCCCAAAATACATTCTGTTGCTTCTCCTGAGTACGGGGATACCACATGTGTGGGACTTTTTGGGAGCCTAGCCGCGTACGGGACCCCAAAATCCAAGCACCGCTTTCAGGCTTTCTAAGGGTGTAATTTTTTTATTTCACTCCTCACTGCCAATCACAGTTTCGGAGGCCATGGAATGCCCAGATGGCACAAACCACCCCCAAATGACCCCATTTTGGAAAGTAGACACCCCAAGCTATTTGCTGAGAGGTATGGTGAGTATTTTGCAGATCTCGCTTTTTGTCACAATGTTTTGAAAATTGAAAAAAGAAAAAAAAAAATTTTTTTTTCTTTACTTTCTTCATTTTCAAAAACACATGAGAGCTGTAAAATACTCACCATGCCTCTCAACAAATAGCTTGGGGTGTCTACTTTCCAAAATGGGGTCATTTGGGGGGGTTTTGTGCTATTTTGGCATTTTATGGCCTTCGAAACTGTGATAGGTAGTGAGGAGTGAAATCAAAAATTTGCACCCTTAGAAATCCTGAAGGCGGTGCTTGGGTTTCGGGGCCCCGTACGCGGCTAGGCTCCCAAAAAGTCCCACACATGTGGTATCCCCATACTCAGGAGAAGCAGCAAAATGTATTTTGGGGTGCAATTCCACATATAACCATGGCATGTGTGAGCAATATATCATTTAGTGACAACTTTTTGAATAAATTTTTTTTTTTTTTTTTTTTTTGTCTTTATTCAATCACTTGGGACTAAAAAAAAAAATATTCAACGGGCTCAACATGCCTCTCAGCAAATAGCTTGGGGTGTCTACTTTCCAAAATGGGGTCATTTGGGGGGGTTTTGTGCCATCTTGGCATTTTATGGCCTTCAAAACTGTGATAGGTAGTGATAGGTAGTGAGGAGTGAAATCAAAAATTTATGCCCTTAGAAATCCTGAAGGCGGTGCTTGGTTTTCGGGGTCCCGTATGCGGATAGGCTCCCAAAAAGTCCCACACATGTGGTATCCCCGTACTCAGGAGAAGCAGCAGAATGTATTTTGGGGTGTAATTCCACATATGCCCATGGCATGTGTGGGCAATATATCATTTAGTGACAACTTTGGGCAAAAAAAAAAAAGTTTGTAATATTCCCGCAACTTGTGGCAAAATATAAAATATTCCATGTACTCAACATGCCTCTCAGCAAATAGCTTGGGGTGTCTACTTTCCAAAATGGGGTCATTTGGGGGGGTTTTGTGCAATTTTGGCATTTTATGGCCTTCGAAACTGTGATAGGTAGTGAGGAGTGAAATCAAAAATTTACACCCTTAGAAATGCTGAAGGTGGTGCTTGGGTTTCGGGGCCCCGTACGCGGCTAGGCTCCCAAAAAGTCCCACACATGTGGTATCCCCGTACTCAGGAGAAGTGGCAAAATGTATTTTGGGGTGCAATTCCACATATAACCATGGCATGTGTGAGCAATATATCATTTAGTGACAACTTTTTGAATACATTTTTTTTTTTTTTTTTTTTTTTGTTTTTTGTCTTTATTCAATCACTTGGGACTAAAAAAAAAAATATTCAATGGGCTCAACATGCCTCTCAGCAAATAGCTTGGGGTGTCTACTTTCCAAAATGGGGTCATTTGGGGGGGTTTTGTGCCATCTTGGCATTTTATGGCCTTCAAAACTGTGATAGGTAGTGATAGGTAGTGAGGAGTGAAATCAAAAATTTATGCCCTTAGAAATCCTGAAGGCGGTGCTTGGTTTTCGGGGTCCCGTATGCGGATAGGCTCCCAAAAAGTCCCACACATGTGGTATCCTCGTACTCAGGAGAAGCAGCAGAATGTATTTTGGGGTGTAATTCCACATATGCCCATGGCATGTGTGGGCAATATATCATTTAGTGACAACTTTGGGCAAAAAAAAAAAAAAAGTTTGTAATATTCCCGCAACTTGTGGCAAAATATAAAATATTCCATGTACTCAACATGCCTCTCAGCAAATAGCTTGGGGTGTCTACTTTCCAAAATGGGGTCATTTGGGGGGGTTTTGTGCTATTTTGGCATTTTATGGCCTTCAAAACTGTGATAGGTAGTGAGGAGTGAAATCAAAAATTTGCACCCTTAGAAACCCTGAAGGCGTTGATTGGGTTTCGGGGCCCCGTGCGCGGCTAGGCTCCCAAAAAGTCCCACACATGTGGTATCCCCATACTCGGGAGAAGCAGCAAAATGTATTTTGGGGTGCATCTCCACATATAACCATGGCATGTGTGAGCAATATATCATTTAGTGACAACTTTATGAAAAAAAATTTTTTTTTTTTTTTTTTTTTGTCTTTATTCAATCCCTTGGGACTAAAAAAAAAAATATTCAATGGGCTCAACATGCCTCTCAGCAAATAGCTTGGGGTGTCTACTTTCCAAAATGGGGTCATTTGGGGGGGTTTTGTACTTCCCTGCCATTTTAGCACCTCAAGAAATGAGATAGGTAGTCATAAATTAAAAGCCGTGTAAATTCCAGAAAATGTACTCTAGTTTGTAGACGCTATAACTTTTGCGCAAACCAATAAATATACGCTTATTGGCATTTTTTTTACTAAAGACATGTGGCTGAATACATTTTGGCCCAAATGTTTGACTAAAATTGAGTTTATTAGATTTTTTTTTATAACAAAAAGTAGAAAATCTCTTTTTTTTTCAAAATTTTCGCTCCTTTTCCGTTTATATCGCAAAAAATAAAAATCACAGAGGCAATCAAATACCATCAAAAGAAAGCTCTATTTGTGGGAAGAAAAGGACGCAAATTTCGTTTGGTTACAAAATTGCATGACCGCGCAATTACCAGTTAAAGTAGTGCAGTGCGAAATTGAAAAAAGACCTCTGGTCCTTAAGCTGACAATTGGTCCGGGGCTAAAGTGGTTAAACATCAATAACATAATTAGGGATACAACTCACCTCCCCACCAACTAAAATAAATGTAAATGTTCCTCCCCTCTTAGAACTAATTAACCAAGACCTAAGTAATATTCAGAAAACACATCTATCTTGGGTTGGTAAAATAGCGGCATTTAAGATGCAAACCTTACCAAAAACTCTTTACTACTTCAGATGCCTCCCTATCCCGATACCAGCCAAATTCTTCACGCAATTGAACACTAAGCTTAAACAATTTTTTTGTAATAAAAAGAAACCCAGTTTCTCAATTCTAACCACCAATAAAAATCATGGAGGTATGAATCTACTAGATGTCAAAAATTATTACTACGCATCCATTTTAGATCAGATGAAACACTGGTTCTCCCCTGAAAAAGATAAGTTATGGCTAAACATAGAACAAAAATCTACTAAAAATTCGGACTTATATGCCTTAACAATAGCCACCGCCATACTCCCTAAGGTAGTCATCCAAATCTACTAAGTATTAAAGCTACAATAAGTGCTTGGAAACACATACTTTCCAAAACTAGACATATCAAAAAAAAAAAAAACTATGTCTTCCCACAGCAGTTATTAATTACTGTAGAATACGCTTATCAGTGGACGAATGGACCAAACAGGGATTCCGATTATATGAAAATCTACCCTCGAGCTACAGAGATATTACTATGAGTAAGCTTGGAAAGTGTAAACGTTTAAAGGACTTCAACCCTAATAACTTGATAGAAATCCCATCGATAATTTGGGAATACTTTTCTCATCATAAAGACCATAGTAAGAAAGGCATTTCCTTTTTCTATGAGATTCACTTGTCCCAACAAAATAATAAAAATATCCATATGATAAAATGGGAGAGAGATCTAAATCAAACCTTCTTCTGGGACCAGTGGAAAAAATCATTCCAAATAATTAACAAATCATCATCATGTATAGAACACCGGGACAATGCTCAAAAAATAATCGGTGGTATTTACCCCGTACAAGTTATCCAAAATCTATCCATCCACACCCGACACCTGCTGGAGGTGTAACGAACAAACTGGAAATCTTTTACACACTCTTTGGAGTAGCAAACTTTCATAGCAGATATTACAGGAAACCTTTCCACGATTACTCCCGCTTCAGCTTTATTAGCTATAGACCTGGAGAAATATCCCACTATACACAAAACAATTGTAGTCCACATATTAATAGCCTCAAGGCTCACAGTAACTTACCTATGGAAATCTATGGAAGCACCCATTCTATCCAGTCATAACCAGACTGAACACCCAGGCACAATTTGAACTAATGCTAGCTTATAAAAATCACTCCACTACCACCTTCAGTAAAAAATTGAAAAATTGGTTATCCCACCCAAGAGCCTCCAATTACCTAAAAGAATGTATAATTTAAAAACTTCTTACAGTTTGTAATAACTTGATCATAGAACTATGCAATTTCCCGATGCAGAACACTATCTCTGATATTCCTTATATTTAATTTTTTTTGGTTAGTAGTTATTTTTGATTTCCCCCTCCCCATTATAATTTCTATAATTAAAGTTTTTGTTTTTACTGAGGCATAGTTAAAGTGGTGACCTTCCAGGCCTACAGCTTGTACCCATTTGGGGTAGGATGGACTAGGCCATCAAGGTTCAAACAACTAATATATTGCATGACTTAATAGTTTACTGTATTACAATGTTGTGTAATATATACAGCAACTTTTATGAATATGTTTTTGATTAATAAAATAATAAAAAATTATTGACGAAAAAATAAAAAAAATAAAAAAGCTATTGTACCATGGAAAGATCTTTTGTTTTAATGTCTTGTGCCACTCCATTCTGTATTATAAGTGGCTTAATAAACAAGTTTTAAGCCAAACAGTATAAAAGCAGTTCTGTAAATATTTTCTAATTGATGTAAAAATATTAGTTTAAACACATAGCTAAAGGTCTATAGGATCAGCGATCAATACAAAAGAAAATAGCACATAAACAAGCAGACATTTCAAATGACGTCTCATGCAGTTATTGGTGTCAGGATGTCACTGCAATCTAGACAGTCATCAAATAAAGATCGGTAAATGTTATTATACTGTGAACATTTTTAAGATATTATCCGTATCTGAAATATTTTTGATTGAAGCAACATTTTCACCTGTTACTTAAAAAAAAACACACTTTCATATAACACAATAAAAAGCTTTTGTATAGTTGGACTAAATTCTAGAACACAAAGAAATTGTCAAAATGCAGTTCAATTCAATTCACACAAGTTGGGACAAAAACTAATTTGCTGCTGACTTGGCATGGGCTCAAGTGTCCTTCGATGACACCTCTATCCAAACTCAAAGTTGTGCTTTTTTTTAACTCATTCATTTGTGGGCTGGGCCATTCACTACCCTGCACACATGATTTAAAGGAGTGGGATGCTGGACACACATGCCTATATTTAATCAAAGTCGTTGACTCAGTCTATATTCAGCCCCCAAGCCACATAGCATAATTGGTTACTAGGCAGCCAGCAGCATCTTGGCAGCAGATAACGCACCCCCAATACTACTTAGTTGCTTCCAAGAAGATTTCAGATGAATGCAAACAAAGGGGTGGGATGCTGGCTGACATCATTGACCAAATAAGCTTATTACCATATTTAATTCATGATGTCAGCCAGCATCTCCAGCCCCTTTGTTCCTAGCGCTAGTCAGCAGCTGACTGGGGATGGGGAAGCAACATTGTTTGCTAGGTTGCCAGCATCCTAGCAGCCAGCGAGCACTGAGCACTCTTCAGCAGCCGCACTCTGACCTGTCTGTGTACACTAACAGCCAGCCATACATGGTTTGAATCTTGGCCGGTTCAGCAGGAACCGGCCAAGATTCAAACCATTAAGGGCAGGCTGAATGCAGGCTGAATGTACCCAGCTGATTGATCGACGAGCCAGACGATTATCGCAAGCAGCTGCTTTAGCCGCTAGCAATAATCACTGTCTTCTCTTAGTGGGAATTGCTTCCCCCGCATGCCTCTGCCCCCCCCCCCCCCCCACTAGGAGAAGACAATTGCTGAGTCCCCTGTCAGCACTGTTTGTGTTGATGGAGGAATTGTGCAAATTTCTTTCCTGTAACCTGTGGTTCACACTATGTACAGCCAGCCCTAGAGTTGTTCTTAATTGCCTCCATTTTCTATTTTAGTTAGCTAGGAACCAGGCATGTACTGGCCATCGGGACTACCGGGAGCTCAGTGGGCCAGTCAGGCGCTGTACTGGAGCCGCTCCTCACTAGACATGTGCACAACAAAAAAATTTGTTTATTTTCGTTTCGTTTTTTTCGTTTCCGTTGATTCGTAACGATTCGTACATTCGTAAGTCGTCGGTGTTCGTATTCGTAACGATTCATACATTCGTAAGTCGTCGGTGTTCGTATTCGTAACGATTCGTACATTCGTAAGTGTTATTTTTCGTTGATTCGTTTTTTCGTTAGTTTAATTTTCGTTTATTCGAAATTCGAACGCATTCCTATTTATTCGTACATTCGTAACATTCGTAGATTCGTAATCGGAGCATAATTCATAATTTTATGTAATGTGTATGCTATTATTACATTTTAATAATTTACGAATCGAAAAAAAAAGTTACGAATTAAAAAAAAGGGACGAATGTACGAATTTTTTCGTTCTATCTATTCGAAGCACGTTAAGCAGCACCATTGTAAGGGACACGGAAAATTACCAATTCAACAAAAAAATAAAAAGTTATGAATCGAAAAAAAAAAGTTACAAATCGAAAAAAAAGTTACGAATGTACGAATCGAAAGTGTAAAAAAGTTACGAATCGAAAAAAAAAGTTACGAATGTACGAATCAATCTATTTGAAGCAAGTTAATCAGCACCATTGTAAGGGACACGGAAAATTACCAATTCAACAAAAAAAAAAGTTACGAATGTACGAATTTTTTCGTTCATTTTCGTTGTTCCTTTTTTCGTTTTTCGGATTTTCTTCATTCGTACATTCGTTGTTTCTAATTTGTTTTTTTCGGATTTCCGTTGTTTTTCGGATTTGTTCGATTTGAACGATTCGTTAATCGGATTCGTACGATTCGAACGATTGGTTATTCGGATTCGTTCGGTTTGAACGATTCGTTCATTCGTACGAAAACGAACGAAAAAAACGAAAAAAAAGAAAAACGAAAAAAAACTAAACGAATTGCACATGTCTACTCCTCACTGATAGAATGCTCGCAATATCACTCCTGTCACCAGGGAGCAGCTGCCAACACTTTCTGGAGAAAAGATTAGGCTTTCTGCTCCCTCCAGCTTGCAGGGGGAGATAGACAGCCGGCAGACTTTCCTTCCTATCTCCCCTTATCTCTTGTCAATTTAACATGACTGGAGAGAGAAATGAGAAGCTGCCTTCAGAACTGTGAGTACACGTGGGAGGGGGAGGAGAGGGGGGAAACTCTGATGTAAGGGGGTGTTGACGGGGACACTCTCATGTAAGGAGGTGCTGATGGGGACACTTTGATGTAAGGGGGTGCTGATGGGGACACTCAGCTGTAAAGGGGTGATGATGGAGACACTCTGATGTAAGGGGGTGCTGATGGAGACACTCTGTAAGGGGGTGCTGATTGGGACACTCTGATGTAAGGAGACACTGATGGAGACACTCAGATGTAAGGAGACGCTGATAGGGACACTCAGATGTAAGGGGTGCTGATGGGGACACTCTGATGTAAGGAGACACTGATAGGGACACTCTGATGTAAGGAGATGCTGATGGAGACACTATGATGTAAGGGGGTGCTGATGGGGGACACTCTGATGTAAGGGGGTGCTGATGGGGACACTCTGATGTGAAGTGGGGTGCTGATGGGGACACTCTGATGTAAGGGGGTGCTGATGGGGACACTCTGTAAGGGGGTGCTGATGGGGCCACTCTGATGTGAAGAGGGTGCTGTTGGGAACACTCTGATGTGAAGGGAGTGCTGATGGGGTCACTCTAATGTAAGGGGGGGCTGATGGGGCCACTCTGATGTAAGGGGGGGTGCTGATGGGGCCACTCTGATGTGAAGGGGGCGCTGATGGGGACACTCTGATGTAAGGAGGTGCTGATGGTGACATTCTGATGTGAAGGGGTGCTGATGGGGATACTCTGATGTGAAGGGGGTGATGATGGGGACATTCTGATGTAAGGGGTGCTGATGGGGACACTCTGATGTAAGGGGTGCTGATGGGGACACGCTGATGTATGGGGGTTCTGATGGGGAAACTCTGATGTATGGGGGTGCTGATGGGGACACTCTGGTGTGAAGGGGGTGTTAATGGGGACACTCTGATGTAAGGAGATGCTGATGGAGACACTCTGGTGTAAGGAGATGCTGATGGAGACACTCTGATGTAAGGGAGAGCTAATGGGGACACTTATGTAAGGGGGTGCTGGTGGGGACACTCTGATGTAAGGAGATGCTGATGGGGACACATTTTGTGAGCAAAATTACCAATATGCAGAGACCCCATCCACCCTTCCCCAGGGCTTAGGTAAGTGCTCATTATAACAATAAATACACTATAATGTACAGTATATAAAAGGTGATGCTCTAAATGTCACTCTTTCCAAATAAAAAATGAACCATGCCTTTAATCCACATGCAGCAATTAGTTGATCACATTCACCATAAATAAATCAAGCAACTTAATGCAATCATAGACCTAGCAAATTCAGTATATATGTGTGGTTGCTTAACTAGAACAATAGTAGAGCTAAAGGCATTTTTTGTAGTGTTAAATAGAGTAGAGCGAGATTAAAATACCTGTTGGGTTTCTAATGCTGTCTATGCCCCTTTAGGGAGGTGTAGACCCAAAGTGAAAGTGGAAGAAAATCACTGAAGTGACCATGAGCTTATAGGAGAGGGGGAAATGAGGTCTGTACGCTGTACGGACTTGGCCACCTGCAGGCACTTATGTAGGTCCGGACATGGCAGTGAAAGGGTTAAAATATCCAATGTGTGCATAAAATATGCAATATGATATGATTGAAACCATCAAATACAAATAAGCAATACAAATAAATCACAAAATTGTAATAATATAGAACACGTAATCCTCAGAGTATGTACCCCAAATAAATATGTGCAAGGCATTAAAAACGATAATGATCAGTCCCGTACACCATTCAGTCTTCATGTAATCCTCAGAAAGTGAAACAAATTTGTTTCATGCAAATAAAAAAAATCAGACTTTAACCACAACTGGAAAAGCAGTGATGTGCATACCAAAAAAACCCTCTCTGGGTGTCCTCTCATCTGGTTTGATGGACCCCAATGAAAAATGGAAGTCAAACCTTCTTTTTTAAGAGATATATAACTGCTTGCATCTAGGACCTCTCTTTATAATGGTAACCAGTCTCCCCAGTTTAGATGTCATAGGAAAGCATAAAAAGAAAAGGCAAATAGTGTAGACCACAAAACACTCTTTTATTAAAAAATTTGTTAAACATACACTCATATAGTAAAATGGAAAATGCGCTTGTACAACATGTAAAAAACCTCCAGCAAGATGGCGTTCTAGCTTGGCCCTACATGATGATGTCACCACCCGCCTAGGTTTTGCACAGAGCAGCCCTGATTCTCCTCTTCTGGGGCCCCCCCTTTAATCTTAATTTCTTCTGCTGTCCTTAGCTCCTTCAATCTGCAATATTCTATGTTTACTTTATGCCGTTCTTGTGGTCCCCCTCCCCTCACAGGCCGCCCAGGGCTTGATTTGGAATACAGCACTACCCCACTTCATGTGGATGATCTTGATGATGTTTTCTGAGGTTATTTGAATCTTTAAATTAATATAACAAGCTCTAGTGTTTCCTCATTTTCTATCCTTGCATCCTGTTGAACTGATACCCTTTGTAATTGCATATTGTTGTTGTTATGGTTTATGAGGATCTGATAATAATTCAATATTTTGTCTATCTCTAATTTTAAATTACATACTATTATCATATGTGGACATAAAAGAGGTCTGAGAGGTCCTGAGGAAGAGGGGTTTCCTGCAAAACATGTTGACCCTTTTCTCGCCAACAATGTCAACATTCCAAGCGGATGTTTTTGAGATAGGTTGAGTTATCATTTATTGATCTTGTACACACCAGATGACTAATGTGTATGTAACAATTATGATTTGAATCTTTGTATACAATAAAGATTGATGACATTTTAATTAATGTGTATTTACTATTGAAGGTATACATAAAGTCCCCTATTTCTGGTTTCTGTTTTGGATCACAATTTTAGGGATGATACCTTCTCTGGTATACTGATGGTTAAAAAAAGGTCACCATTTACGTGCTTATCTTTACTAAATAGAAAGTCACTTTGTTATGATGGCCTATTGAATGCTGAACCTTCTGCTGAGCTGCACTATTGGAGTATCTACGGTATATGTCTCCTTTTCATCAATTGGATGATCGGTCTATGTTAAAGAGATAACACAGAGGGCAGAAAAGGGATATTAAGATAAATGCAGATATCCGCGCTCAGGATAATGAACTGAAGCCTCCCTAGGAAAACTACACCAGAGTGCAGCCAAAAAATTAAATGTACTGAAAAAAGGGATGGTGGC
This sequence comes from Lithobates sylvaticus, assembly GCA_028564925.1. NCBI lineage: Eukaryota > Metazoa > Chordata > Amphibia > Anura > Ranidae > Lithobates > Lithobates sylvaticus. Next base: position 158,246,697 of record CM053030.1, read on the forward strand.
GCTGTTCTATTTGGATATGAATTATAAATCAATATGAGTGTATGTGTATATACACCAAAGACTGGAGGTCAAGTAAAGTGCAAATGTGCGTCCTATAGTATTGAATTGGATATAAATAAATGAGTGTCTGATGCTAAAAACACAGGTCAAAGGTTAAAATAGAGAATATGTGGCAATCAGAAAGATAAATGAATGTGTTGATCAAAAAATGGATAATGAGCAAATAGTGGCTTTGGTGGTATACAAGGTAAAAACATATGAAAAACTCCAATAGATAAATATTAAATAATAAATAATGGATGAATGTTCATAACAATTAATAAGAAGAACCGCAAACTTCAAATCAAATCCAGAAAAGTGTAAGTTCAAAATCAATGTCCAAATGGTGATAGAAAAAATGTGTTCAATGATAAAATTATATTCCCGCGCCGGTCGGGACCCCCGTGAGGCTGGTCGCGGGTCCCGCGGACTCGATCGCCGCGGAGACACCCGCGATCGTCTCACGGGAAGGCAGAACTGGGAGATGCGGAAATAGACAGCATCTCCCCGTTCTGCCTAGCAACTAGTGACGCCGATCTCTGCTCCCTGTGATTATAGCAGAGATCAGCATTCACTAGCTGACAGCCACGCCCCCCCCCACAGTAAGAAACACACCACTAGGCATACTTAACCCCTACACTGCCACCCCCTGGTTAACCCCTTCACTGCCAGTGTCATTTATACAGGAATCAATGCATTTAAATAGCATTGATTGCTGTATAAATGACAATGGTCCCAAAAATGTGTCAAAAATGTCCGATGTGTCCGCCATAATGTCGCAGTCACAATAAAAATCGCTGATCGCCGCCATTACTAATAAAAAAAATTAACAAACATGCTATAAAACTATCCCCTATCTTGTAAACGCTATAACTTCTGTGCAAACCAATCAATAATCGCTTATTGCGATTTTTTTTACCAAAAATATGTAGAAGAATACGTATCGGCCTAAACTGAGGAAAAAAAATTTTTTTTTATATATTTTTGGGGGATATTTATTATAGCAAAAAATAATGCGTTTTTTTTTTTCAAAATTGTCGCTCTTTTTTGTTTATAGCGCAAAAAATAAAAACCGCAGGGGCGATCAAATACCACCAAAAGAAAGCTCTATTTGTGGGAAAAAAAGGACGTCAACTTTGTTTGGGAGCCACGTCGCACGACCGCGCAATTGTCAGTTAAAGCGACGCAGTGCCGAATCGCAAAAAGGGGCCTGGTCCTTTGGCTGCAAATTGGTCCGGTCTGAAAGTGGTTAAACACTATTTATTAAAAATTGTTGCAGCTAAAAAAATATATTGTAAGTGTAGAGCTAACAAGCCCATACACTGAAAGCAAAAACAGCAATGCAAGAGCCGTTCATTCTGGTATGCTGGCGTGCGTTCCACAGCCGTGCAGAGCGAAAACCGGAAGACAGAAAACACGGAAGTGACGTAGTGCGTACCAAGAAAGACCGCCTATTTATTATTTAATATTTATCTATTGGAGTTTTTCATACGTTTTTACCTTGTATACCACCGAAGCCACTATTTGCTCATTATCCATTTTTCCATTATCCATTTTTTGATCAACACATTTATATATCTTTCTGATTGCCACATATTCTCTATTTTCACCTTTGACCTGTGTTTTTAGCATCAGGCACTCGTTTATTTATATCCAATTCAATACTATAGGACGCACATTTGCACTTTACTTGACCTCCAGTTTTTGGTGTATATACACATACACTCATATTGATTTATAATTCATATCCAAATAGAACAGCGCCACCATCCCTTTTTTCAGTACATTTCAGAAAAGGGATATTGCCCCTTTGCTGCAGCTGACTATTGAAGGTGGCTCTGGTTAAGTGACCACAAGCATATACTGACCTTTTGCTTTGAGGTCAATAATTCTATTAATCTGCTCATTTTATTTTTGGAGGAGGTTATTTAATTTAGGCATTTATGTAAAATCTATACCTAATACTACCATTAAGATGGCTGTTATAATTATATTTTAGCCTTTGAGACATATGAGGCTCAATTCACAAAAGGCATAAAGATCCTATTTTTCAAAAAGAAATAGTTATTTTCAGTTAAATCCAATGAGATTTTAAAATTACAGTCACATACCAGAAAATATTCTAATTCTTGTGTAAAGTTTAATGAATTAAAGCTATGTGACTGGGTGTGAACTTTACGGTGTGTTTATAAAAGGATTTTAACTTAGAAAAATCACTTGTGTACTCACATTTATTTACCTTTATTAAGGTAAGGATTTTAAGGCAAAAGGGCAAACCAATGTTAAAACATTCACATATTCAGTTGTACCAATACTGAACACTTGATTTCAATTCTGAATATTATGTCGAAATATTGACAGTAATAACAAGTTTTACATATGTAACATTGTAAGATACAAATGAGTTAGTAGTCTTAGTTATGGTACAAACGTTTTGATTATGGTATATAGTACATTATTATGATGCATATTTGTATTTCTTGGTATTGAACATGTACTTTATGTCCTGAGGGGACTCTCTCTGCATATTGCTGATATAGCTAAGTGGTTGTGCATTTACCATACTGTGATTTGACAATGTTGTCATAATTTTAAAGTACACTGCAGGATATTTTTTTTTTTTAGGAGATGGTCATGGTGATCAGATATTAATAAAGAATTTATGAATTCTGCTACGCAGATCTTTTTGTTAATACCTTTTCTTTCTATAGCTTGTCCTATTAGCCTAACCCCTAAGTAATTATTAAAGCGGAAGTAAACCCATCGATTTAACACCGATAAAAAAGGCATGCCGGGAATGCTAACTGCACATTGGCTGTGCTCTCAACCAAACAGTCAAACCATCCAATGGCTGGTGTCATAACGGATCACATGTGCAGCACGGTGGCAGTTGAAGATTAAACAGAGGCAAAGATGGCAGCTTCCTTGGCTGAAAACGATAGGGGGGGTTTACTTCCACTTTAAGGAACACAACAAATTCTTCCTTTTTCTGTGTGCTGTCCTGCAGTTAACTCTAACAGCATGCACTTCCATGTGACCATATAGCTATTAAAAGAAATAGAAAGAATATATATATTGTAACCTGGGGGGACAGGTAGCAGGTACAAAGCTCACTGGGGTGGGCTGTTTAGTAAGGCACAGATACCAAATCCACTTGAGGTAGTGAAAACAGTGCTGGGTTTATTTGATTTAAATACAAGTCCATACACAGGTGCTGCACAGTCTTCCAGAAAACACATCAAAACAGAAATAACCAAACAAAAGTCCTAGCCGTGTCTCGGCTCTAACTATAACATACACCGTCTCTAACTATCAAGCTGAGCAAGCCTACCGCTTGTCAGCTTCTGTAAAGAGTTTTTAAAGGGTTTTACCAACCTTTTGGCTCCTCACAAACCATCCCTGTTTGTGTGTCCCAGGCAGAGAGCAAAGGCTGTTTGCTCAGGTGAGCTTAAATTAGCCTGGGGAAAAAGACTAAGATCCGAACTGGATCATGTCTCAGAGACCTCTGAATGTATATGAGAGGAGCCTGGGAGATGTATAAACCCCGAACAGGACTTCTCCTGGCTCTCTCTGGGACGCTCTGCTACATATCCTCCCCCCTTGTTTCAACCCCAGGGTTGGAACACCTGTGGCCCAACAGGAGTGAACACGGGACAGGGCATCTACATTCCCCATCTCCACACCTGGCCTGTGTTTTACGGTGAAGGAGTAATCCTGTAGAGCCAAAAACCACCAGTTCACCCGTCTATTAGTCTCCTTCTTTTGGGCCATCCATTTCAGGGGAGCATGGTCAGTTATTAGGTCAAACTGGCACCCTAATAAATAGTATCTGAGTGCGTCCACGGCCCATTTTATGGCTAAACATTCTTTTTCAATAACTGCATACTTTTTCTCATGGTCATTGAGCTTTCTGCTTAGGTACACGACAGGGTGTTCTTCCCCATTGTATACCTGTGACAGTACCGCCCCGATACCAACATCAGACGCATCCGTCTGAACCAAAAACTCTCTGGAGAAATCGGGAGAGTACAGTACTGGCTGTGCACACAGAGCCTTCTTCAGGACCTGAAAAGACTCCTCTGCTACTGGGGACCATTTCACCATTACAGAGTCTTTCCCTTTCGTAAGGTCTGTAAGAGGGGCAGCTATAGTTGCAAAATTTGGGATAAATCTTCTATAATACCCCGCAATACCAAGAAAGGCCCTGACCTGCTTTTTGTTTGCAGGGCGTGGCCATTCCTGGATGGCTGCTATTTTACTCACTTGTGGTTTTATGACACCACGGCCAATAGTGTAGCCCAAATACTTGGCTTCCTCTAGACCAATGGCACATTTTTTTGGATTTGCCGTAAAACCTTCTTTGAAAAGATAAATAAATGTGTTGATCAAAAAATGGATAATGGAAAAATGGATAATGAGCAAATAGTGGCTTCGGTGGTATACAAGGTAAAAACGTATGAAAAACTCCAATAGATAAATATTAAATAATAAATAGGCGGTCTTTCTTGGTACGCACTATGTCACTTCCGTGTTTGCCATCTTCCGGTTTTCGCTCTGCACGGCTGTGGAACGCACACCAGCATACCGGAACGAACGGCTCTTGCATTGCTGTTTTTGCTTTCAGTGTATGGGTTTGTTAGCTCTACACTTACAATATATTTTTTTAGCTGCAACAATTTTTAATAAATAGTGTTTAATATGGATTCACACTATGAGGCTCATCCTTTCCCATGCATATGATATTCGCCGCGGCTGGTACCTTTGAACCCCTGCTGAGACCCACAAAGCGTCTGGAAGCTGGTAACCACCCGGATAGAGGACACCATTCCACTTCCCATTAGGAGGAACGCGGTCACCTGGGACCCGAAGCGCCTGTTACCCCTGAAGGGGTGAGGTGCTCCGGTGAGTGCAAGCACATAAGGGCAATTGAATGAAGGGGAGGAGCACAGGACAACCATTCTTGGTTTCATCTATCGTTGCATTTTTGCACTGAATTTTACCATATCACAGTCTTTTGTGTCATTTTGGATTGAACTATTTATAGAGATATATATATTTTTTCTATTATATATTTTTTATTTTTAATATTTTTATTATTTTTTATGGAATATATTTGTTTTATTGAACACATTTTTTCTATCACCATTTAGACATTGATTTTGAACTTACACTTTTCTGGATTTGCTTTGAAGTTTGCGGTTCTTCTTATTAATTGTTATGAACATTCATCCATTATCTATTATTTAATATTTATCTATTGGAGTTTTTCATACGTTTTTACCTTGTATACCACAGAAGCCACTATTTGCTCATTATCCATTTTTTTATCAACACATTTATTTATCTTTCTGATTGCCACATATTCTCTATTTTCACCTTTGACCTGTGTTTTTAGCATCAGGCACTCGTTTATTTATATCCAATTAAATACTATAGGACGCACATTTGCACTTTATTGACCTCCAGTTTTTGGTGTATATACACATACCGTCATATTGATTTATAATTAGGGTTGAGCGAACCCGAACTGTAAAGTTTTGGGTGTCCGGGTCCCGGACCCGAACCCAAACTATTGGCTGTATGTCCGGGTCCGGTGTTTGGCGATGTATTGGCAACTTTTACAAGCTGCAGGGCAGCCAATCGACGCTAGTTTCACTAGTGTGCCCTTAGAAGCCATCACAGCCATGCCTACTAATGGCATGGCTGTGATTGGGCACTGCAGCATGCGACCCAGCCTCTATATATAGTACAGACACCCAGCACACAGCGTCACTCTGCTATAGACAGGTTCCTGTGCTGCTAAGAGAGGATTTTAGGAGTTAGTCTGATAAAGTCAGTCAGTCAGTCCACATTCCTTACATTTTCTTCAAATTGGTCAACAGTGCCATGAGGCCAGTGCCAGACAAAATATAAGTTTTACCTGCAAGCTCAGTGCAGCATCACTGCACTGCATATTTTAGTAAGAGATACACCGTACTCTGTGTGTATTCTGCTATTGGAAAAACATTGCAAAAAAATTTAATTTCGCTGTGATTTTCTTTTTCTTTTTTTTCCAATAGCATTTTCTGCAGTTTAGCAGTTTTTGAGATACACGCTTTACATACTGTGTGTATTGTGCTATTGCAAAACATTGCAAAAAAAATTAATTTTGCTGCGATTTGGGGATTTTTTTTCTCCAATAGCATTTTCTGCATGTTTAGACACGCTTTAGACACTGTATGTGTATTCTGCGATTGACAAAAAATAAAATATTTCAGTGCATTGTGCAGGAGTGTGACATACAATCTATCGATTTTTCTTCTATTGTGCTGTCCCAAAAAAAAAATTGTAGTGACATTTTTTTTTCCCGATAGCATTTTCTGCAGTTTAGCAGTTTTTGAGATACACGCTTTACATACTGTGGGTGTATTCTGCTATTGCAAAAACACCCATTTAGGGCGAGATCATAAATTTTGAAAATATGAGGAGATAATCAAAAAGGGGACGTGGCCCGGGTCGTGGTGCTGCTGGTGGCGCTCCTGTTGCAGGGAGAGGACATGGTCGATCTGTGCCAGCTACACGCACTAGTGAAACACCTTCCTCAGGTGCGAGTAGGCGACAGAGCCTGCAGCGGTATTTCGGCGCGCCTAATGAGGCTATACGAATGTTGAGGCCAGGACAAGTACAGGCGATAGTAGATTGGGTTGCTGACAGTTCCTCCGGTTCCTTCACATTGTCTCCCACCCAGTCTCCTGATGAAAGTTCAGAGTTGGCACCTGCAGCCGATGTCCATCAGTCTTTCACCTCACCCCCTTGCAAATCAGCCAATCAGTCTGAGCCCCAAATCATGCAGCAGTCTCTTCTGCTTTTTGATGACTCTGTTAGCAGGGTTTCCCAGGGCCATCCACCTAGCCCTGCCCCAGAAGTGGAAGAGATTGTGTGCACCGATGCCCAACCACTTATGTTTCATGATGAGTACATGGGAGGACCATCATAGCACGTCTCGGATGATGACGAAACACAGGTGCCAACTGCTGCTGCTTTTCGCCATTGTGCAGACCGACAAGGAGGGCAGGGGTGAAGACTGGGTGGAAGATGATGTGGAGGACGATGAGGTCCTTGACCCAACATGGAATCAACATCATGCAGGTGACCAGTGTAGTTCGGAGGAAGAGGCAGTGGTCGCACAGAGCCACCAGCACAGCAGAAGAGGGAGCAGGGTGCAAAAGCGGAGCGTCCGTCCCCTAGACATTACGTCTGCTACTGCCCAACACAGCAAGGGACCGAGCACACCAAAGCCAGGTCCAAGGAGTTCCCTAGTGTGGCAGTTCTTCAGACAATGTGCTGATGACAAGACACGAGTGGTTTGCACGCTGTGCGATCAGAGCCTGAAGCGAGGCATAAACGTTCTCAACCTGAGCACAACCTGCATGACCAGGCATCTAAGTGCAAAACACGAGATGCAGTGGAGTAGACACCTCAAAAACCAAGAAAGGTCTCTGGCTCCTCCTGCTTCCTCTTCTGCTGCAGTCTCGGCCTCTTCATCCACCTCTGTAGTGACAGTGACACCTGCCAACCCGCAAACAGAGGATCTGCCAGCAACACTACCACCTGGGTCACCAACCATCTCCACAATGTCCCATGGAAGCATTCAGCTCTCTATTTCCCAAACACTGGAGCGGAAGAGGAAGTACCCCCCTAGCCACCCGCGATCCCTGGCCCTGAATGCCAGCATTTCAAAATTCCTCGCCTTTGAAATGCTGTCATTCCGTCTGGTGGAGACGCAGAGTTTTAAAAGGCTGATGTCATTGGCTGTCCCACAGTAAGTCGTGCCCAGCCGCCACTACTTTTCCAGAAGAGCTATCCCTTCCCTGCACAACCAAGTGGGGGACAAAATCAGGTGTGCACTGCGCAACGCCATCTGTGGCAAGGTCCACCTAACTACGGATGCGTGGACCAGTAAGCACGGTCAGGGACGTTATATTTCCCTAACAGCACACTGGGTAAATGGTAAATGTAGTGGCGGCTGGGCCTGAGGCGGATAGCAGTTTGGCGCATGTCCTTCCACCAAGGATTGCAGGGCACTTCAGTTTGCCTCCTGTTGCTAACTCCTCCTACTCCGCCTCCTCATGCTCTACCGCCTCCTCATCCGGTCAGCGTAACACCTTCACCACCAACTTCAGCACAGCCAGGGCTAAACGACAGCAGGCAGTTTTAAAACTTTCCTGTTTGGGGGAAAAACCCCACACCACGCAGGAGTTGTGGAGGGACATGGAACAACAGACCGATGAGTGGTTGGTGGCAGTGAGCCTCAAGCCCAGCCTGGTGGTGTGCAATAATGGGCAAAATCTCGTAGCAGCTCTGGGCCTTGCCGGTTTGACGCACATCCCTTGCCTGGCGCATGTGCTGAACTTGGTGGTCCAGAGGTTCCTTAAGAATTACCCCAATATGCCAGAGCTGCTGCAGAAAGTGTGGGCCGTCTGTGCGCACTTTCGGCGTTCTCACCCTGTTGCTGCTCGCCTGTCAGCGCTGCAGCGTAACTTCGGCCTTCCCACTCACCGTCTCATATGTGACGTGCCCACAAGTTGGAACTCCACCTTGCACATGCTTGCCAGACTGTGCGAGCAGCAGCAGGCGATAGTGGAGTTTCAGCTGCAGCACGCACGTGTGAGTCGCTCTGCGCAACAGCACCACTTCACCGCCAATAACTGGGCCTCCATGCGAGACCTGTGTGCCTTGTTGCACTGTTTCGAGTACTCCACCAACATGGCCAGTGCCGATGACGCCGTTCTCATCGTTACTATCCCAGTTCTATGCCTCCTTGAAAAAACTCTTCAGGCGATGATGGAAGAGGATGTGGCACAGGAGGAGGAGGAGGAGGAGGAGGAGGAGGAAGAGGGTTCATTTCCAAGGCTTTCAGGGCAGTCATTTACAAGTGGCTACGAGGGTGGGTTCCTGCACCAACAAGCGCCAGGTACACAATTGTCTGGCAGCAAGGGCACAGTTCTGGAGGATGACAAGGTGGAGGATGAGGAGGAGATGGAGGAGGAGGAACCATGTTCACAGCAGGGTGGCACCCAGACAAGCTCATGTCCATCACTGGTACGTGGCTGGGGGGATACAGAGGACACAGACGATACACCTCCCACAGAGGACAGCTTTTCCTTGCCTCTGGGAAGCCTGGCACACATGAGCGATTACATGCTGCAGTGTCTCCGCAATGACCGCCGAGTTGCCCACATTTTAACTGGTGCTGATTATTGGGTGGCCACCCTGCTGGATCCCCGTTACAAGGACAACGTGCCATCCTTAATTACCTCACTGGAGCGTGATCATAAGATGCGCGAGTACAAGCGCACGCTGGTAGACGTGCTGCTGGTGGCATTCCCACTTGGCAGCGGGGGTACAGTGGAAGCACAAGGCGAAGGCAGAGGAGGAGGAAGAGGTCACCAACGCAGCCGGGGCACCGCCAGCACCTCGGAAGGCAGGGTGAGCATGGCGAAATGTGGAAAAGCTTTGTCAGCACGCCACAACAACCAGCACCACCAGCTGAGATGGAACGTCTTAGCAGGAGGCAGCATTTCACCAACATGGTGGAGCAGTATGTGTGCACACGCCTACACGTACTGAATGACGGGTCTGCCCCCTTCAACTTCTGGGTCTCCAAATTGGACACATGGCCTGAACTTGCCCTTTACGCCTTGGAGGTGCTGGCCTGCCCTGCAGCCAGTGTATTATCTGAACATGTATTTAGCACGGCAGGGGGGCGTTATCACAGACAAGCGCAGCCGCCTGTCCAGAGCCAATGTGGACAAGCTCACGTTCATTAAAATGAACCAGGCATGGATCCAACAGGACTTGTCCGTACCTTGTGCAGAATAGACACGTATACCGGTGTTCTGACAAAAACTGTCTGACCATCGGCTAGTGTCCGGCCACTTACTGTGTAGGCGCAGTGCTTGCGCAGTACGGAGGACAAGGAGATTCACAAAATCTCCAAAGATGAACGTCGCCTGGGCAGTGAGTGCAGGTTCAAGCCACACCATCCAAGTGGACATACGGTAGCACATAGTAACAGGGCCCCTCACGGGCTCGCTTGGCTAGGCTTCAACCTCGGATGATGTGGCTTGAACCTGGAGTCACCGCGCATCGTCTTCGGAGAGTTTCAAAATCCCCTTGTCCTACGTACTGAGCAAGCGCAGTACAGGGCGGACACTATGCGACGGGGGACAGAATTCGACACATCATTCACCACTAGCCTTACACAGCCATTGTTGTATTTTTGAACCAGTGTTGGCTACCTCGTCCTCCTCCACCGCCGCTTCCACCTACACCGCCACATCCACCGCCACCTCAACCTCCTACTCCATATGGACCTCCTCCTCCTAGGTCAAGATTATAATTTTTTAATTTTTTTAATTTCCAAGTATTTTATTTTCCCACTATCTTATCCATTAAATTGAATAATTTTGGTCCAGAAAGTGCGTATTCTGGGGTATTCCCACCATATGTGCGGCATCGTGCCGTTGAGTTTCTGAGGTTCTTAATGACTTCCTGTACCTCTTCTGCTGAGAAGGGGGCCTCCAGCATTTTATTTTAATTTTTTATTTTTTAAGTTATTTCCCTATCCACATTTGTTTGCAGAGCACTTGCCATGCTCTTAACAACATTTTGTTGCCATTTGCAGCCCTCTGGCCCTTTCCATGACTTTTTTACAGCCATTTTAGTCTTCAAAAGTTCGGGTCCCCATTGACTTCAATGGGGTTCGGAGTTCGGGGTCAAGTTCGTGTCAAGTTCGGTCCCGAACCCGGACTTTTTTCCGAAGTTCGGCCGAACCCGAACATCCAGGTGTCCGCTCAACTCTATTTATAATGCATATCCAAATAGAACAGCGCCACCATCCCTTTTTTCAGTACATTTAATTTTTTGGCTGCACTCTGGTGTAGTTTTCCTAGGGAGGCTTCAGTTCATTATCCTGAGCGCGGATATCTGCATTTATCTTACTATCCCTTTTCTGCCCTCTGTGTTATCTCTCTAACATAGACCAATCATCCAATTGATGAAAAGGAGACATATACCGTAGATACTCCAATAGTGCAGCTCAGCAGAAGGTTCAGCATTCAATAGGGCGGCACAGTGGTGTAGTGGTTAGCACTCTCACCTAGCAGTAAGAAGGGTCGCTGGTTCGAATCCCAACCACGACACTTCCTGCCTGGAGTTTGCATGTTTACCCTGTGCCTGCGTGGGTTTCCTCCGGGTACTCCGGTTTTCTCCCACAATCCAAAGACATGCAGGTAGGTTAATTGGCTTCTGTCCAAAAATTGGCCCTAGTATATGAAGGGGGACCTTGGATTGTGGGCTCCTTGAGGGTAGGGACTGATGTGAGTGTGCAATGTACAGGGATGGGGACAATTGTAGACACTCACTCAGGTTGAACTGGATGGACTGATGTCTTTATTCAACCTTACTAACTATGAAACTAACTATGAATAGGCCATCATAACAAAGTGACTTTCTATTTAGTAAAGATAAGCACGTAAATGGTGACCTTTTTTTAACCATCAGTATACCAGAGAAGGTACCATCCCTAAAATTGTGATCCAAAACAGAAACCAGAAATAGGGGACTTTATGTACAGTAAGTGCCTGCAGGTGGCCAAGTCCGTACGGCGTACAGACCTCATTTCCCCCTCTCCTATAAGCTCATGGTCACTTCAGTGATTTTCTTCCACTTTCACTTTGGGTCTACACCTCCCTAAAGGGGGCATAGACAGCATTAGAAACCCAACAGGTATTTTAATCTCGCTCCACTCTATTTAACACTAGAAAAAAATGCCTTTAGCTCTACTATTGTTCTAGTTCAGCAACCACACATATATACTAAATTTGCTAGGTCTATGATTGCATTAAGTTGCTTGATTTATTTATGGTGAATGTGATCAACTAATTGCTGGATGTGGATTAAAGGCATGGTTCATTTTTTATTTGGAAAGAGTGACATTTAGAGCATCACCTTTTATATACTGTACATTATATTGTATTTATTGTTATAATGAGCACTTACCTAAGCCCTGGGGAAGGGTGGATGGGGTCTCTGCATATTGGTAATTTTGCTCACAAAATGTGTCCCCATCAGCATCTCCTTACATCAGAGTGTCCCCACCAGCACCCCCTTACATCAGTGTCCCCATTAGCTCTCCCATACATCAGAGTGTCTCCATCAGTGTCAGGGAAATACCGTACTTTGGCGCCGGGTTCCAAGAATGCGCACGCGCGGTAGAGCGGCTCGGCAAACAGCACAGGTACGCAGGGCAGCGGGTGCGCATGCGCGGGTTCACGTCGTTCGGGTATCTGCTGTAGCTCACCCAGTGCGGCTCACTGCTATGCGCAGCGCTGACAGAAGACGAGTGCGCTCGCGCACTCATCCGGGTACCCCACCTGACCAGTTACCTGGCCTATAAAAGGCCTTCTCTTTCCCTTCACTAATTGCTGGTTTGTTGTCTCTACTTCCTGAGTCCCTGGCTCCAGTCCTTGTATCCTGTACTTGTATCCTGTATCTGCTTGATTACCTGTGCCTGACCCGGACCTCTCCTGACCACTGCTGCTGTTACCTGTGTTTGACCCCTGGCTTGTCTCTTGGATATCCTTCTGCCTGATCATCTGTGCTTGACCCTCGGCCTGCCTACTGGACATTCTCTGAGTTACTTACCTGTGTTTGACCCCTGGCTTGCCTCTTGGATATCCTTCTGCCTGATCATCTGTGCTTGACCCTCGGCCTGCCTACTGGACATTCTCTGAGTTACTTACCTGTGTTTGACCCCTGGCTTGCCTCTTGGATATCCTTCTGCCTGATCATCTGTGCTTGACCCTCCGCCTGCCTACTGGACATTCTCTGAGTTACTTACCTGTGTTTGACCCCTGGCTTGCCTCTTGGATATCCTTCTGCCTGATCATCTGTGCTTGACCCTCGGCCTGCCTACTGGACATTCTCTGAGTTACTTACCTGTGTTTGACCCCTGGCTTGCCTCTTGGATATCCTTCTGCCTGATCATCTGTGCTTGACCCCTGGCCTGCCTCCTGGCCATTCTCTGAGCTACTTACCTGTGTTTGACCCCCGGCTTGCCTTCTGGACACTCTCTTGTTGCTACTGGTGTTTGACCCCCCTGGCTTGCCTTCTGGATACCCACTTGTTGACTTACCTGTCCTTGACCCTCGGCCTGGCTTCTTGGACTTCCAGTTCACGTATGCACCTCAGGATCTCCCTCCAGTGTGTGTTCCGGTACCTCTACAGCCTCTGCCTCGTCGTGGTCCTGCCAGGTGTCTACTTCCAGTGCAGCTTCAGCCACATCAGGTCTACGTCGCTACTGCACACCACCTGCAACCCACCTGCTGGCAACCCGTGCATCTTTGTGCCCGGTGCCCTCTGTACCCATTCCAGGGGCATCGTGCACCTAGTCGCAAGGGGAGCAGCTCTCAGCATTTTGGCCCGGGTGAGTACCTGTGACAATCAGCATCTCCTTACATCAGAGTGTCTCCATCAGCATCTCCTTACATCAGAGTGTCCCCATCAACACCCCCTTCACACCAGAGTGTCCCCATCAGCACCCCCATACATCAGAGTGTCCCCATCAGAACCCCCATACATCAGCATGTCCCCATCAGCACCCCTTACATCAGAGTGTCCCCATCAGCACCCCTTACATCAGAATGTCCCCATCATCACCCCCTTCACATCAGAGTATCCCCATCAGCGCCCCTTCACATCAGAATGTCCCCATCAGCACCTCCTTACATCAGAGTGTCCCCATCAGCACCCCCTTCACATCAGAGTGGCCCCATCAGCACCCCCCCTTACATCAGAGTGGCCCCATCAGCCCCCCCCCTTACATTAGAGTGACCCCATCAGCACCCCCTTCACATCAGAGTGTTCCCATCAGCACCCCCTTCACATCAGAGTGGCCCCATCAGCACCCCCTTACAGAGTGTCCCCATCAGCACCCCCTTACATCAGAGTGTCCCCATCAGCACCCCACTTCACATCAGAGTGTCCCCATCAGCACCCCTTACATCAGAGTGTCCCCCATCAGCACCCCCTTACATCATAATGTCTCCATCAGCATCTCCTTACATCAGAGTGTCCCTATCAGTGTCTCCTTACATCAGAGTGTCCCCATCAGCACCCCCTTACATCTGAGTGTCCCTATCAGCGTCTCCTTACATCTGAGTGTCTCCATCAGTGTATCCTTACATCAGAGTGTCCCAATCAGCACCCCCTTACAGAGTGTCTTCATCAGCACCCCCTTACATCAGAGTGTCTCCATCATCACCCCTTTACAGCTGAGTGTCCCCATCAGCACCCCCTTACATCAGAGTGTCCCCATCAGCACCTCCTTACATGAGAGTTTCCCCGTCAACACCCCCTTACATCAGAGTTTTCCCCCTCTCCTCCCCCTCCCACGTGTACTCACAGTTCTGAAGGCAGCTGCTCATTTCTCTCTCCAGTCATGTTAAATTGACAAGAGATAAGGGGAGATAGGAAGGAAAGTCTGCCGGCTGAAGGGAGCAGAAAGCCTAATCTTTTCTCCAGAAAGTGTTGGCAGCTGCTCCCTGGTGACAGGAGTGATATTGCGATCATTCTATCAGTGAGGAGCGGCTCCAGGACAGCGCCTGACGGGCACACTGAGCTCCCGGTAGTCCCGATGGCCAGTACATGCCTGGTTCCTAGCTAACTAAAATAGAAAATGGAGGCAATTAAGAACAACTCTAGGGCTGGCTGTACATGGTGTGAACCACAGGTTGCAGGAAAGAAATTTGCATAATTCCTCCATCAACACAAACAGTGCTGACAGGGGAATCAGCAATTGTCTTCTCCTAGTGGGGGGGGGGGGGCAGAGGCATGCGGGGGAAGCAATTCCCACTGGGAGAAGACAGTGATTATTGCTAGCGGCTAAAGCAGCTGCTTGCGATAATCGTCTGGCTCGTCGATCAATCAACTGGGTACATTCAGCCTGCCCTTAATGGTTTGAATCTTGGCCGGTTCCTGCTGAACCGGCCAAGATTCAAACCATGTATGGCTGGCTGTTAGTGTACACAGACAGGTCAGAGTGCGGCTGCTGAAGAGTGCTCAGTGCTCCCTGGCTGCTAGGATGCTGGCAACCTAGCAAACAATGTTGCATCCCCAGCCCCAGTCAGCTGCTGACTAGCGCTAGGAACAAAGGGGCTGGAGATGCTGGCTGACATCATGAATTAAATATGGTAATAAGCTTATTTGGTCAATGATGTCAGCCAGCATCCCACCCCTTTGTTTGCATTCATCTGAAATCTTCTTGGAAGCAACTAAGTAGTATTGGGGGTGCGTTATCTACTGCTAAGATGCCGCTGGCTGCCTAGTAACCAATTATGCTATGTGGCTTGGGGGCTGAATATAGACTGAGTCAACGACTTTGATTAAATATAGGCATGTGTGTCCAGCATCCCACTCCTTTAAATCATGTGTGCAGGGTAGTGAATGGGCCAGCCCACAAATGAATGAGTTAAAAAAAAGCACAACTTTGAGTTTGGATAGAGGTGTCATCGAAGGACACTTGAGCCCATGCCAAGTCAGCAGCAAATTTGTTTTTGTCCCAACTTGTG
This sequence comes from Lithobates sylvaticus, assembly GCA_028564925.1. Classification (NCBI taxonomy): domain Eukaryota; kingdom Metazoa; phylum Chordata; class Amphibia; order Anura; family Ranidae; genus Lithobates; species Lithobates sylvaticus. The sequence goes on from CM053030.1 coordinate 158,262,347, forward strand.
TGAATTGAATTGAACTGCATTTTGACAATTTCTTTGTGTTCTAGAATTTAGTCCAACTATACAAAAGCTTTTTATTGTGTTATATGAAAGTGTGTTTTTTTTTTAAGTAACAGGTGAAAATGTTGCTTCAATCAAAAATATTTCAGATACGGATAATATCTTAAAAATGTTCACAGTATAATAACATTTACGGATCTTTATTTGATGACTGTCTAGATTGCAGTGACAACCTGACACCAATAACTGCATGAGACGTCATTCGAAATGTCTGCTTGTTTATGTGCTATTTTCTTTTGTATTGATCGCTGATCCTATAGACCTTTAGCTATGTGTTTAGACTAATATTTTTACATCAATTAGAAAATATTTACAGAACTGCTTTTATACTGTTTGGCTTAAAACTTGTTTATTAAGCCACTTATATTACAGAATGGAGTGGCACAAGACATTAAAACAAAAGATCTTTCCATGGTACAATAGCTTTTTTTTTTTTTTTTCGTCAATCATTTTTTATTATTTTATTAATCAAAAACATATTCATAAAAGCTGCTGTATATATTACACAACATTGTAATACAGTAACTATTAAGGCATGCAATATATTATTTGTTTGAACCTTGATGGCCTAGTCCATCCTACCCCAAATGGGTACAAGCTGTAGGCCTGGAAGGTCGCCACTTTAACTATGCCTCAGTAAAAACAAACTTTAATTATAGAAATTATAATGGGGAGGGGGAAATCAAAAATAACTACTAACCAAAATAAATTAAATATAAGGAATATCAGAGATAGTGTTCTGCATCAGGAAATTGCATAGTTCTATGATCAAGTTATTACAAACTGTAAGAAGTTTTTAAATTATACATTCTTTTAGGTAATTGGAGGCTCTTGGGTGGGATAACCAAATTTTCAATTTTTTACTGAAGGTGGTAGTGGAGTGATTTTTATAAGCTAGCATTAGTTCAAATTGTGCCTGGGTGTTCAGTCTGGTTATGACTGGATAGATTAGGTGCTTCCGTAGATTTCCATAGGTAAGCTACTGTGAGCCTTGAGGCTATTAATATGTGGACTACAATTGTTTTGTGTATAGTGGGATATTTCTCCAGGTCTATACCTAATAAAGCTGAAGCGGAAGTAATCGTGCAAAGGTTTCCTGTAATATCTGCTATGAAAGTTTGCAACTCCAAAGAGTGTGTAAAAGATTTCCAGTTTGTTCGTTACACCTCCAGCAGGTGTCGGGTGTGGATGGATAGATTTTGGATAATTTGTACGGGGTAAATACCACCGATTATTTTTTGAGCATTGTCCCAGTGTTCCATACATGATGATGATTTGTTAATTATTTGGAATGATTTTTTCCACTGGTCCCAGAAGAAGGTTTGATTTAGATCTCTCTCCCATTTTATCATATGGACATTTTTATTATTTTGTTGGGACAAGTGAATCTCATAGAAAAAGGAAATGCTTTTCTTACTATGGTCTTTATGGTGAGAAAAGTATTCCCAAATTATCGATGGGATTTCTATCAAGTTATTAGGGTTGAAGTCCTTTAAACGTTTACACTTTCCAAGCTTACTCATAGTAATATCTCTGTAGCTCGAGGGTAGATTTTCATATAATCGGAATCCCTGTTTGGTCCATTTGTCCACTGATAAGCGTATTCTACAGTAATTAATAACTGCTGTGGGAAGACATAGTTTTTTTTTTTTTTTTTTGATATGTCTAGTTTTGGAAAGTATGTGTTTCCAAGCACTTATTGTAGCTTTAATACTTAGTAGATTTGGATGACTACCTTAGGGAGTATGGCGGTGGCTATTGTTAAGGCGTATAAGTCCGAATTTTTAGTAGATTTTTGTTCTATGTTTAGCCATAACTTATCTTTTTCAGGGGAGAACCAGTGTTTCATCTGATCTAAAATGGATGCGTAGTAATAATTTTTGACATCTAGTAGATTCATACCTCCATGATTTTTATTGGTGGTTAGAATTGAGAAACTGGGTTTCTTTTTATTCCAAATAAATTGTTTAAGCTTAGTGTTCAATTGCGTGAAGAATTTGGCTGGTATCGGGATAGGGAGGCATCTGAAGTAGTAAAGAATTTTTGGTAAGGTTTGCATCTTAAATGCCGCTATTTTACCAACCCAAGATAGATGTGTTTTCTGAATATTACTTAGGTCTTGGTTAATTAGTTCTAAGAGGGGAGGAACATTTACATTTATTTTAGTTGGTGGGGAGGTGAGTTGTATCCCTAAGTATGTTATTGATGTATTATCCCAGTTGAACCCATGTTTAGTGCTTAAACTGTTAATTGTTGTGGAGGGTATATTCATAGGTAAAATGTGACATTTGGTTAATTTTACAGTATGACACCTCTTAAAATTTTTCTAGTGATGTAATTACTGATGGTAAAGATACCTCAGGCTTGGATAATGACAGTATGTTGTCATCGGCAAATAGGCCTAATTTATGTACCACTTGGCCAATGGTAATAACTTTTATATCTGGAGAAGAGCATATATATTCCGCTAAAGGTTCTATCGCTAGGGAAAAAAATTATGGGGATAGGGGACATCCTGTCTGGTCCCATTTGTTAAAGAGAAGTTTCTTGACAACATACCTGACGAAAATACCTTTGCAGTGGGGTGTGTATATAATGCCATAATGGCAGAGTGTATAAATCCTTGGAACCCAAATTTGGATAGAGTTTTGGAAATATATTCCCAATGCATTCTATCGAATGCTTTCTCAGCATCTAATGCTAGGAGTAGAGAGGGTGTTTTAATTAATAGTTTTTTTTCATCTAAGCACAAATTCCAGGAAGACAATTGTGATGTTGTCTTAAAATTAAAGCGGAACTTCACCATAAATTTATAGCTGCTAACTAAATGTTTTTGTTAAGACTGAAGATCTTCTTTAATTCTGTAAATATTGCCACTCACTAGTGTTATGACATCCCAAAGCTGTCACGGTCTGTATCCCAGCATAGTAGAAATACCCCTTTCCTCCTACTTTGCACCAATGGTTTAGAACTGTAAATTGTATCAAGCACATGGAGAAACCCATAGCCTCTCCAAACCAGCAGGAAATCGGATTTTGCAAAACGTGATTTTTCCCGGACCCATTTCACTTTTTCTGCGAACTACGAAGAGCTTCTCGATCCTAACATTACTTAGGCAGTTACAGTGCCTTGCAAATGTATTCACCCCCTTGGCATTTTTCATGTTTTGTTGCCTCACAACCTGGAATTAACAAGGATTGTTTGAGGATTTGCATCATTTAATTTACAGAACATGCCCACAACTTTGAAGATTTTTTTTTTTTATTATTGTGAAGCAAACAACAAATAGGACCAAATAACAGAAAAAGTCAATGTGCATAACTATTCACCCCTCTAGTCAATACTTTGTAGAGCCACCTTTTGTGGCTATCACAGTTCCAAGTCATGTTAAATAAGTCTCTATGAGCTTGCCACATCTTACCACTGGGATTCTTGCCCATTTCTCCTTGCAAAACAGCTCCAGCTCCTTCAAGTTGGATGGTTTGCGCTTGTAAACAGCAATCTTTAAGTCTGACCACAAATTTTCTATTGGATTTAGGTTTGGGCTTTGACTAGACCATTCCAACACATTTACATATTTCCCCTTAAACCACTCAAGTGTTGCTTTAGCACAGTGGTCATCAACCCTATCCTTAGGGCCCACTGACAGGCCAGGGTTGCAAGATAACTGAAATACATCACAGGTGATATAATTTGCTTCTCAGTGATTGCAGTATTTTAGTCTGCATCTCCCCAAGGTAATACATAAAACCTGGCCTGTTAGTGGGCCCTAAGGACAGGGTTGATGACCACTGCTTTAGCAGTGGGTTTGTGGTCATTGTCCTGCTGAAAGGTGAACCTCCGTCCTAGCCTCAAATCACACACAGAGTGGTACAGGTTTTGCTCAAGAATATCCCTCTATTTAGAACCATCCATCTTTCCCTCAACTCTGACTAGTTTCCCAGTCCCGACTGCTGAAAAACATCCCCACAGCATGATGCTGCCACCATCATGTTTCACTGTGGGGGTGGTGTTCTTTGGGTGATGTGATGTGTTGGGTTTGTGTAAGACATAGCGTTTTATTTGATTGTCAAAAAGTTAAATTTTAGTCTCATCAGACCAGAGCACCTTCCTCCATACATTTTGGGAGTCTCCCACATGCCTTTTCGCAAACTAAAAACGTGCCATTTTGTTTTTTGCTGAAAGTAATGGCTTTCTTCTGGCAACTCTGCCATAAAGCCTAACTCTATGGCGCGTACGGCTTATTGTTGTCCTATGTACAGATACTCCAGTCTCTGCAGTGGAACTCTGCAGCTCCTCCAGGGTTACCTTAGGTCTCTGTGCTGCCTCTCTGATTAATGCCCTCCTTGCCCGGTCCATGAGTTTTGGTGTCTCTTGGCAGGCTTGCTGTTGTGCCATGTTCTTTCCATTTGGTTATGATAGATTTGATGGTGCTCCTAGGGATCAAAGATTTGGATATTTTTTTAAAACCTAACCCTGACTTGAACTTCTCAACAAAGTTGTCCCTTACTTGTTTTGAGAGTTACTTGGTCTTCATGGCAGTGTTTGGTTAGTGGTGCCTCTTGCTTAGGTGTTGCAGCCTCTGGGGCCTTTCAAAAAGGTGTGTATATGTAATGACAGATCATGTGACACTTAGATTGCACACAGGTGGACAACATTTCACTAATTACGTGACTTCTGAAGTTAATTGGTTGCACCAGAGCTTTTTATGGGCTTCATAACAAAGGGGGTGAATACATACGCACATGCCAATTATAATTTTTTTATTTCTGAAAAATTGTTTTATTTATATATTTTTCAAATTTTACTTCACCAACTTAGACTATTGCGTTCTGATCCATCATATATAATTCAGATTAACATTGAACTAAAGGCTGTAATGTAACAAAACACAAAAAATGCCAAGGGGGTGAATACTTTTGCAAGGCACTTTATGTTGTGACCTAGTAACCTGCCGCTTCTTTTTTTTTCTCTTCTCCTTCCCCTCTTTTCTTCCTTCTTCCATGTCCTTTGGAAAACTGAAATACTTCTGCAGGGTGCTGTTTGCATCGACACCAGAGACTTAAAACTTGACGCACATATTTTCCATCACTCGTCTGACAATTTTGCTGTCCATGGTCCTGTTCCAAGCAAATTTTCCAGATTACATGCCAATGCTTTGGACCTGTTTAGGGATGTAATTTACTATACAACAACTCTCCGTATGTTACTCTGATCACTGACCCCGGACTTGACATGTTGAGTTTACAGTCATATGTAACTTCTGTCCAATATCACCCTTTAACCTCTTCAGCCCCGGAAGATTTTACCCCCTTCCTGACCAGAGCACTTTTTACAATTTGGCACTGTGTCACTTTAACTGACAGTTTTTCAGTCGTTCGGCGCTGTACCCAAACAAAATTTGTGTCCTTTTTTCTCCACAAATAGAGCTTCCTTTTGGTGGTATTTGATCACCTCTGCATTTTTTTTTTTTTTGCGCTATAAACAAAAAAACAGCAACAATTATGGAAAAAAAAACAATATTTTTTGCTTTAATAAATATCCCCAAAATTGAAAAAAAAAAAAAAAAAATTTCTTCATCAGTTTAGGTCAATATATATTCTTCTACATATTTTTGGTAAAAAAAAATCGCAATAAGCCTATATTGATTGGTTTGCGCAAAAGTTATAGCATCTGCAAACGATGGGAAAGATTTATGGCCTTTATATGGCATTTTTATTATTTTAATTTTTTTTACTAGTAATGGTGGGGATCTGTGATTTTTAGCGGCACTGCGACATTGCGATGGACAGATCGGAGACTTTTGACACTTTTTTGGGACCATTGGTATTTATACAGCGATCAGTGCTATAAAAATGCACTGATTACTGTGTAAATGTCAATTGTCAGGGAAGGGGTTAACACTGGGGGCGATCAAGGGGTTAATTGTGTGTTCCCTCACTGAGTTCTAACTGTATGGGGAAAGGATTGACTAGGAGAGGACCTATATCGTTTTTCCTACTTAGTATTAACAAAGAATGTGGCTTCTCTCCTCTAACAGCACAGGGATTTGTGTGCTTACACACAGAAATCTCATGCTGGCGCTCGTGCACGCGATCGCATGTGGCCGGCAGCGATTGTGTACACCGGCCACACGCATCAGGTCCCCGAAAGGAAAACCGCTGCAAGTAAGCATTTAAATTACTGTACTTGTTTTTTTCTAAAAAAATTTAAGCTGGTGACAGGGTTTTTTTTATGGTCCAGAGTAAGATGATCTGTTCTTGAGCTTGGGTGATTTAGAAACAGTTGCATACAGGGAACAAACCAGTAGCAGCACACATTGTGCATAGAACAGAAATGTTTGGCTGACTTTTTGCTTTCGCTTGAATTGATTGTTAATACGGGTCTTTTTCTACCCAGATCAGGTTTATTGAAAAGAGTTCCCTATCCAAACTGAATAAAAAATTTGTTGCATAAAAAATGTATTCCATGTCCTAAAAAAAATCCATATCCTAAAAGTAGTTTGTGATAAGGCAAAAAAATTTAAAATAATTAGCACAATAAGAGAGTTGTAAGCAATATTGAAATTAAGACAATTATTTTTAATGATTGTTGCATAACCTACTGAAATTACATTACCTGTATAACTGTTGGAAAAAGGTTCATTATTTACAGGTATATTCTGAAATAGAGGCTTAGTAAAGCAATATTTAAGTGATAGTAATTAGTGTATCTGGTGCATCATTTTGTATGTAGCAAGGTTCTAGCCAGGCCCACTTCAGTCTAATGAGAACCTCCAGGGCCAGAGATAGCTGACATCCTTCTGTATATGGTGGGTTGTGAGGTATGGTGGGTGCAAGATGATTAAAGTCATTGGGCACCAATGAATGCAAAAGAGACTTCTTGAATGCAAAAGAGATTTTATTTCTCTTAACAAACTTTTTGGGGGGAGAGAGGGTTAGGGCCAGGACACCCTTAAGTAGTTGCAAGTTCAATTGGCAGACTCCCATACTTCAATACGAGGACAGCCATGCAGGGAAAGGCATCCAGCAAGACGCCACATCTGCATGTACGGGAACGCTGTCTTCTATGGCAACAGTCTTTAACAGTTCATAATACAAAGCTCAACAGTTTCTTTCATTTCCACTACACTCACTCCTTGTAGTTCTTCAGCCCACTGAGCTCCCAGTCTTTCACTAGACCCGCTGACTCACTGCCACTGAATCCCTTGAGCTCCTCCAATCTTCACGGTGGTATCTTCCGCAAGCATCACTTCTGCCTCTCTGCTGGGTCCCTAGCTTGGCACTCAATATACCTCTCAAGCTTCACCCCACTGGCATGCTCTGTCCCTGGCTTGACCCTCAAGGCTGCTCTGCAAACGTCACCTCCGCTGGCTGGCTTGATACCCACTGAAGTTTCCAGCTTCAGTTACTCACTGTGGTCCCTAGTAATAAGGTGGTTGGTCCGTTAGTGGCGACAGCTTCCCTTCTACCTGACAATTTCTCCGGCCGGCAGAACCGTCACTTTTGGTTGGACTGCAAGCCGCAGTCCCAACCCTGCGCTGCTCTCTTGCTTCTGGATAGGCCCTCCGACAGCCTAGCAGCCAGATGTGCCCGGGATAGGCCTAATCTCCAGCCTAGCAGCCCGGACAATACTTTATGACAGTGATTATTATCACAATGGAGGTAGAAATTGGGGATATTACCAAAAACCATGGGAACAGGGAACATACAATAATGGATATGGCCAACATGGAGGAATAAATGTTCAAGGCTACACCCCGAGACCATGAAGGCCCAATGACAACTATGCACAAGGACAAAGAGATAGGGGATACCAGGGGCGTAGCAAACAGGGTGCGGGGGGGGGGGCGTTCCGCCCCAGGTGCCACACATTGGGGGGGTGTCAGTGGTCGGGTGGCATTGCTATGGGGGTTTGTTCTGCACCAAGGTCGGATGACACTGTCTGACAGAATCCAGAGGGCATCCCTGGCTCTGGCTGCTCTGTTTAGTGATTTTTTGTCAGCTGGAACACCCCCAGTGCTGTGGCCGTAATAGTATGGTCTGGTTTCTGTTTCCCCCTGCTAGCTCCACCCACCACTGCTGAGCAGCCGAGCTGAGTGTGTCATCATTCAGCGCGGGGGTGGCTGCTGTTACACACTGTTTCCACATCATCTTCCGGAGTCTAAACCTCCCAGCTGAAGCTGAGAGCCCAGGTGAGCTGGTGATAGGGGGTGTGTGGGTTGTGAGTGGAGGCTGGAGGAGTTTGTCTGCCCTGCCATCCTTACTGTGCTGGTCTGTCAGAGAAGGGGGGTGGGGGGTTGCTGTGTCCACCACCACTCAGGTGTAGTGTAGCTGACCTGATAAGGGGGGGGGGGGGGGGTTGCAGAATACAGGCATGTTATGTACAGGTTACAGAATACAGGCATGTTATGTACAGGTTACAGAATACAGGCATGTTATGTACAGGTTACAGAATACAGGCACATGTTATGTACAGGTTACAGAATACAGGCACATGTTATGTACAGGTTACAGAATACAGGCACATGTTATGTACAGGTTACAGAATACAGGCATGTTATGTACAGGTTACAGAATACAGGCATGTTATGTACAGGTTGCAGAATACAGGCACATGTTATGTACAGGTTACAGAATACAGGCACATGTTATGTACAGGTTACAGAATACAGGCACATGTTATGTACAGGTTACAGAATACAGGCATGTTATGTACAGGTTGCAGAATACAGGCACATGTTATGTACAGGTTACAGAATACAGGCACATGTTATGTACAGGTTACAGAATACAGGCATGTTATGTACAGGTTGCAGAATACAGGCACATGTTATGTACATGTTACAGAATACCGGCATGTTATGTACAGGTTACAAAGTGCAGGCATGTGCTGTGTACATGTTGCAGAATGCAGGCTTGCCATCTTCCCTGCAGCCATCAGATCCCGTCCATGGTCCAGCAAGCAACACGCCTTGTCAGCAGGTCAGTTCCCAAATCCGAATCAAATCATCAATGCCAATGATGCCATTGTCTGCTGTCCCCAGGGACAGATCCGATCCAGAGTTTGCCATACAGTGGGATCTCTGGATCAGATCTGTCCCTGAGGACAGTAGATAATACAAAGTATGGGCCATACTTTGTATTGTCAGCTGTCTCCCCGTCTCACTCTTGATTTCTCCCTCATAGCAGCTCCAGTCCAGCTCTCTACTTTCCTGACCGTGGCACGATCTGTCCAAAAATGTGGCATCTGCTCACACCTGAGTGACTGACACCTCTGTCCTGTCCCATCTATTGTCATGGGCTGCCCATCCCCCCACAGCTCCGCCAGGTCTCCCATCCCACCCACAGACCTGAGCCACCATCCGGCTGCCCAGAGACCCGAACAAAGCCGGATTTGGGGGGGGGGTGCCAGATATAGGATGGGCCCCGGGTGTCAAATGCCCTAGGTACGCCACTGGGGGATACTATTCTCCAAAACCACAGAGACCAAGATGGCAAAGACCACCAGAATATGAACCATACTACAACACTCCTAATAGGTATGCCCCTCTACAACGACATCAGGATGAACAACCGAGGACACCTTTTTTAGACAAAGGTTACCCGAGGAGAGACAATCCGCCAAGAAGGGGGACTCCACCAATACATCATCAGCCCCAGAGGGGGTACCCCAGAGAGGGGAGAGAAAGAGGGGAAGCAGGGTAGGGAGGAAGATCCAAGCGAAGAAGAGAACATTAGGTGAGGGTATCTTCAACATCAGTGGAATAGATCTTACCAAACAGTAGCTACAGGTACTAGATTTAAGGTTAAAATTTGCACCCAAAAAACTATTAAATAAATTTGATACATACATAGGACTACAGAAATTCATTAGAAGTATAAACATAGAAACTGAGGCAACCAACAGAATACACACCCACTTACGAAATAAATCAATATTCAATCCAACCATAAAAAACAATAGACATGTGGATATGTTTAAAAAATTAATAACAAAGGATCTGGAATCATTAAATATAAAGAAACCAATGGGCCAAGGTCACATTAAGGCTGGCTTCACACTGGGGCGGTGCGGGGCGGCGACGGTAAAGCAGCGCTATATTTAGCGCTGCTTACCATCGCTTTACCCGCGGTATGCGGCCGCTAGCGGGGTGGTTTTAACCCCCGCTAGCGGCCGCAAAAGGGTTAAAAACCTCCGCAAACCGCCGCTGCAGCGGCGGTTTGCGGGCGGTATCCCCGCGGTTTCCCATTGATTTCAATGGGAACGAGCGGTATAGGAGCGGTAAATACACCGCTCCTACACCGCTCCAAAGATGCAGCTAGCAGGACTTTTTTTACCGTCCTGCTAGCGCACCGCTCCAGTGTGAAAGCCCGCCGGCTTTCACACTGGAGTGAATGGGGCCGGTTTTTTCAGGCGGTGTACAGGCGCTATTTTTAGCGCTGTACCGCCTGAAAACCGCCCCAGTGTGAAAGGGGCCTAAGGGAGGGATCAAAGCCTTGGAAGAAAGAAAGGATCTTATAATCAGGCCAGCTGATAAAGGGGGGGGGGTAGTGGTATGGAATAAGGAACAGTATAAAACAGTAATGAGTAATTTATTAAATGACACAGAGACATACAAAATATTAAAAGGTGACCCCACCACACAATACAAGAAAGAATTGGAAATATTAATAAAAGATGGAAAAACAAAAGGATTCATTCATGATAAGGAAGAGAAATACCTCATCCCTGAAACGTGCAGAATCCCTGTTATGTATGCAGTCCCAAAATACATAAAAACTGTTTAAACCCACCAGGGCGTCCTATTATAAATGGTATCGACTCTTTGTCCTTCAGGTTGGGACAATATATAAACTGACATCTTCAGCCTTCGGTACACAATACCAAGGCATATCTAAAAGACACCAAACATGTGTTACAAATTCTAAAAGACATGAGTGTAACAGAGGACACTACTATGGCCACGGTGGATGTGTCTTCTTTATATACAAATATAAACCACAAATGCAGCCCCATGGGCATTGGTGAACAATACGGATATGGGTAGACCACAAAAGAAGTTTAGAGTTGATTGCTTAGATTTTTGTTTACAACACAATTATTTTTGGTACCAGGAACATTTTTACCTCAAATAAAAGGGGTAGCCATGGGGGCGCTCCCAGCATTGCAAACCTATACATGGCTAAATGGGAGGAAGAAGAGGTACTCTGCAATTCACCCAGTCAACTAAAAATGTACAATAGATTTATTGATGATTTGATCATTATCTGGGAGGGGGTGGGGATGATTTCAACATATTCCAGAATAAGATGAACCAGAACAATAAAAACATTTTGTTGAATTGGGAACAAAGTCGCATAAAGATACACTTCCTCGATTTGAAAATTATAAAGGACAATGAGCAAATCATTTCCAAAACGTACTTTAAAACCACTGACAGGAACTCATATATACCTCAAACCAGTTGCCATCACAAACCCTGGTTGATCAATGTCCCTCTGGGACAGTTTTTAAGGATTAAAAGAAACTGCACATCTACTAGTGATTATGAGGTACAATCATTACAACTGGCGGAGAAATTCATCACAAAGGGGTATGATAGTGATTTCATTACCAGTAGAAGACAGGAAGTTGGAAGTATTGAAAGGGACTCACTGTTAGTTGAGAAACCACCACAAAACAAAAAAGATCAACCCCCAGCTCTAATCTTGGACTATAATGTGCAACACAAACAGGTAGAGAAAATAATAGAGAAATACTGGAACGTGTTGAAATGTGATGAGATCCTAAAACCGCTGATCCCAGAGAAACCAAGATTTGTCTATAAACGGGCAACCAACTTGAGAGACAAATTGGTTAAGAATGTAGTAGAACAGCCTGTAATCAACACCGTAACATTGTTTGATGGGAAAGGTTTTTACGCATTTGGTAGATGCTATAGCTGCAAGGCAGCCACAAGTAATATGAGGAAAAAAGAAAAATACATCAATGGACATAATGGCAAAGAATATGTACTGAGGGACTTCATATCATGCAACATGAAGGGCGTAGTACACGCCCTACAATGTCCGTGCGGCGTGATTTATGTTGGAAGAACAAAAAGGGAAATGCACATGAGAATAAAAGAACATTTCTATCAAATAACAAAAGGAAAAAAGTAAGATTATGTATACCAACATTTTAGAACGATTCATAAGAAAGATGCATCCGGTTTGTTATTTTGGGGTCTAGAAAAGTATAAAAAACATTGGAGGGGGAGCCACTGTGTCAGAATGCTCAGTCAGAGAGAATCGTGGTGGGTGTATGAATTGGGCAGTCTGGCGCTCAGAGGACTAAATAAGGAATTTGACTTGAGTTGCTTTCTGGCAAATTTTTAATCTTTTTTATATAAAAATATTTTTAATCTATTAATTCCTTTAGCATCGTATTTTTAGGTTTATATTATGATGCTTATGGATGCGACTTTAGGACATCCAATATCGCAATGTAGTCTTCTGTGCAGAAATCTTAACTTGCACACTGTAAACACCGGAAGACAGAACATAATATACACATGTATACATTTAAAGATCATATAAGCAGAGATAAGGTTAATTAATTATATATAATTTTTAATGACAGATATATATATATTATTTTTAATGACAGATATATAAATTTTTAATGACAGAATCAATAGTATTTCCATAAGGTAATTGTTATCAGCACTGTATGGAAGTAGATATTATTTTTCACCACTAGGGGTCTCTGTTACAGCTAAAGACCATTATACCTTTGGCAACACAATAGCCACATATTGTCCACAAAATAGAACGATATCTGTGTATAAACATGATGTATATAGAGATGCACTTCACAGGTAAAGTTTTTAAATAATATCTTTTTATATGTGATCCAGCAGTAGTATACCTGATCGCCGAAATAGTGCTAATACAATAAACGGACCAAGGTAAAATGGCGGAGATCGGTATGACAATAGAAGAAACATCAGGGGCTACAAGAAAATGGCGGCCGACGCCGCTAAACATAGCAATAGAAGATCCAGCATTGGCTACAAGAAAATGGCGGCCGTTGCTGTAATACAAAGCAAAGGAAGAATACACAGGGGCCACAAGAAAATGGTGGCTACCGCCGCAATATAAATTAATGAGAAATGTCAGCCAGTCAATTATCCCAGAGGAAGTCACGAAGATAGTGGCGAAACCGGTCAGATTTTGACTGACTGAGTGACGCACAGGAAGCAGGAGGTAGCAGGAGTTTAATGTATTACATGTTTTAAAGAATATTAAACACTATTGTAGCGGTATTACACTATTGTGTGCCTCTATTACTCTCCCTATGGAACATGTGAGGAGGCTTGGTGGAGACATCTTGGAGAGAGGAGAGCAGCCAGTGTGAGCAGGAGATTAACAGTGAGCGGTATCCACAGCAGCAAGCACAGGAGTAAAAGAAAGAATCAAGACCCCCGGCTGTTATAAAGTATTTCAGGCTTAAAATTGAAGCCCTTAAGGTGAGGGCACACCTGACAGGGGGAGAAGAGCACAATCTGCATGAAGTCACTTGGCACTTTAATTATTTTTTCATTTTAGACAGTTTTTTTCTGTTTTTATTTTAATTTTTTTCCAATGGACTTGATTGCTTTATTTTGAATTATTCACACCACATTGTTTGGAATCCATGGAGCACAAGCACTTTTTGTCATTTACAGCAGACACTATTTATATTTTATACTTATATTATTTGTTTTGCATTTGATTAGCACTCATTGGGACAGGACTGTGATTTTATATTATTAGCAGTCTGCATAGCAGTTTCAGACACTCATTGGGACAGGATTGTGATTTTATATTATTAGCAGTCTGCACAGCAGTTTTAGACACTCTGCAGAGCACAGCGGGACACATTTATATACACCTATGCATCCACACAGATATATATAATAACAAATACCGGACAGTACAACACACATCCACCCTGACACCCATCCAGGTGGCACAGAACATAAATCACCTGACTCCACCTGAATATATAGGCACTTCCAGCAGGCCAAGGGATTCAAGAAAACCCCTGCCTATTGGCTGAGATACCCCATGTACCCATAACCTGATCTTGCGTTGCCTTTCTCGTATCTAGTACCACCAAGTACCCGGTCACCTAGTGGTAGAAGAGAAAAGTGCAACAAGGCCAAACTTAGGGAGAAATCAATAGATCTCTAACAATCAAGGATAATTATTCCTGGCAAGTAAATTTGTGAGGAGCAACCCTGCCTAAACTCCAGGGTGCTACATGTATATTCAAATCTTCCTACCAAACATATGCACATATGCAGCCTCACTATAGTGTGTTTTCTTCCATTGGGGCAACATACAGTATGAGTGTACTTGTATTTGTGCTAGGAGTGCGCTGAGCTGATACTGATAGCTCTAGGTGTCCTACTAACAATTGAAAGTAAGGAGGACCGAATCTCGATCACATGATTGTTGCGATAGCCTGTGACTGGCCAGCCCACCGCTGTACTCTTTCTGCTATTGAATTGAGGATTTATTTTTTTTAAATGTTAAAAAAAAATGTAATTGAGAATTTTTTTTTTACTATCGGTATAAACAACAAATTACATACACATCTGTGGTATTGTTGCAATCAGTGGGAATAGGAGAAATTGTTTTGGGCTATTCTTTGGTGGTAGGTTATGGTAACGGCAAAAATTATACAGCTAAATAAAAAAAAAACATTTTTTTGTAAAATTTTGGAGCAGCTTTACTTTCATAATTAACCACTTCTCACCGGACCTATTTTAAAAAATATGGCCAGGTGGGAACACTGTTATCTTGGGTGGACGTCGTATGATGTCCTCCCAGTCACACATCTTGTGTGTGCCTTAGGGGTCGTGCAGTGGTGCAACCTGTGACCCACTGTTTCCGGCAGACACAGTGAGATACAGGGCCAATTGTAGTAGACTTATACTATGTGATAGCTGTGGCCAAACACAGCTATCACAATAATACACAATTGTACAGGAAGGCATGTCATTCACAAATTGCTTATACAAAAAAATCATATAAAAAAAAATAAATAAATAAAAAATTATATATATATATATATATATATATATATATATATATATATATATACACACATACACACACACACACACAGTATCTCACAAAAGTGAGTACACCCCCCACATTTTTGTAAATATTTTATTATATCTAACTCAACACACAGCCAATAATGTCTAAACCGCTATCAACAAAAGTGAGTAAACCCCTGGGTGAAAATGTCCAAATCGGGCCCAAAGTGTCAATATTTTGTGTGGCCACCATTATTTTCCAGCACAGCCTTAACCCTCTTGGGCATGGAGTTCACCAGAGCTTCACATGTTGTCACTGGAGTCCTCTTCCACTCCTCCATGATGACATCGTGGAGCTGGTGGATGTTAGAGACCTTGCGCTCCTCCACCTTCCATTTGAGGATGCCCCACAAATGCTCAATAGGGTTTAGGTCTGGAGACATGCTTAGCTAGTCCATCACCTTTACCCTCAGCTTCTTTAGCAATTCAATGGTTGTCTTATAGGTGTGTTTGGGGTCATTATCATGTTGGATTACTGCCCTGAGGCCCAGTCTCCGAAGGGAGGGGATCATGCTCTGCTTCAGTATGTCACAGTACATGGCATTCATGGTTCCCTCAATGAACTGTAGCACCCAGTGCTGGCAGCACTCATGAAGCCCCAGACCATGACACTCCCACCACCATACTGTAGGCAAGATACACTTGTCTTTGTACTTCTCACCTGGCTGCCACCACACCTGCTTGACACTATCTGAACCAAATAAGTTTATCTTGGTCTCATAAAACCACAGGACATGGTTCCAGTAATCCATGTACTGTACTTATTCTGCTTGTCTTCAGCAAACTGTTTTCAGGCTTTGAATAGTAATGAATAAATGCAGCGCTGTGAATATAAATGATACAATTTCCTAATCTCAATAAATTTGAAATAATAAATAGTCCATCCAATAAAGTAAAAGTGAATGAAAAACTCTTCTTATGCTCAGTGTCTCCACACAATTCCACCACTGTGATTATTCGTCCTCAAAAGGAGTGCACACCACCACTGTTTGCAGGCTTTCTTGTGCATCATCTTTAGAAGAGGCTTCCTTCTGGGATGACAGCCATGCAGACCAATTTGATGCAGTGTGTGGCGTATGGTCTGAGCACTGACAGGCTGACCCCCCACCCCTTCAACCTCTGCAGCAATGCTGGCAGCACTCATTTGTCTATTTCCCAAAGACAACCTCTGGATCTGACGTTGAGCCCGTGCACTATACTTCTTTGGTCGAACATGGCGAGGCCTAATTTAGTTAGTGGCAGTGTATTGTGTGTATATATATATATATATATATATATATATATATATATATATATATATATATATACTCTGCATTTAGCATAGACTATATATTCAGTGTTTACTAGATATTCAGTCAGTGCAGACAGTGTGTTAATATATATATATATATATATATATAGTGTATATAGTCTCAAGTGTGTATATATATTTATATATATATATATATATATATATTATATATATATATATATATATATTCTGCATCCAGTGTAGCCTATATCTACAGTGCATTCCGTGGTGTACTGTTTCTAATACACTTCAGGTGGAGTACACAGTATCTAAAACAGGGTGTACAGTTTCTACTACACTTCTGGTGGTGTACACAGTACACAATACAGTGCAGCCGTAATACAGTTTTTACTACTTTTGTGGTGGTGTACACAGTATATAATACAGTGTGTACAGTTTCTACTACACTTCTGGTGGTGTACACAGTACACAATACAGTGCAGCTGTAGTACAATATTCTAATATAGTGCAGGTGGTGTACACAGTATCTAATACAGTGTGTACAGTTTCTACTACACTTCTGGTGGTGTACACAGTACACAATACAGTGCAGCTGTAGTACAGTTTCTAATACAGTGCAGGCTGTACACACAGTATCTAATACAGTGGGTGCAGTTTATACCACACTTCTGGTGGTGTACACAGTACACAAGACAGTGCAGCCGTAGTACAGTTTCTAATACAGTGTAGGCGGTGTACACAGTGTCTAATACAGTGTGTACAGTTTCTACTACACTTCTGGTGGTGTACACAATACAGTGCAGCTGTAGTACCATTTCAAAAACAGTGCAGGTGGTATACACAACATCTAATACAGTGTGTACAGTTTCTACTACACTTCTAGTGGTGTACACAGTACACAATACAGTGCAGCTGTAGTAAAGTTTCTAATACAGTGCAGGTGGTGTACACAGTATCTACTACAGTGTGTGCAGTTTCTACTACACTCCTGGTGGTGTACACAATACAGTGCAGCTGTAATACAGTTTCTACTACTTTTATGGTGGTGTACACAGTATCTAATACAGTATGTACAGTTTCTACTACACTTCTGGTGGTGTACACAGTATACCGTGCACCCATTGTACAGTTGCTAATACAGTGCAGGCGGTGTACACAGTATCTAATACAGTGTGTACAGTTTCTAATATACTTCAGGCAGTGTACAGATTATCTAATACAGTGTAGTGTGGTGTTGCAAAACAAAAAATACATCATGTTTGGAAGGCCATCAAGGAGAGGCAGACACTCATGGGCCACTAAAAGGAGGGCAAGCAGCCTCTGTGTCTGCAGTCACAGTAGTGGTCGTGGACATGGTGCATCCTCTGCAGGTGGCCGTGGGGCACGCTTGTCCTTTTTTCTGCTGCTAGCTGTGTTATTGAGCCGGAACATGCAGAAGAGTTGGTGGAGTGGATAACAAAGCCATCCTCATCCTCCTCATCCTCTGTCATCCAGGCTCAGAGTAGTTTTCCTTCCAACACAGCTGCTAAAGCGGTCTATTCCACCGCCTCCTTGTCCACAATCACTCCTTCCATAGCCCCACCATAATGCATGGAGAAGTCCTCAGAATTATTCAACCACAGTGTCGGGTACATGCCGCTGGAGGATGCGCAGCGATTTGAAGGCTCCGATGTTGGTTACCAGGTTGAGGAAGGGAGTAACATGAGCCTAGAAAGGGGGTGCCCAAGCAGGACAAGAAACTAGCAATCATGTTCCCCCAGCTGCAGCATACTACCAAGTTTGCTCCAGTGACGAGGAGGGAGGGGATGATGAAGTCACTGACTGTACTTGGGTGCCTGAGAGAAGAGAGGAGGAGGAGGAAGCACAACTCCAACGAGGCAGGATGTCCTCTAGGGGGCAGCTTAAGGGCAGCCACCCTATTGCATCACACCGCAGAGCTCCACAGTTGCAGGGCACTGCTGACTCCCCTCTGACTTTTTAAAGTTCTTTGGTGTGGGCCTTTTTCGACATGTGTGCAGCAGATCGCACCATTGCTGTTTGCATCCTATGTCTGAAGCAGGTAAAGCGTGGCCAGAACAGCGGCTTGGGCACCACATGCTTGACCAGACATATGACGACCTGCCATGCAGTCCATTGGAAACAGCACTTGAAAGACCCACATCAAAGAAAAAGGCAGACTTCTCCTTGCTCCTCATCTGGGATCTCCAACCCTACTATACCTCCAGTCCTCTCAAAAATCTGCACTGAGAGGAATAAAGGTTTAGCAATAGGCGTCCCAAGTACTTGCAGCTAATCTGCTAGCAGTACACCACCATCTGATTTTAGCAGTCAAATTTCCCAACCCCAGTTGCTGAAACGTAAAAAATTAAGTCCCAGCCATCCACATGCTCAGCTTTTAAATGCTAGCTTGGCCAAATTTTTGCCACGCCAGTGGCTACCGATCAAGGATGCATGCACTGTCCTGTCACCATTTGAGGAGGCCACAAGGATGGTGTTAGGTACCTGGTAGTGCTGAGCCTGACTTGGTGGTTGGAGACCTCTCTTACAACTCTGGTTCAGGGCCTGCTGGATTGGGAACAGCGTAGCCGTGAACACAGCGGGTAGGAGTGTCCGTATGGATGCAGGTGGCCGATGCTGGGTAGATGCAGGTCTTTGGCCGGATGGTAGGTCTGCAGATGAAGGTTCGGCAGAAGACCAGGAGGCAGGAGGTAGACCGGCAGCAGGAGCAGCAGCAGACGGCAGAAGTGGCAGACAGCAGCGGCAGTAGATCAGCAGAGGACGGCAGCAGCGGAGGACCTGTGCAGGGACACTGGAAGCAGGGATGGTCAGGCGAGCCAGGTCACAACAGGTAAGGCAGACAGGTAGAGACGGCAGGCAGAGGGATGGTCAGGAGGCAAGCCAGGGGTTCAGCAACAGTAACACAGTCCAAAAGCAGGGTCAAACAAGCCGGGGTCAAGGAACGGAGAAGGCAGCAAAGTCAGGCAAGCCGGGTCACAGGTAGGATACTCAGACAGGTTCAGGTTGGGGACACAGGTGGGAGCTGAGACGGACAGCGCCGCATGCAGGCAGCTGTCCCCTTTAAATAGGGCCACTGGCGCCAAAGCGGCGCCGATTGCGCACGTGCACGCGCACGGGGGCGCGCGCACCCGCTATTCGCGCACGGGAGCGCGCGCACATGTCCGGCGGGCGCTCAGAGGGGCCAGGGCTGCCCAGGTGCCCGCGCACCCTCCGGCTAGGGTGCCCAGGGCGGCTAGAGCCCAGACATTGCCCCCTCACAAGGGGCAACCTCCGGGTGCCCATTAGGCGTTGTCTTTCTGGATGGGAAGAAAGGAAGGTACGGATTAGTCTCTTGGCATGAAGGTTACATTCTGGTTCCCATGAATTACTCTCGGCCCCATACCCCTTCCACTTAATCAGGAACTGCCTCTCCCCCCTACGTCTCCTGCAATCAAGGATGGCCTCCACCTCATATTCTTCATTGCCTTGGACCAGGACAGGTCCGGGCGGGTTTGTACCCCTATCTGGGAAGGGATCGGGCACAGCGGGTTTTAGGAGGGAGACATGGAAGACTGGGTGGACTCTCATAGAGTCGGGCAGGGACAGCTCGTAGGAAACCTTATTGATCCTCCTCTTCACAGGAAAAGGTCCTAAGAACTTGGGAGCAAGCTTCTTAGAGGGACAAGCAAGTCTAAGGTTAGTTGTAGCTAGCCATACCTGGTCGCCCACCTGCAAGTTCAACTCTCCCCTTCTCTTCCGATCAAAGAACTTCTTACTGTCCTCCTGTGCCTTGGTGATCGCTTCCTGAAGTATCCTGTTGTTGCGGCTGAGGAACGAAGCTGTATCCTGGACTGCCGGGACTGAAGATTCTGGGAGAAAGTCAGGGAGAAAAGACAAGTGAAAACCGTAATTGGCAAAAAATGGGGATTGTCCCGTGGCAGAATGGCTGGCATTATTATAGGAGAATTCTGCTAGGGGTAATAGGGACACCCAATCGTCCTGCACAAAGGACGTGAAGCACCTTATGTATTGCTCCAAAGTCTGGTTGGTGCGTTCCGTCTGCCCATTAGTTTGGGGGTGATATGCAGAGGAAAGGGCCAGCTCAATCTTAAGGATCTCACAAAGGGCCCTCCAGAAACGGGACGTGAACTGGACCCCCCTATCCGAGACTATATTGGCCGGGACCCCGTGTAGCCTGACTATCTCTTTAATGAAAAGGTGGGCAGTCTCTGTGGCAGATGGTGTTCCCCTTAAAGGCAGAAAGTGGGCCATTTTGGACAACCGGTCCACCACTACAAAGATGGCAGAGCACCCCTCTGAGCAAGGAAGCTCGACTATAAAGTCCATTGTCAACATTCGCCAAGGTCGATCAGGTGCAGGGAGAGGCTTCAAAAGTCCCCAAGTTCGGTTCCTTGACGTCTTGCTGCGGTTACAAACAGGGCAGGAGTCAACATAAGACTTGCAGAATTCCTTCATCTTGGGCCACCAAAAGGTGCGTTGCACCAGCTCCAAAGTTTTGCGGCTCCCGAAGTGTCCTGCCAGTGGGTGGTCGTGTAGTAGGGTCAGGACCTTCACTCTCACAGATTCGGGGACGAAGACTTGACTCCCCCTCCAGAGAAGTCCATCACTGGAAGTTAGGGTGACCCCATGGGGTCCCTGGGAACTGGCGGATGCCTCCCGAATTTGTGATAGCAGATCTGGCTGTAAAAGTAGAAAGTTTCCGGTAGATAGGATGGTGTCTGGGGTGGTGGAGTCCTTGGGACTGTCGAACATCCGAGAGAGGGCGTCAGGTTTAACATTCTTGGAACCAGGACCATACGTGATGTGAAAGCAGAACCTTGAGAAAAACAGAGCCCAGCGGGCCTGTCGGGGTTTGAGTCGCTTGGCAGTTCGTAAGTACTCAAGGTTTTTGTGGTCTGTGTAGATAAGTACTGGATGATTAGCTCCCTCCAAGAGGTACCTCCATTCCTCTAGTGCTGACTTGATAGCCAAGAGTTCCCGGTCCCCGACATCATAATTCCTCTCGGCTGGAGAAAGTTTCCGGGAGAAAAACCCCACCGGGTGCATGGCGTCCTTATTGCCCTGTCGTTGTGACACAACTGCCCCAACTGCCACTTCTGATGCATCGACTTCTAAGATGTAAGGGAGGGCAGGGTCGGGGTGACTGAGGATGGGGGCGGAGGTAAACAGTCTTTTAAGCTGGTCGAAGGCCCCTTGAGCCTCCGGGCCCCAGTGGAAGCGTGTGCCCTGCTTGGTCAGCTGGGTGATGGGGGTGATGATAGCAGAGAACCCCTTAATAAATTTCCTGTAGAAATTTGCAAATCCAACGAACCGTTGGATTCCTTTCCTGTCTACAGGTGCTGGCCAGTCAAGGATGGCGGACACCTTTTGAGGGTCCATTCTAATGCCTGCCGGGGAGATTTCAAGTCCCAAGAACTGGATCTCCTGCTGCTCAAATTCGCACTTCTCGGCCTTTGCATACAGGCCGTGCCGTCGGAGTCGAAGGAGTACCTTGCCCACATGCCCTCGATGTTGCTCTAGGGTTTGAGAGAAAATCAAGATGTCGTCCAGATAGACGATCACAAAAATGTCCAAAAAGTCTCTGAGTACATCGTTGATGAAATGCTGGAAAGTGGCCGGGGCATTACAGAGCCCGAAGGGCATGACCAGGTACTCGTAATGGCCGAAGCGGGTCCGGAAGGCCGTCTTCCACTCATCTTCGGCCCGAATGCGGACCAGATTGTATGCACCCCTCAGGTCCAACTTGGTGAAAATTGTTGCCGATCTTAGCTTTTGAAAGAGCTCGGGGATTAAGGGCAGAGGGTACCGATTCTTGACCGTAACCTTATTGAGCTCCCGGTAGTCCACACAGGGCCTCAAGGACTGATCTTTTTTGGTGACGAAGAATATGCCTGCGCCAGCAGGAGAAGTGGAATGGCGAATGAACCCCTTCTTTAAGTTTTCGGAAATGTAGGTCTTCAAGGCCTCCTGTTCCTTCTCGGAGAGAGGGAATATGCGACCGAAGGGGATTTCAGCCCCAGGGAGGAGCTCGATGGGGCAGTCATAGGGACGGTGGGGCGGAAGGGAGTCTGCCCCCCGCTTGCTGAAAACGTCCAGGAAATCATGGTAAGGTTGGGGTACAGACTGGCACAGATCTTGGTCAGCGTCTAGGCAAAGCAAGGTAGGAGGTGTCCTGGGGGTTGTAGGTAGGCAGTGTTCCTGGCAGTAATGAGATTGAAATTCTACCTCCCCGGTGGACCAATGGATCAGCGGGTTGTGGGCCTGGAGCCATGGCATACCCAGGATGACTGGGAACAGGGGAGAGGAGATCACGTCCATGGTTAGAAGCTCCTGATGTTGAGGGAAAATTGTAGCGGGTAAAGGCAGAGTCTCTTGAGTCACCTGGCCAGACTTAATGCGGGACCCATCCGCTAGGAACACAGAAAGTCCTTGGGTCTTCTTCTGGAGAGGCAGAGCTTGAGTGTTGGCGAAGGTGGCATCCACGAAACAGCTGCACGCCCCGGAGTCAATGATGGCGCTGGTGAGTATTGTCCTTCCCTGGCACTGCAATGACAGAGGAAGGGTAAGGTGAATAGTACTGGCTGGACAGGGTGCAGAGAGAGGAGAAACGGATGACAAGCACTTACGTGTCTTGACAGGGCAACTATTCACGAAATGTCCGGAGCCCCCACAGTACAGGCACAGATTCAACTGGCGACGTCGGGCCCGTTCCTCGGGCGTCAAGGGAGCACGTAGGAGACCGATCTGCATCGGTTCGGAGCCATCCGGAGCAGGTCCCATGGGAGGTGTAGAGGGAGCAGGTAGGTAACGGGTAGCAGGAACAGGAGCCCTTGCGACCATCCAAGCTGGGCGATTGGGTAATGCAGAGCGTTCAGCTCGGCGCTCTCGCAGGCGACGGTCCAACTGAATTGTCAGAGTGACGAGGTCCTCAAGATCCTCAGGGACTCCTACACGGGCCAGTTCATCTTTCAACCCCTCCGAGAGGCCCATGCGGAACTGGTGTCTGAGGGCCGCATTATTCCATTGGGTATCCGCGCTCCAACGCCTGAAGTCCGTGATGTAGTCCTCGGCCGTCCTGCGGCCCTGCTGGAGCGCGGATAGGGCGGATTCAGCTGTAGCCGTGCGTTGAGGGTCATCGTACAGCTGTGCCATTGCCTGGAAGAAGGCGGCTAAGGACTGGGTCATGACACTGTTGGCTCCCAGAAGACGGTGGGCCCAGGACTGGGGTTCTCCTTGTAGAAGGGACACCACGAATCCCACTTTGGTGACCTCCAGGGAGAAGGTCCGGGGTTGCAGGGCAAAGTATAGCTGGCAGGCATCCCGGAAGGCCTGAAACTTGGACCGGTCGCCTGAGAACCTTTCTGGGACAGGTACTCTAGGCTCGGGAGGAAGCATCACCACTGTCGGTTGGGAGGCAGGTTGCACTGGTGGTGGAGGAGGTGCAGCAGCCATGGGGCTGGCAAGTTGTTGAACTTGGCCTTCCAGCTTGGTATATCCCTCCTGCAGGGATTTCACTGCCTGTGTAAGGGCTGCCAGGTGAGAGCAAAACTCCCGCATGGTAGAGGCTCCTTCCGCAGGCTCAGTCATATTGGCTGTCCGTACTGTTAGGTACCTGGTAGTGCTGAGCCTGACTTGGTGGTTGGAGACCTCTCTTACAACTCTGGTTCAGGGCCTGCTGGATTGGGAACAGCGTAGCCGTGAACACAGCGGGTAGGAGTGTCCGTATGGATGCAGGTGGCCGATGCTGGGTAGATGCAGGTCTTTGGCCGGATGGTAGGTCTGCAGATGAAGGTTCGGCAGAAGACCAGGAGGCAGGAGGTAGACCGGCAGCAGGAGCAGCAGCAGACGGCAGAAGTGGCAGACAGCAGCGGCAGTAGATCAGCAGAGGACGGCAGCAGCGAGGACCTGTGCAGGGACACTGGAAGCAGGGATGGTCAGGCGAGCCGGGTCACAACAGGTAAGGCAGACAGGTAGAGACGGCAGGCAGAGGGATGGTCAGGAGGCAAGCCAGGGGTTCAGCAACAGTAACACAGTCCAAAAGCAGGGTCAAACAAGCCGGGGTCAAGGAACGGAGAAGGCAGCAAAGTCAGGCAGGCCGGGTCACAGGTAGGATACTCAGACAGGTTCAGGTTGGGGACACAGGTGGGAGCTGAGACGGACAGCGCCGCATGCAGGCAGCTGTCCCCTTTAAATAGGGCCACTGGCGCCAAAGCGGCGCCGATTGCGCACGTGCACGCGCACCCGCTATTCGCGCACGGGAGCGTGCGCACATGTCCGGCGGGCGCGTGCACGCGCCCGCGGCGCGCGCCAAGGCGCGCGCTGGCGCTCAGAGGGGCCAGGGCTGCCCAGGTGCCCGCGCACCCTCCGGCTAGGGTGCCCAGGGCGGCTAGAGCCCTGACAGATGGTGAGCAGTGACAATGCATGCATCAGTGACACTGTCCCTCTAGTCTTCATGTTGGAGCACACTCTTCATGGAATCATGACAGGGCACTTGAGGCAGAACAGCAGGAGGAAGAGGAGGACTTCCTTACCACCTTTATCCAGATAGCTTTCCTGCGGGCCCACCAATCACACAGGAAGAAGAGGAGGATTGTGTCCGCATGGATGTAGAGAATAACACTCAGCAGCAGTCTTCAAGGGATGGTTTTCAGTCTCCAGAAATCCAAGGAGTTGTACTTTGGCTGGGAGGAGGTAGTTACGGATCATGTGATCCTTAGTGACCCAAAGGACTCAGAATCGAATGCCTCTGCAAACTTACGCTGCATGGCCTCCCTGATTCTGCAAAGCCTGCGAAAGTGTCAGGGCTGGGCTCAGCCCTTCCTTCTCAGAGCTGGCTGCTCAGCTGTCAGATAATTGCTAGCTCCCATCTCTCCACAGTTACTCAGCTGTTGATGATATCCTGCTCTTCAGTCCTGCCTACTTAAGCCGTTCAGCCCAGTGGATCTATGCCTTCGCCTTGGTCAACATCACAAGAGACAATCTCCTGCGTTCCTGTTTAAAGACTTGCCTTGCTGACATCCCTTCTGGCTCCAGATCCTGCTTGCTGTTCCACTACATTGATCCCTGACTTCTGGCTTGGCTGACTATCCGTTCCGGTTACTGAACTTTGGCTATATTTTGATTAAGTTTGTTCTTTTTACTTTTATTATTAAACAAGTGTGATTTAACTGTACTTCTGTCTCGATCATATTTCATAGTTTCTGACAGAAAGGACACTAGGATTCGTGGTATCAAGGAGAGGGATCATTACTGGCTGGCAACCCTTCTTGATCCACGCTACAAGGGTAAGGTTGCAGAACTCATCCTGCCTTCGCAGAGGGAGAAGAGAATGAAACATCTTCAGGAGACCTTGAAGAACGGTTTGTGCAACGCATTTTCAGACCCTGTTAAGCCCCATACACACGGTCGGAAAATCCGACCACCAAATCCATCGGATTTGGTGCGACGGATTTAGTCCGACACTGGTGTTGCATACACACGGTCGGACAAAGTTGTCGGAAAATCCGATCATTCTGAACGTGGTGACGTTTGTTGCCTACGACGGGACTACGTAGAGGCTAGTAGCCAATAGCTTTGGTCTTGTAATGTGATCTGAGCATGCGTGGCACTTTGTCCGTCGAAATTCGCTACACACGATCGGAATTGGCGTGATCGGACTTTGTTGTCGGAAAATTTTTAGAGCAGGAGATACAACTTTGTCCGTCGGACAATCCGATGGAAAATGTCCGATGGTGCCTACACACGGTCGGAATTTCTGACAACATTGTCCGATAGGACAGAATCCATCGGAAAATCCGACCGTGTGTATGGGGCTTTACAATTTCCTGGTGCTGGACAATGTGTTGCTGAGGCTTCGTTCAGTCAGAGAAAGAGCGTGGAGAAGGTGGCCGACTGACCAATGTCAGTCCTCAGCGCCATCAATTCAAGCAACCATCGCCAGCGCCTGCATTACATGATGCAGGAATATCTAGGGGCAAGGGCAGACTTGGAGACCTTTCCAGGCATGATATTTAAAGGAATATTTAATTTTTATTGTTTCACTTTAAACATTATTAAAATCACTGCTCCCAAAAAAACAACTGTTTTAAAAAAATGTTTTTGCATTGATAGATGTCCCATAGGGCATGACCCGGACCCCTAAACACTTTTTATGGCAATACCTTGCATATAAGCCTTTAAAATTAGCACTATTGATTTTTCATGTTCGTGTCCCATAGACTTTAACAGTGTTTGTGCGTTCGAACACATTTTTTGCCTGTTCGCATGTTGTGCTGCGAACTGAACCAGGGGGTGTTCGGCTCAACCCTAGTGAGGAGTAAATTGTGACCCAAAACAAGAAGCTGCCTGTCTCCTTTAGTGAACAGGGAAAAGCTAGGTGAATTAATGCCTGGACATAGGCTAATCGATCAGCCATTACGCTGCAAACTGCAGCCACAACATGTGAGCTCATCATTTCAAGGTAAGGCAAACAATTATAACTACACTAATACC
>CM053030.1:158289777-158456657 GCA_028564925.1 Lithobates sylvaticus
CTGCGGAAGTGAGTCTTGTTCCATCCACACCGATACGCTGTGGCAATTGTTTCCATCCATTAATGTGGCTTTTCTCTGGTTAGCCACCCACCATAGTAACCAGATCTCGTACCATCAGACTACCACCGATTCCCAAAACGAAAAAAGGAACCATCTGTTATTTGTTTTGCCAGTGACTATAACGTCATTGATGCCCTACTATGAAGGCTCTGGAAATTTAGAGTTAGGACTGCAGGATATACAGAGGTCCCTTGGGGTGGGCATTGTGGCTTGCGCATAAATTTGTGCTTTGCAGGCTGGCTGGTAAGTGTGCTGGGAAATCTTATGTCTGTTTGTTATGTGCATAGCCCTTCCATGTGCATCTTTTTTTATATGGATTCAAGCACTGGAGCACCACTAGGCTAAATGTGTGGACATTGAATGAGAGTATGTAGAAAAATAATATTACTTAATTTACATCAGACACTTTCTTCTAAGTCAAACCGAGAACTTTTGGGTAACCCATGAACACTCATGAAAAAAAAGAATTAAGGAGCATATAAACCGATCCTTCGTAATATAATCCCAATTCCATTCTACGGGCACTTATAAGGACGGGTTTACTGTATACTGTATATTGCCATACCCCAGCAATTTATATATATTAGGGCTGTGAAAATTAAAGATAAATTCCTTGATTAATCTTAAATTTTTTTGATCGATCAGAGTTATTTTGATCGGTACTCGCCTCTCCCCTGGCTTCAGGGAGTTCCGTCGGAGATCCGGTGACATCATGGACATCGACGTCACCGGACTCCTCCCCCTTCCCCAAGTGCCTCAGTCTGCTAATGAAGGGATGGGGGGAGGAGTCCGGTGACATTGAGGTTCTGATTGAACGTAACGTGTACGGGGGAGGAGCTTCGCATGACATCACCCGCTGCTGCCCTATGGAACTAACATGATTGTCAGCTTTACATGCTGTGTTTTTATCATCTTTATGTGAGTAGTTTGTGTTTTAACACAAGAATTAAATCTTATACTTAAGCAGTGAGCATTTAGATCTTTTCTTTCTACCCATGACCTAGCGTCCTTGCTGAGATCTAAGGAGACGTGAGAGAAGTTTATGGTCCGTGTTAATCCTTTTGATACCCGCTTGCATGACCACCTGTTTGCACAGGGGTCCATGCCATAAGGTAAGAGTGATTAGTTAGACCGGAGGTGGAGGGATTGTCATGCTACTGTGGAAAAAAAATGACTTAAATCAGTGCTACAGTTTGAATTTAAAATGTATTTGTGTGAACTGTGAAGTTAAGTCATGGATTGTGGAAACTAACTAGTGTCGGGTGATTGTATATAGTGTATACCACATTTACCACTGACTAATGCAGAGTTGCAATGCAAGGAGATCAGCTAAAAGTAGATGGATCTGTATGTTCGTTATAATTAATTGAAATTAGTCGATTAATCGATTTAAAAAAATCAATTAATCGAACATGAAAATTTTAATCAGTAACAGCCCTAATATATATATATAAAATGAGAGTTATCTCAAGTGGGGATCACCTTCTTTGGGAAAAAAGGCAGTTCAGTGGCAGTTTTTTTCTTAAAAGTCTGATGTGTATCCAGTTTTTACTAATCATCACAGGTTCCTACCTCACAGGTAAAGTGCTTCTCCCAGTCACCAACAAAAACAAACATTATGCAAGCCTTATCCTTTCTCTTACAAAGCAATCTTTCACATCCATAGCGCTTTCAGGTTTTGGCTATCTGAATTCCAGGTTAGAGCCACCTCTTGCTCCAGTCCTGCTTTATTTATACCACCTGCTGAAAGTGAAATACTGTGCCAGGCATGGACAAAGTATATGTTCTCTTTTATTCCACAATGGTCAGATCTCCAGATCTGTACCTGATTCCTAGCTAATCTAAAAATCTGAGAAAATAAAGCTTTAGTGATCTCTACCAGTTGAACAAAACATTTTCTTTCTTCCTCCAGTGTATTTAAACTGATCTGCGCATAAACAGCTAAACACACAAATGACACATAAATGACAGTGAAGCTATTGTACCTGCTAAAGACGTTACCTTTTTGTTCATCCATTACTAAAAAGTTTACACAAAGCTATCAGATAGAACACACAGAGCTATCGGATAGAACCCCCAGAGCAGGGTCCTGACACCTCCCTGTTGCAACTAAGCCATATAACTTGGGCATCTCCTTGCTCTCAGCCTTTGGTTGAACAGTAAACTATAAGCAGGAGATTGATGGGGTTATTCCACTGCTCACTCATATCTCTACTCCTGTCAACATGTTCCTTGTCAACACATGTGCATGCAGCACACCAGATTGTCTCGGAGCACTCCGACTCCCTTTCAGTCTGAAAACTACTGTACAGGGGATTACAAGAACATTTTATCAAGTCATATTTAGGTACTTACACTAGTTGCACTTAAAATACATTTAATGATCTTTCAATAAATACATAACAGCATTATTAATTTCCATTTTTTTACTTACCTGGAGTTAAGCATTAAATGTACTGTACACAGACATTTAAATATAACCTTTTGTGTTCTCTGGTGCACTTGATATGCACATGTTATGGAATATAAATAAAAATTGGTGTATACTAAAGCGCTGATATATAATTTAAAAGCCCCAAATCTAATAGAATAAAATAAGATTACTAAATGAAATGCTGCTACCATTAAAAGTGTTCCCACACTTGAAAATAGGTGAAAGATATACAAACAGTGTATAAATGGTGCGCAATTCAACCTTAATTATGTGAGCATAGATCTTTAAAAATAATTATTGCCACAATGTCAATTGTGGTCAATAGTGCACAAGTGAAAAAAATAAAATAAAATATATATACACTCCGTATATATAGTGCTGGAGGTGTGTGAAATAAAATATCCAATCCTTGTATATAAATTAATATGTGAGTATGTGATCCTTATTATAAAAGAAATGCCAAACGTGCATATAAAATCTTATTTAATAGGTGAAAGTATTTGTTGTGTTGGTAAAATGAAAAAAAGTTGAACGACGATTCAGTGATAGCAATCAAGATGATTGGGAATTGTGTCCTGTGTTGGAAAGAGTGAAGGAACTCTGGCGTAGCAACAGGTGCTCTGATTACAAGATTGGTACCATACACCAGACAATTAGTGTTGAATACAATCTAATTGCAACAATATGCAGATACACCAGGCGATTACTCTAATTGCAAGGTTGGTGCCATACACCATACAATCCTATTGTATGTAATCTGTTTGCTACGATAACCAGATAAACATATACACCAGGCGATTGGTGTTTTAAAAGTGCAGTGGTGCATTACTGATATAACAATTAAGACAGCTGGTTTAAACTCCCACTGTTTAGAGCAGGGGTCTCCAAACTTTTCAAACAAAGGGCACTTTATTGTCCTTCAGACTTTAGGAGGGCCGGATTGTGGCCAGCAGGGGTAGAAAATGTCACAGGCCCAGCATCATTGACAATAAATATGGAAAATATAAAAATATAAAATGTTGCCACTTCGGTAATGGTATTTATAAATATATAGGAAGAAAGAAACAAAAACTTCCCTTAATGTTGCCGGTACAATTATAGGTGATTCTTTGAAATCTTCCTGATGCTCAAGCCGGTTTTAACATGAAAAAGAGAAAAAACAAACAAAAACCATTGCGCAATATTGCTAACTATAGACTCCCCATGAGATGCCTCAAGTTGTATGCACTCACGTGTACCAGGTGGATATAGTGCAGATAAAAAGTGTCAATGGTCAGGCTTTCGCTCCTGGGCTGTCAGCCCTTCTCCTCCTTTGCTGAGCTCGTGTATCACACGGCGTCACCTAAGCTCCTCCTCCCGATGCGTTGCATCACAGGTCACGTGACTTTTTCAAGGGAATATAAATAATTTATCTGGACAATTAATGTTAATATTGCCCTGGGCTAACTTTTTTCATGCCCCTTAGTGTGGATAGTTTTGTACTCCTGGTTATACATGTTATTCATATCTCGACTGTAATACTTTCATTTTAGTGTACAGAGTTAGTCTGGTTGAAAAAGACTAACCAATAAATGTGTGGTCCTTTAATATAGGCAGGAAACAAAACCCCTGAGAAATGTTATGCAATCATAACTTTGTAAAAAATATATAGAGACAGCATTTTACTCTGGTGAAATTATAGCTTAGTAAGTCTTTAATACTTAGATGGTGACCACTGAAATACCAATATAACTGAAGAGCAAAGAAACTAATTTCTTTAATGTGGAGCTCTAGATTAAAATCTGTTTATTTTATTTAGATGGCAGCTATGTTTAATGCCAACGTTTGGAAAAAAAAAATTTGTTTTTTAATGCTGCAACTTAAAATTTTGTGCACATCAGCATTTTCTTGCGCAGACTAATCAAACTTGGCATTTCTTTATCATTTGTAAGTTTTTCGTCTAATCCTCTGCACCAATCACGTTGGGCAAAACTGTTCAGTGAAGCAAGGAATATTTTATCTGAATGTAATTTGGGATGACATTGATGAGAGTTGGGTGGAATAAATGAGAGAGAAGAGTATGTTTATATTGATAAGATTTCACTTCCTTCCACCTGACTCTCCGCTACGATAGAGCCGCTCTGCAAGTGCTACAATCACATTACATATTTGAATTTAGCAGCCTCCATCTTCATTACATTTTCACACCATCTCTAGCAAATGATTCTTGAAATTAAACGTTCAACGTAAGTCATCACTTTTTTTTTCTCAGTTGATGGTGGTGTGCGGTAAGATAATATTACATTGCTTATGAAAGTATGGAGATGTAAGCAAAAGCAATAAAAAAAGCATGCTATACATATTCAAACCTCTGATTTCGATAAAAAGGGTTAATCTTAAAGTGCCATGGAAAATTCCTAAGAACAAATACTTATCCTCAAGAGCAAGTATGATAGAGTCATGGCATGCCTTCTTGTAACTGACTGGCTCTGCAATAGCAGTCTGAAGCCCCATGAAAGTCAGCATTTGCATAGGTGTGAGCTCTCCCCACCTCCCACATGACAGCACTAAGCTTAATAAAATGTCAAAGCATAATGCAGAAAAGCATCTCAAAACCAAAACCCACATTTCCTGAACCTCCTTTCATTCCTCGCATGGCGCAGCCACTGGCAGATAACTGAAGAGCCCTCAGGCAGCTCATGTTCTCAGCAATGGTCACACAAATATAGCAACAAGCATAAAGGAAAACAACAAGGAATGGAGTAGTGTAGTATGTAAAAACATTGCTCTTTATTATTGTAACTGATACTCGCAAGACAGTGAAGAAAGGATAAGCACTGCTTCAAGCATGCACTATGATGTTAGCGCTAGCTCCACTCTACGCGTTTCATCATAAAAGACGTTATCATGGGGTTGACCTTTGAATTAAGTTTTGCTCTTTGTGGTCCCCATGCAAAAATCAAGAAAAAAGAAGCATGAATTCCCTCCAAAAATATATACCATACCCTCATCCAAGCATGTGGCCTGGCTGGCCATAAAAGCATGTGAGAACAAGCCTACGCCCCACACTCCCCATAACTATATCAGGCCACATGCCCTCCCTGAAGGATAAAAACACCACCTGCCAACACACATCTGTTCCCACTAATTCATTCCCACCAAATGACAGGTCAGGTGGATGACAGCTGTTATACACAAAGTTCAAAGTTCCCCGGGTGATGGTAATTACCATATTTGGTCAATGATGTCACTGGAATCCCCTTATTCATTCACATGGTGGTGGTATCTGGGTTACCCCTTATTGGTAAAGGGGGGCTTCCAGATTGCAATAAGCCCCCTGCCTTCAGACTCCAACAGGGTTGTAGAGAAGAAGCCCTCATCAACATGTACTCCCCCCTGTGTTGAGGACATGTGGCCTGGTAAGGTTGGGGGGGGGGGGGGCATATGCTTGCATGCTCCCTTTCCTGGTCTGCATGTTCAGATAAGGGTCTGGTATGGATTTTGGGGGGGGGGGGGCTCACACTTTTTTTTTATGATGTTGACATGGAGTTCACCCTTAAAATCCATACTAGACCCAAAGGGCCTCAGATAAATTAGATTAAATTAGTAATAACCCCATATCTATTTTTTTGGGGGGTTTGGGGGTACCCCATTAACATATATTGTAATGTTGGCCATAATTTAAACACACTCTTTACTTTGTAAATGTCAGTTTTGCTGTAGCATGTGTTATGCATCCCACAGATGTTCCACTTCACAGGCAGGGTCAGGGTTCCCTCCAAATAGCATTTTTTATTTTTTTTTTATTTACATGTTCCCTAGAGTAATGGACAGTTCCCCATGCTGTTTGTTTGACAATCCCTTGCCTAATAACCCAGAAAATAGCCAGAACGTTTTTTTTTAACATTCTGCTACCATTGAATTGAATGGGGTTCGGATTTAGCACCTGAACGTTAGTAATGTTCACTAAACCTGCCTCGAACTGAACCCAGCTATGTTTGGCTGATTACTAGCTATTATTATCGATATGGAATAGTCTGTAGGTAAATAATAAGACTCCCATAGGTCTTTCAAGTATGATCCTTAAAGTGCACCTAACCCTCCCATCCCTGAAAGAAAAAATCATCCATCCATTAACCATCTTAATTTATTTTTTTTAAAAGGCATTTGTTTATTACCTACATTACACTTCCTGGCCTCTAGATGCACTGGTGATGTAGCCAGAGCTTCACAGATTCATCTTGGGAAGGCTACCTCACCAAATGCTTTCCTGCGAAATCTTGTATATACACAGCAAAGACCTTGTGAGATTTCTGGCAAAGACTTTTCCTGCTGCCTATCCATGGCAGCATACCTGGGACAAGCTCCGCCATGGCTCGTCCCTCAGGACCAGTGAATATTACAAAAGAAAAGGATTAGTGCACTCCCAGCATTCTCCTTTTTTTTTCCTCATACCTCATGGTCAGTGAATAGTGGTCGAACGTCCCTTACCTCTGCAGTCGTCAGCTTCCAGCTGGGTTCAAGCCTCTTTCAGGTGCAGTCCCTATTCTGGGGCAGCTAAATGCCCTGATAAGATAGGGAGTCCCTTCTGTGGGTCTTTTGGGACTGCAGTTGTCTTAACTAAGAGCTCCTTTCTGCATTTATATACTGGCATTTGCTCAAGCCTACAGCAGAGAAAGCAGCTATATTTTTTTTTCACTTAGCCTTCCATTTCTCCCTCCTGTCATCCATTCTCTCTCGTGTTCCTTTCTTAACGTTCCTCTCTCTCTTTTTCTATTTCTATTTCTTCCTCCCCCACCACCTCCCCCTCCTTGTGATATTGTACCTTCATTCCTGGTTACTAAAGTGGGCAGCGCGCACCTCGCACCAGCTTTTCTGAGTTCCTCAGCGTTTTTCTGCCCTCTCTGCGCATGTGCGGACATCAGGAGCCGGCTCGGTGGGCCAGACTGAGTCGGGCGGGCTGCATAGGTCCTAGTACCACCAGCCATGCATGCACGGTCTGGCCTGAGGTTGTGGTGGCAATCTTGAATAGGGGAAAATTTTACATTTTTTGCCCTTGTTTGTCAAAATCATTTTTTAGAGGGTTGTATCTTCCACAGATGCTTCTCCCCTCTCCATTGTTTATTACTGGGGGTTTTCAGCATGGCAGCCTGTTGTCCTATGCTGGGAGCCCCTGGAGGCATGGGCGTCCGTAGGTAGGGGCAAGGGGTGGCAGGCGCCCCCCCCCTGGAATCAGGGATCAGCAAGGTGTTTGCCATAGGCGTGCGCATGAGTTGTGCCCAGGCATGCACACCCTAATCACCGGAGCACAGCGCGCAGAGTGTCAGCGGATGCTGGGCGCTGGAATGCTGTCCATGGACCAGCACCTGGCACATGAAGGAAGATTGCACTGTGGGCGGCAGCCGGCCAGGCTTTTCATCGTCCGGTGTTAAGACAGCGCTGGTCTCTAACATTGGGAGTCAGCACATAAAACCCTTCCTGCTCTCCCAGCTCTGCATATACAACAGAGGGCGGGGCGGGTTATCCACAGCCGCTCAAGCCTGCAGCGTGTATCAAAAACAGCCTGTGCCAGGAGCCTGACCTGCCACTGTCAGTTATAGACAATTCTCTTCTGTGGGGGGGAAGAGGGCTCTGTGGGGGAGATTGGGTATGCATACTGGCATAGCACACGCCTGGAATCTGCACCCTGTACATAGCACACGCCTGGAATCTGCACCCTGTACATAGCACACGCCTGGAATCTGCACCCTGTACATAGCACACACCTGGAATATATACCCTGTACATAGCACACGCCTGGAATCTATACCCTGTAAATAGCACACTCCTGGATTCTGAACCCTGTACATAGCACACTCCTGGATTCGGCACTCTGTACATAGTACACGCCTGGAATCTGCACCCAGCACACACCTGGAATAAAGTCTGCCGTTCCCCTTTAAAAATAAATACTTGCGAGTCGCGGCTAAGCCCCTCCCCTTCATAACATTACGAAAGGGGGGCGCAGCAGGCGTGACCTTAAAATGATGCCCCCCCCTGAAAAAAGTTCTGCGGACGCCCATGCTTGGAGGGGACCCTTTTTTGCCAACAGTAAATGTAATTTCTTTCTTTTTCTTTACTCAGGAATACCGTTTCCTTGCTCCAGTTGAAATACCAGTCGTTAACTCCTTTATCTTTCTCTAGCTGCCTTTTCTGTCTGTTGCTAAAATAAGCAGTATGCCACCCAAACAAGACGCTCTCAAACATTTAAGGTAGGGACCGTCGTCCAGGTGAGTAAAATAACAAAAGAGAGCCCTTATGCTGGTACGTTTATGTATTTCAGCCTTGTACACCAGAAGAAGTCCAAGCGGACATCAAGGCAACATAAACAAACCTATGATGGCCCCAACCAGATCAGGATACCATGCAAGCAGCAAGGGTTCATCTGTGAAAAGACATAGTACTTAACATTCACCAATTCTCAAATTCCTAAATGCTGAGCATGCGGGGTCATCCCATTACCAGTCAATTGGTCTGGAAAAGCTGTTTTAGAGTATATGCAGCAGACAGAGAGTCAGGGGGTTAACAAGTAAGCGGTCCTACTCAAAGATGGGCAGGGGATACATGGGCAGGGGATATAGCGCCCCCCCCCTCCTGAGCCGTACCAGGCCGCGTGCCCTCAACATGGGGGGTGCCCTGGGGAAAGGGGGGCCGTGCGCCCCCCACCCCAAAGCACCTTGTCCCCATGTTGATGAGGACAAGGGTCTCTTCCCGACAACCCTAAGCGTTTGTTGTCGGGGTCTGCGGGCGGGGGCTTATCGGAATCTGGGAGCCCCCTTTTCTAAGGGGGCCCTCAGATCCCGGCCCCCCACCATATGTGAATAAGTATGAGGTACGATGTACCCCTACCCATTCACCTAAGGTGTAAAATGTAAAGTAAAAAAACACACACTTTTGAAAAAATATTTTATTGCACAGCTCTGGGGGTCTTCTTCCGTCTTGGGTCTCTGCTCGCCGGACTCCTCCGCCATTTACCTAGCTCTTTTACCGAGCGGAGAAGTCCAGCTACCTTCTTCGTCGTCGCCGCCGTCGTCTGGGGGTCTCGATCCGCCTTCGGGGGTCTTCCGGGTCTTCCGGGGTCTCTTCTGTTCTTGCCGCGGTCGTCGTTTTCCGCGCCGCCGGCGCCGCCTTCTTCTTCTTCTTCTTCCGATGTTGACCCGTCGCTCTCTCTGGCCGGAATGGCAGAGCCGCGCTGTGCTGGGACTTATATAGGGACAAGGGGACAGGGTCACATGCTCATGTCACATGGTGACCCCGCCCCCCTGTGATGTCACAGTCCCAGCATCCTCCGGGGACTGTGACATCACAAGGGGGCGGGGTCACCATGTGACATGAGCATGTGACCCTGTCCTCTTGTCCCTATATAAGTCCCAGCACAGCGCGGCTCTGCCATTCCGGCCAGAGAGAGCGACGGGTCAACATCGGAAAAAGAAGAAGAAAAAGAAGAAGAAGAAGAAGGCTGCGCCGGCGGCGTGGAAAACGACGACCGCGGCAAGAACAGAAGAGACCCCGGAAGACCCCGGAAGACCCCCGAAGGCGGATCGAGACCCCCAGACGACGGCGGCGACGACGAAGAAGGTAGCCGGACTTCTCCGCTCAGTAAAAGAGCTAGGTAAATGGCGGAGGAGTCCGGCGAGAAGACCCCCAAGACGGAAGAAGACCCCCGGAGCAGTGCAATAAAATATTTTTTCAAAAGTGTGTGTTTTTTTACTTTACATTTTACACCTTAGGTGAATGGGTAGGGGTGGGGGGCCGGGATCTGAGGATCTGAGGAATACCGTTTCCTTGCTCCAGTTGAAATACCAGTCGTTAACTCCTTTATCTTTCTCTAGCTGCCTTTTCTGTCTGTTGCTAAAATAAGCAGTATGCCACCCAAACAAGATGCTCTCAAACATTTAAGGTAGGGACCGTCGTCCAGGTGAGTAAAATAACAAAAGAGAGCCCTTATGCTGGTACGTTTATGTATTTCAGCCTTGTACACCAGAAGAAGTCCAAGCGGACATCAAGGCAACATAAACAAACCTATGATGGCCCCAACCAGATCAGGATACCATGCAAGCAGCAAGGGTTCATCTGTGAAAAGACATAGTACTTAACATTCACCAATTCTCAAATTCCTAAATGCTGAGCATGCGGGGTCATCCCATTACCAGTCAATTGGTCTGGAAAAGCTGTTTTAGAGTATATGCAGCAGACAGAGAGTCAGGGGGTTAACAAGTAAGCGGTCCTACTCAAAGATGGGCAGGGGATATAGCGCCCCCCCCTCCTGAGCCGTACCAGGCCGCGTGCCCTCAACATGGGGGGTGCCCTGGGGAAATGGGGGCCGTGCGCCCCCCACCCCAAAGCACCTTGTCCCCATGTTGATGAGGACAAGGGTCTCTTCCCGACAACCCTGGGCGTTTGTTGTCGGGGTCTGCGGGCGGGGGCTTATCGGAATCTGGGAGCCCCCTTTTCTAAGGGGGCCCTCAGATCCCGGCCCCCCACCATATGTGAATAAGTATGGGGTACGATGTACCCCTACCCATTCACCTAAGGTGTAAAATGTAAAGTAAAAAAACACACACTTTTGAAAAAATATTTTATTGCACAGCTCTGGGGGTCTTCTTCCGTCTTGGGTCTCTGCTCGCCGGACTCCTCCGCCATTTACCTAGCTCTTTTACCGAGCGGAGAAGTCCAGCTACCTTCTTCGGGCTCCTCCGCTATCTTGCAGCTCTTTTACTAGCGGAGGAGCCCGGTCTCCTCCGTCTTTCTTCCCTCTTCTCTCTTCTTTCTTCTTCCAATGTTGACACAACTCTGCCGCGTGAGCCGTGCGTGATCACTTATATAGGAATGGGGCTTGGTCACCAGGTGATGTCACCCGGTGACCCCGCCCTTATGACGTCAAGTCCCGGGGCATGCTGGGACTGTTATGTCATAAAGGGGCTGGGTCACTGTGTGACATCACCCGGTGACCATGCCCCATTCCTATATAAGTGATCGCTCACCGCTCACACAGCATTTCAGCGGGAGAGAGCGTCGTGTCAACATCGGAAGAAGAAAGAAGAGAAAAGAGGGAAGAAGGACTGAGGAGACCGGGCTCCTCCGCTAGTAAAAGAGCTGCAAGAAGATAGCGGAGGAGCCTGGAAGAAGAAGCAGAGAGCGGGAGAAGAGGCCGGAGAGCAGGAGAAGAGGCCGGAGAGAGCGGGAGAAGAGGCCGGAGAGAGCGAAGGAGTCAGAAGAGACCCCCAAAGTCAGAAGAAGACCACCGGAGCTGTCTAATAAATTACTTTAAAAACCTGTGTAGTGTGTTTTTTTTATTGACTCTTTTCCACAGGTGAATGGGTAGGGGTACGATGTACCCCATACTCATTCACATAGGGTGGGGGGCCAGGATCTGGGGGCTTCTTATTAAAGGGGGCTCCCGGATTCCGATAAGCCCCCCGCCCGCACACCCCGACAACCAACGGCCAGGGTTGTCGGGAAGAGGCCCTTGTCCTCATCAACATGGGAATAAGGTGCTTTGGGGTTGGGGGCCCCCTTCCCCAAAGCACCCACCTCCCCCATGTTGAGGGCATATGGCCTGGTATAGTTCAGAAGGGGGGGCGCTCGCTCGTCCCTACCCCCTTTCCTGACCGGCCGGGCTGCGTGCTCGGATAAGGGTCTGGTATGGATTTTGGGGGACCCCATGCCGGTTTTTTATTTAAAATTTGGCGTGGAGTTCCCCCTCCAGAGCTGATTATTCTCTGATTGGCCACGGCCAAAGTCGCCTGTAGTCGTGTTGTAAGTCGCCCCATGTCGCGTTGTTATTCATACTCAAGTCGTGTCCAAGTCACCTCCAAAAGTCACGCTGGAAGTCGTGTTGCCCCTGTGTGAACCGTCTTTTAATAATCAAATTCTTCAAGACAGTCAAGATAAGCCCACCCATTAAAACAAATCTTTCCCACTTGGGATCTCTCTATTACTCTGGAGCCCTTATCCAAACAGCCTTTTGCCCCATATGATTCAGCATCCTTGTTTAATCTCACGTGGAAACTATTTTCCTTTGTGGCGATGGCATTGGGCTGGGGAGTATCAGAACTTCAGGCTCTGAGATCAGAAGACAATAATATTATTTTTTGTACTCGGATAGAGTGGAACTTAGAACAGTACATAGATTCATCCCTAAGTTCTCCTCTTCCTCTACCATCTCTGAGCCTTGGGCCCTGCCAATCTTGACCTTCTTCACGAAGACGATATTACTTTGGTACTATGACACTATCTTCAAGCCACAACGTCCTTCAGACTTTCATCTAACCTATTTGTAATATTTAAAAAAAGAAAAGCATCACCTGGGGCCCTCCAGCCATTCCAGAACTGCAGTATCCATCATGTCTAGTCATGTCTGTGAACATCAGAGCTTTACAATACCTCATGGGACATGTGGGTCTGCAGCAGCTGGGAAACCATAGTTTGCAGATCCCTGTTCTAATACAATAGTTTCATGGATAATCAAGGATAATCAAGTTGGTTAATAAGGTGTACAGGGATAGGGGACCGGAATCAACTATTCAGATGGGCTGTATGCCACCCGGTTGTTTTCTTCTTGATCAGCCAGAGCAGAAGTACCCATCAAAACGTTCTAAAGGGTAGCATCATGGTCATCTCAACATGTGTTTACGAGAAGTTACAGAGTAGACCTGGAAGTTTTCTCATCTGTAGAAACTGGCAGACAGGCTATCAGGCCGGCATTTGCCTATTTTAAATTATTTTTCAAATAAATCTTATACTATGCATCATCCCACCCATTTCAGCTAGTTATTTGTCACAGGTATGCTGCCATGGAGGCACCAGGAAAACAGAAAATTGTTTCATACTTGCTGTAATTTTCTTTTCCTGGTGCCTATCCATGGCAGCATACAATCCTACCCTCAGTATGCTATATTACATAGATTGCTGATAGTGCACTAATCCTTTTCTTTTGTAATATTCACTGGTCCTGAGGGAGGAGCCAAGATGGAGCTTGTCCCAGGTATGCTGCCATGGATAGGCACCAGGAAAAGAAAATTACGGTAAGTATGAAACAATTTTCTATTTTCTTTTCTTTACTCAGATGATGTCTAGTGTCACATGTGTAAGAAGGGTGGGTTAGAACTCCAGGAAGTAAGGGGAGATTGAATCCTCTGACCTTTCGTGAGATGACCACTTGAAGGAGAGCGGCAGATAAGAAAAGTGAGAAAGTTCTTGGAAAGAAAAGCCTGCAAGTAAGAATAAATATCTTTCTTTTTGTTATGTGTTTTCACAACCTTTTGCATGGTGGCTTTACTTTCTTTCTGATGGTCCATAGAAAGGTCCACTTTAATGTAGCCAAGATAACGTGAAATATTGTGGGTTGAGGGGCTTCTAGATACTCCATTAATAAATATGCTTGGAATAATTATTACATTTATTTTCATGGACAGATTAGTAGTGTTTTGTATGGCAGAATATAAAATTCTATAATTGAATTCCATGTGATGTTACTAAGAATTCCAATGAAAAATACAAAGGTCATACGCAAAATATTCATTTTCATAACATTCACCTAGAGAGAAAATATAAACCCTATAAAAGTCTACCAAAAGAAAGATACTGACACAGTTTTGAGTAGATCAAATGTGATATTATACGTTGGCATAACCTTGACTAAGGCACATATTCTAAGGGGGTTGGTCTTCACCAGGGACCTTTGCAAGGAGGATACTTGAGCATAGAATTCAATCATCAGGTAAGAGCATTGTATTGCTTAACAACCGGCCCATAGCCGAATGACGCCTACAGGGCAGTTGCTTAACTCTGGGAGGACGTACAGTGACGTCCTCCCAGAATCCCGCTCTTGCGCGCCCCCTGGGTGCGCACTCGAGAACATCCGTGACCGATGGGTCCAGAGGACCCGGCGGATCACGGTAAACAGCTGCTGTTTACCACGTGATTGCTCCGTCAAATTACATTTCTTGATGCCGGTTCCTCTCTCCTCTCTCTGTACCAATCGGTACAGTGTGAGTGGAGAGGGGGAGGGATCGGTGGCAGCAGCGCTGTGGACGGGATCTGTAGTGCCCACAGTGCTACTCTGCAGTCACCACCGATCCATCCATTCCTGCAATACCCAGCAATACTCTGCAATACCCAGCAATACCCTGCAATACCCAGTAATACCCTGCGATATCATGCAATACCCTGCAATACCCTGCAATACTCAGCCATACTCAGCCATACTCTGCAATACTCGGTGTTGGATTTAATACTTCTGCGGTTCACTTCCTGTTTTGCTGCAAGCCAGACTGCCAAAGTTGGAATGAAGCAAGCTTTGTATTCAGAGAAGCAATGGCTTGGCTCAGGCCCACCTGCGGTGAAGACGGCTACAGGCTAATAGAGACACTGCCCCTAAGTGGAGAATACAGTATACTTCCTGGATTACCTTTTCTGGTGTTCATTGGGTGCAAAGCAAATGGGATTGGCAAGGGGGGGGGGATTTGAATGAGTGGGCGTGTATGTCTGAATGATAGGGTCGCACACACAGGAAGGAATTATTATCGAATTCTACATTTGGCACCCCAGATGGGACTGAGCCAAACCATTGCTTCTCTGAATACAAAGCTTGCTTCATTCCAACTTTGGCAGTCTGGCTTGCAGCAAAACAGGAAGTGAACCGCAGAAATATTAAATCCAACACTCGGCGATACCCAGCCCATACCCATGCTCAGCCATATTCGGCTTTACTCGGCCTCTGTATGTGGCCAGGCTGTGGAAGTCTCAACATGTGGTATCGCCCTAGTCAGGACGAGTAGGAGAATATATTTTGGGGTGCCATTTTTGGTATGTACATGCTATGTGTTAGAAATATTGTATAAATGGACAACTTTGTGTTAAAAAATAAATAAAAAAATGTGTTTTAACCACTTCCTGCCTGCCGACCGTCATATGACGTCCTTGACTTTGTGCGGGGATATCTGAATGATGCCTGCAGCTACAGGCATCATTCAGATATCAGCTTTTTCAGCCGGCGATTCCCTACACCATAAGAATGATCATAATGGCTGTTCTGCTGCTTGATCGTTCTTAAGGGAGGCGAGAGGGGACGTCCCCCCTCCCGCCGCCCTCCGGTGCTTCTACCAACTCACCGCTACGATTGAAGCCAGGATCGTTTTTTTTTTTTTTTTATTATTTCAGGCTTTCCAGCCTAGAGGTGAGATGTGGGGTCTTATTGACCCAATATCTCCCTGTAAAGAGGACCTGTCATGCCATATTCCTATTACAAGGGATGTTTACATTCCTTGTAATAGTAATAAAAGTGATCAAAATAATTATTTTTGGGAAAAAAGTGTCAAACTAAAATAAATAAAGTAAAATGAACAATAACATTTTTTTTTTTTTTAAATCGACCATGTCCCCGTGTGCTCGCATGCACAAGCGAACGCATGCGTAAGTCCCGCCCACATATGAAAACGGTGTTCAAACCACACATGAGGTATCGCTGCGAACGTTAGAGCGAGAACAATAATTTTGGCCCTAGACCTCCTCTGTAACTCAAAACATGTAACCAGTAAAAACTTTAAAGCGTCGCCTATGGGGATTTTTAAGTAGCAAAGTTTGGCGCCATTCCACGAGTGTGTGCAATTTTGAAGGGTGACATGTTAGATATCTATTTACTCGGCGTAACTTCATATTTCACATTATGCAAAAACATTGGGCTAACTTTACTGTTTTGGTTTTTGTAAAGCACAAATCTGTTTTTTTTCCCCAAAAAAATGCGTTCGAAAAAATTGCTGCACAAGTACCGTGTGAGATAAAAAAGACGACTGCCATTGTATTCTCGAGTTCTCTATTCTCTTTGCTAAAAAAACATATATAATGTTTTGGGGTTCTATGTAATTTTCCAGCGAATAAATTATGATTTTTACATGTAGGAGAGAAATGTCAGAATTGGCCTGGGTGCTCCAGAATGCCTGATGGTGCTCCCTGCATGTTGGGCCTCTGTATGTGGCCACGCTGTGTAAAAGTCTCACACGTGGTATCGCCATACTCGGGAGTAATAGCAGAATGTGTTTTGGGGTGTAATTTGTGATATGCATATGCTGTGTGTGAGAAATAATCTGCTAATGACAATTTTGTGGGGAAAAAAAGAAAAAAAAAATCTTGATTTTGCAAAGAATTGTGGGAAAAAATGACAACTTCAAAAATCTCACCATGCCTCTTTCTAAATACCTTGGAATGTCTTCTTTTCAAAAAGGGGTCATTTGGGGGGTATTTGTACTTTTCTGGCATGTTAGGGTCTCAAGAAATGAGATAGGCTGTCAGTACTTCAGGTG
Organism: Lithobates sylvaticus; assembly: GCA_028564925.1. Taxonomy (NCBI): domain Eukaryota; kingdom Metazoa; phylum Chordata; class Amphibia; order Anura; family Ranidae; genus Lithobates; species Lithobates sylvaticus. Next base: position 158,306,593 of record CM053030.1, read on the forward strand.
TGATCAATTTTCAGATATTGGCACCATAGCTTGTGGACTCTATAACTTTCACAAAGACCAAATAATATACCCCAATTTGTACTTATTTTTACCAAGGATATGTAGCAGTATAAATTTTGACCAAAATGTATCAAGAAAAATTACAAATTTGCTAAATTTTATAACAGAAGCGAAGAAAAATAATTTTTTTTACCGAATTTTCAGTCTTTTTTCTTTTATCGCGCAAAAAATAAAAAACCCAACAGTGATTAAATACCACCAAAAGAAAGCTCTTCTTGTGCGAAAAAAAGGACAAAAAAATTCATATGGGTACAGTGTTGCATGACTGAGTAATTCTCATTCAAAATGTGAGAGCACCGAAAGCTGAAAATTGGTCTGGTTATTAAGGGTGTTTAAGTGCCAAGTGGTCAAGTGGTCAAGTGGTTAAAAAAAAGGGAGAGGTCAAGGCAAGGGTTTTCAGGCAGATGTCATGAAGAGGGCAAACAGAAACCTATAAAAAGGCATTGGTTAAGACTATAAGACAGCAGTTAGGCAGTTCATACATTATACTTTTTTTTTTGTAGTTCAACCAACGGGTTGAACAAAAAAATGTGCCAATTCCCCCATCCATGCATTCAAGTTGAATAGGGGAATCACTCCTTCCCCACAATCAGAACACAATGATCAGTGTTGCCAGCTATAGACAGTGACACTGATCATTTTGAAAAAAAAACTGACAGGGTGGTTGCACTGAAGTCAATCGATAAATCGACTTCTGTACAACCAGAATGCCCATACATGGATGGAAATTTGACAAGTTCCCAGCCGAATTTCAATCCATGTATGGCTGGCTTTAGTATTCCCAGAACAGTCAACAGAGCTCTTACAAGGACTAAATAAACCTTTTATGCAAATCCTGGCAAAGTACACTAGACTAGACAGCACTTATTACATGGTGCCATCAAGGGTACAATGAAGTATACTAGGCAGCAGTTTACACTGCAATTTTAGTGTGAACTTGGTCACAGTGACCTGAATTGAGAATAAAAATGCCAGCCTGAGCCATATGCATAGAATGGTGACTGATTTCTTGCAGCTGATCATTCTCCTTGGTTTTACTCTAAACAAGTGAAATTGTATATAGAGCTAGTAGGATAAGCAATTCTTTTATGCTAGATTTTGGACAAACGTGAGATGCAGCAATGGATCAGTTTGTGCCAAGAGCTTTTAATGAATTATTAACAGGGTTTATTTATGTTTCAACTGTCAGCTTGGCTCAGCAGATAATTTTTAAATGTGCCAGTAGAGCTCAAGGGATCAACCTACAAGTGGACATCAGTTTTATTTTTCCCATCTCTGGCAAAGGGCTTTATTTTACACCAGCATAAATTAACTGTCTATAAATGATGGATAACACATCCAATTTATTCTGTAACTGCAGTGATGTATGGGCAAAAGAATATTGAGGGAAAAGCAATGTTTATTTCCAAATGAAGGGGAAGATAAAAACCAAAGGAATGTTGACTATCAAATCAGTTTTAGGGTTTTAGGTTTTCTCCTTGAAATTGTAGCTGAAAATGGATAAAAACTCAAAAGCCAATGTATTTTTATCTACAGAAAGACAACAAAGGAATCATCAACTTATGGAAGTTGATTGCAACATTTTAGACACAGAATAAGATGGCAAAAAAAAAAAAAAAAGTATATTTTGGTAAATGCATTTTCTGTTAAAGTTTTATAGAAATTTAAAAAAAATGGATTATATTGTATGCCATATTGTTCTCAGGAACATGCAAATGCTTAAACAGAATTTATGGACAATCAAAAAAAGTTATAGTCTGCCTAATGGCCCGTACGCACGATCCAAAATTCGGACGAAAAAAACGCTTTTGACGCGATCGTAGGATAATCGGATCATTAGTACAGAGCAATACAAATACATTACAACACATGACATCACTTCTGATTTTTTATTTTCTGTCGTACGAGAATTTTAGTAACCTATTCAATTTCTACTTGCGAAATAAGCAAAATAAGATCTGTCATACGATATTCGAATCGTGTGTACGGGCCATTAGGGATAAATAACACCCATCATAAACAGAAAAAAGAAGGAAATAACAGTAAAATAGAAGCATGTGACTTTTACCACACATTCACTGGGGATGAATTAATCACTGTCATTTAAAACAAATGCACCAGTGTGAATTAACTACAGTGAATATTTGGTAAATGTCAGATTAACTGCTTTATAAATACACCCTACATGTCTAAGGGTGTGGATATTCCAATAAAAATGCACATAGTGGTATCCTAACTAGAAATAAATAATGGGAAATCTGCTCTGGCAGTAGATGAGTGGGCCAGAGTGATAAGCTGATTGGCCACTTACGAGCTCAATATAATGCAACATGGCAGTGGCCAACACTGTGCACATCCTAATATGGAAGTACTCAGTTTCTTCAATAGCATAGTGCCCAAGAAGGAAATCTTAGCAGCTTTAAAGAGGATGTATAGTCCAAACATATTTTTTTCTTCAGTTTTGGATAGAGTAGACAAAGCTTTACTTCACTTTAGTTTTGCTCAACAGGAAGTGAGAGGAAATCTGTACAAAGCAAGTGGAATTCCCCTCTTAGGTGTACTTTTATCAAACAGAGATAATTTATCTCATTTCAGTTCTCAGAGAAAAGTCTTCTCCTCTGGCACCCTGTTTATGAAGCGGAGAACAGAGGAGAAGTTTTTCCTCTGAGAACACCTGAGATCTGAGTAGAAGGGGGAGGGCTGCCTGTGATCTCCTGAGATACCTGTGTGATTACAGAGCAGCTGAGTTTTAAAAGTGAAACCAAAGTTAACCACTTGCTCACCGGGCACTTAAACCCCCCTCCTGCCCAGACCAATTTTCAGCTTTCAGCGCTGACGCCCTTTTACTGACAATTGCGCGGTCATGCTACTCTATACCCAAATTACATTTTTATCATTTTTTTTAACACAAATAGAGCTTTCTTTTGGTGGTATTTAATCACAGCTGGGTTTTTATTTTTTGCTAAACAAACAAAAAAAGATGGAAAATTTTGGCGAAAAAAAAATCATGTTTCATAGTTTGTTATAAAATTTGCAAACAGGTAATTTTTCTCCTTCATTGATATGCGCTGATGAGGCAGCACTGGTGGGCACTGATAGGCTGCGCTGATGGGCACTGATAGGCACAGATAAGGCAGCACTGATGGGGACAGATAAGGCGGTACTGATGGGCACAGATAAGGCGGCACTGAAGGCCACTGATAAGATGGCACTGATGGGCCCTGATGGGAGTTACTGGTAGGTACCACTGATAGATGGCACTGATAGGTGGCACTGGTAGGTGACACTGATGGGCACTGGTAGGTCACACTGATGGGTAGCACTGTTAATGAGGCACTTATTGGCACTGTTGGCACTGATGGGTGCCGCTGGTGGGCACTGGTAGGTGGTGCTGATGGGCACTGGTAGGCGGCACTGTTGTGCACTGGTAGGTGGCACTGGCAGGTAGCACAGGTGAGCACAGATGAGCTGGTGGGAGCTCTCCTTGATCGGGACCGATGTTCCTCTGAGAGCCGCTGTTGATCGGCTTTTTTTTTTCTCCTCACGTTTATCAGCGCAGCCCCCCTCAGATGCCCACACTGGACCACAGGGACTCCACTAGGACCACCAGGGAAATGGGCAACATGTGGATGGCCAAGTATATACCCCCTGGCCATCCACATGTGTAAATGATGCCCAATCTGTGCCAGTCAGTGCCCACAAATGGGCACTGACTGGCACCTTTATGTACCATTAAATAACAGTGATGCCCAGCAATGCCACCCATCAGTGTCCAGCAGTGCCACCTATCAGTGCCCATCAGTGCCCACCTATCATTGCCCATCACTGCCCATCCATGCCACCTATCTGTGCCACCCATAAGCGCCTATCAGTGCCGCCTATATGTGCCCATCAGTGCCGCCTATGAGTGCCCATCAGTGCCACCTATCAGTGCCGCCTATCAATGCCCATCATCAGTGAACGTCAGTGCCACCTCATCGGTGCCCATTAGTGCCACCTTATCAGTGCCCGTCAGTGCAGCCATATCAGTGCCCATCATTGAAGAAGAAAACTTACTTATTTACAAATAATTTTAACAGAAACAAAGAAAAACTATTTTTTTTTTTTCAAAATTTTCTGTCTTTTTTTATTTGTTGTGCAAAAAATAAAAACCGCAGAGGTGATCAAATACCACCAAAAGAAAGCTCTATTTGTGGGAACAAAATTATGAAAAATTCTGTTTGGGTACAGTGTTGTATGACCGCGCAATTGCCATTCAAAGTGAGACAGCGCTGAAAGCTGAAAATTGGTCTGGGCAGGAAAGTGTCTAAGGGCCTGGTATTGAAGTGGTTAAAAAAAAAAAAAATGTTTTTTAAAGCTGGCCCTTTAAAAAAAACGGTCCTTAAGTGCACTGTGTTCGGACGCCGGACACAGTGCACCTATGGGAAGCGCCACGTCTATGCAATCACGAGATTGCAGACGTGGTGATTCATTTGCGGGCATATGTCCGCTTTGCAGCGTTTTCATCAGTAGCTTCTGCCCGTTCGTAGTATATATTACTACAGCCGGGCGGTTTGATTGACATCTGAGTTGATGTCACTTCCTGTTTTCTCTCGCGAATTGCGCCCAGGAGAGGGGAATCAGGAAGTGAGGGAGGACGGATCTCTCCACAGGAGACACGGCTGGAGAGGACAACACACTGCAAGGTAAGTAAGGGGGGAGGAGGGGGGTTTGATGTGAGGCTGCTGCAATTGATGGTGACACATTCTGCTGTAATTGATGGTCACACATTCTGCTGTAATTGATGGTAACACATTCTGCTGCAACTTGGTGATGACACATTCTGCTGCAACTTGGTGGTGACACATTCTGCTGCAACTTGGTGGGACACATTCTGCTGCAACTTGGTGGGACACATTCTGCTGCAATTGGTGGGACGCATGCTGCTGCAATTTGGTGGGACGCATGCTGCTGCAATTTGGTGGGACGCATGCTGCTGCAACTTGGTGGGACGCATGCTGCTGAAATTGATGGTGACACATTCTGCTGCAATTTGGTGGGACGCATGCTGCTGCAATTGATGGTGACACATTCTGCTGCAATTTGTTGGAACGCATGCTGCTGCAACTTGGTGGGATGCATGCTGCTGCAACTTGGTGGGATGCATGCTGCTGCAACTTGGTGGGATGCATGCTGCTGCAATTTGGTGGGACGCATGCTGCTGCAATTTGGTGGTGACACATGCTGCTGCAATTTGGTAGGACGCATGCTGCTGAAATTTGGTGGTTCCGCATGCTGCTGCAATTTGGTGGTGCCGCATGCTGCTGCAATTTGGTGGTGCCGCATGCTGCTGCAATTTGGTGGTGACACAGGCTGCTGCAATTTGGTGGTGACACAGGCTGCTGCAATTTGGTGGTGACACAGGCTGCTGCATTTGGTGGGACACAGGCTGCATTTTATGTGATACAGGCTGCATGTAAGGAGGGACTCTGCTGGGGACACCTGATGGCATCTGGTGGCAGGCTACGTGGCTAGTGACACACTCAGGGTTCCCACTGATTCTGCATTATGGTGAGTTGAATGATTTCATTTTATATTACAATGTTATAATAGAAATAATGCGTATCAATCATCCTGACACCATAACAACCATGGTGCCGGGATAATTGAAGTGCTAACACCAGGTGTTTGGAATATCTTTATCTGCTGATTGTTAAACTTTCTAGAATACACATATTTCTATTGTTGTGTAGGATCTGGGCCTGCTGTCCCTCCATCCCTCTCTCCCTCTCCTTCCATCCCGTCGTTTATCTCAGACACTAACCACACCACCTTAGATCATGCCCACTATTTAGCTGAAACCACACCCATTTTCACCAGGTAGGAGTGGTCAAAAAGGAAGGGCGGGGTCTGGCGCCCCCCCATCCTAAAACTTTGCCAGCCGCCACTGGATATCAGTCTTTTTCTGACTTTTGGGAAGGGTTTTGGGTGCAAATTATTAGATTAGATTATTAGATGGCATGTCCAGTAAGTGTGGTAGAGTGCCCATGAGAAATCTCAAGAATCAGATGGATGTTTGATATAGACATGGCTGTCCGCAGAATTTTTTTCAGGGGGGGCATCATTTTAAGGTCACCCATGCAATATAAAAAGATGTACATTCTCTTGGCTATATTAATATGGGCATGGTATCCCTGGCCTGAGTAATTTTCCAATGTAAAGTGATGCTGAATTATCTCTTATATAAAACATATTTTTCCAGTGGAAAGATATGTGTTATTATATAAGAGATAATTCAGCTTCACTTTGTATTCAAAGTTACTCAGGCCAGGCATACCACCAGTCCATGCCCATATACATATAGCCTAGAGAATGTACTTCTTTTAATATTGCAATTTGCAATACATCTGTTGTGGCCATATTTTGATCTTTACGAAAACAGCCTATACAAAGTGAAGAAGATGAATTATCTCTTAACATACACAGACATATCTTTCCAGTAATCGCTGTCCAACTTTCCAGCAATATATAAATCAATATGCTCCTCCTAACTGCTGTTACCTGTGGTTCTTCTTCTGTTGCTTGCAACTGTGTATGCCACTCACTTCCGGTTAGGATTTCCTGTGATGTGATGATGAGTGGGCACTGGCAGTGTATCAATCAGCCGCCTCGGCCACTGACTGCACTGAGTGGGCAGTGCCGGCCGGATCTACACAACACTTACACAGGCAGGCAGCCAATCACTGAAGAGGTGCTGCGGAACGACCGAGTGGCCAAGCCATCTCATCCGATGATCGGGTTGAGGGAGGGACATCAGATGTGTCAAGACAGAGAGCAGCCAGCTGACTCAGAAAAGGTCAGAGGCGGCTACGGCAGACAATGCAGCTGGCAACTGCAACACCTTGTGGATGATTCCAGGGGGGGAAATAGCCCCCCCTGCCCCTACCTGTGGATGCCAATGGATATTGAGGGTGTAATGTGTGGAGAAGTTAAGGGTTGTGTTGCATGCAAAGTTTAATCTGATTTAATATAGAGGGGTGTCATATATGGAGAACTTCAGGAGTGTAAAGAATGAAAATGTTGAAATGATTCCCTGTAATAATATTGTATATTCCAAGGTTACTTTTAATAAGCATTTAATGTACAGTATTTCTTACACAGTTATATAGTAATGCTGAAAAAAAGATCATCAAGTTCAACATGCCCCTAATAACCATTTCAGCCCCGGAAGATTTGGCTGTTCAATGAGCAGACAATTTTTTGCGATACGGCACTGCGTCACTTTAACTGACAATTGCGCAATCGTGTGCTGTTGTACCCAAACAAAATTGACGTCCTTTTTTTCCCACAAATAGAGCTTTCTTTTGGTGACATTTGATCATCCCTGCTTTTTTTTACTTTTTGCGCTATAAACAAAAAAAGAGCGACAGTTTTGAAAAAAAACACAATATTTTGTACTTTTTGTTATAATAAATATCCAATTTTTTTTTTTAAATCTATTTTCCTCCTCAGTTCAATTTAAAAAAATGAATTTCTTCATCAGTTTAGGCCGATATGTAATCTTCTACATATTTTTGGTAATAAAAATCGCAATAAGCATATATTGATTGGTTTGCACAAAAGTTATAGCGTCTACAAAATAGGGGAAAGATTTATGGCATTTTTATTATATATTTTTTTCTTTACTAGTAATGACGGTGATCAGCGATTTTTATCGGAACTGCAACATTATAGTGAACAGATCGGACACTCTTGACACATTTTTGGGACCATTGGCATTTATACAGCGATCAGTGCTATAAAAATGCACTGATTACTGTGTAAATGTCACTGTCAGGGAAGGGGTTAACAGTAGGGGCGATCAAGGGGTTAACTGTGTTACCTAGGGAGTGATTATAACTGTGGGGGGATGGGACTGCCTGGGTGAGGAGAGCAATCGTCGTTCATACTTAGTATCAAAACATGAATTCGTCAGATTGGGACTTTAAACCGGGCCACAAACAGTTTGATGGTAAAAAAATATTTAAAATTTATTACACATTGATAATATATAGCAACATGAACATGGGGATATACGCAACAGACACAAATATTGGGAGCATAAATGGAAACCAGCTGCAAGGAAAAGCCCAGAGCTTTGTCAAACAGACAGAACGTCCAATGGGTTTCTAAAAACAAAATGCAGATCTTCTTCAGGGAAGAGGGCTTGCGGGTTCCAGATCTGTAGCTTATATCCCAAATGTTGATGCTCCACCCATAAAGACAAAGAACATAACTCAAAAATGAAAAGAAATCCATCAGAGCAGCGCACAAGCAACAGAGAACGTGAATGACATCAGCCAAGTGTCCGTATATTGTGGGATGGTCTTATTATATAACTTAGTGGTATAACTCTATATAGACCGTAGCTACAGAGGAGAGGTAGAATAGTACTTTTCCCTTGATGCAGGTCCGGTTGATAGAGAGTGTATATCAAAACTTGTTAAACCTTCCAGAACATCAAGGTTTAAAGATGGTTGTATCCACCAGCCAGATATCTGGATGTGCCTTATGGATCTTAAAGCTGGAGTCAAAATGATGTGGCTGGAGATGTGACTGGTGATGTCTGGCAAGTTAGAGCAGTACTTAGTATGAACAATAGATCGTTCTCCTCACCCCTGACAGCACGGAGATCTGTCTGTTTACATTGACACCTCTCCATTCTGTCTCTGTGTGTAGGGGTCTCGGGTGCCGGACAGTCATTCGCGACCGGCATGCACGTGCATCAGCTTCGGCGTCGCGCCGCGGGCACGCGGGCCCCCTAATGGTCAAAAGGCGAGCCGACGTATAGCTATGACGGTTTGCCCAGGGGAGCCATGGTCAGGAACGGGTTAATACTAGAACACTGATCCAATGAGGAAAAACTAAGCCCTAGAGAGTCACTGCCTATTTATTTTTTTAGTTGGAGGGAAACATTTTCCTTACCCTAATAATATAATTTTTATTAATTCCCTGAATCTTTTGCGTCACTGATTTTTATAATTACAACTGAAGATGCCAGTTCTAGTATAAAACATATTAATTTCAGTAAAACTGTTGGCAGTCACCACCAAAACTTACTAAATGTTAGTTCCATTATAGTGTTTTTTTTTTTAAATATAGGGAATATGATACCTACTAGGGATGAGCCGAACACCCCCCCCGTTCGGCTCGCACCAGAACCCGCGAACGGACCTAAAGTCCGTGCGAGCTTTAGAACCCTATTAGTTATAATAGATGTGAACGTTCGAAATCAAAAGTGATAATTTTAAAGGCTAATATGCATGTTATTGTCATAAAAAGTGTTTGGGGACCTGGGTCCTGCCCCAGGGGACATGTATCAATGCACATTTTTTTTTTAAATCGGCCGTTTTTTCAGGAGCAGTGATTTTAATAATGCTTAAATTGAAACAATAAAAGTGTAATATTCCTTTAAATTTCGTACCTGGAGGGTGTGTATAGTATGCATGTAAAGGGGCGCATGTTTCCTGTACTTAGAACTGTCCCTGCACAAAGTGTCATTTTTGCAGGAAAGAAAGCTATTTAAAATCACTTGCGGCTAATGTTAATTGACGGCTTCCGTAACACAGAGAACAGTCATTCATTGAAAGTCATTCATAAAAAAAACGTCATTGATAAAAAATAAAAAAATAAATTAAAAAAAAGCGTGGGGGTCCCCCCAAATTCAATAACCAGGCCCTTCAGGTCTGGGATGGATATTAAGGGGGGACCCCAGCCAACAAAAAAAAATGGTGTAGGGTCCCCCTCAAAATCCATACCAGACCCTTGAGGTCTGGGATGGATTTTAAGGGGAACCCCAGCCAAAAAAAATGGCGTGGGGTCCCCCTCAAAATCCATACCAGACCCTTATCCGAGCACGCAACCTGGCAGGCCGCAGGAAAAGAGGGGGGACGAGAGCGGCCCCCCCTCCCACCTGAACCGTACCAGGCCACATGCCCTCAACATTGGGAGGATGCTTTGGGGGTCTGAGACCCCCAAAGCACCTTGTCCCCATGTTGATGAGGACAAGGGCCTCGTCCCCACAACCGTGCCCGGTGGTTGTGGGGGTCTGTGGGTGAGGGGCTTATTGGAATCTGGAAGCCCCCTTTAACAAGGGGACCCCCAGATCCCACCCCCCCTGTGTGAAATGGTAAGGGGGTACAAAAGTACCCCTAGCATTTCACCAAAAAAGTGTCAAAAATTGTAAAAATGACAGGAGACGGTCTTTGACAATTCCTTTATTAAAATCTTCTTTCTTCTTTCTTCATCCTTCGGTTTCTTCATCTTCTCCTTCCGTCATCTTCTTCCATCTTCTTCCATTTTCTTCTTCCTCCGATCCGCTTCTTCTTGCGCTGGTCTTCTCGTCCTTCACGTCCGGCATCTTCTTCGATGGCGTCGGTGTCGGTGTCTCTTCTTGGGCCACTCCTCGCAATGGGAGGCTCCCGCTGTGTGAGGCTTCGCTCCGTCTGACAGGTCTTTTATAACGGAGGGCACCTGGTGACCCCGCCCCCTCTGACGTCATGGGGAAAGCCATAGGGAATTCCCCATGACTGTCACGTACCTAGGGATGGAGCCCAGAATGCAGGGAGCGGCCTCTCGTATGCCTCTGGCTCGTGAACCCCTGAAGGTGGGAACAGGGGCCCGCGAGTGCAGGGGTGCACAAGTGCCTGGCAGATGGCAGCTGTGGGCTTGACTGGAACCGTGCAGGTATCAGGAACACAGGAACTGCAGACAGCACTGTAGGTTCTGAGGTTTGCAGGAACTTCTGGAACAGCAGGCTGAAGAGAACACGTGCTTGAACACTGGAACGCTGGACGTGGTCAGGCAGGCCGGGTCAACACTGGCAGACAGAGCAGGTTCAGGCAGAGGCAGACACTGGCAGACAGAACAGGTTCAGGCAGAGGCAGGCGGGTTGTCAGAGTACAGGCAGGGTCGGCAACAGACGGGCAACAACAGGACCAGAGGAGCAGGCAGAGAATAGTCAGACAAGCCGGGGTCAGAGGCAGGCAGCAAGCAGGTGTAGTCAGGAACAAGCCGGGTAACAGGAATCAACAGGTACTTAGTAATAGCAGGGGTCTCAGGAAACGCTGTAGACCGGACAGCAAGAGGCCTCAGTCACAAGCTTCCTCTTATAGGCTCTTTGGCGCCAATGGCTAATCGACGGCGCGTCAGCGCACACCCGCGTGCCCGAGCGCGCGCACGCCGACGCCAATGCGCGCCGTCAAACGCTGATTGGGTTTGAAGGAAGTTCTGTGGGCAGGTCCTCCTGGGTCACTGGGATGTCTTCCTTGACATTGCCCCCCCCCAAGGGGCAACCTCCGGATGCCCAATTGTGCCATCTTACTGGGATGGGACCTCTTGAAGGCAAGGATCAGTCTTCTGGCATGTATGTTGGCCTCCGGTTCCCAGGAGTTCTCCTCGGGTCCATACCCCTTCCATTTTACCAGAAACTGAACCTGGTTACCCCTTCTCCTACAATCCAGAATTCCATTTCTCCGTTAATGATTACAGGTGCGGGGGGACCGACCTTTCAGTTGGCAAATGGGTCTGGCACCACAGGCTTGAGCAGGGCCACATGAAAGACCGGGTGAATCCGGAAGGACTCCGGTAACTTCAGCTCGTAGGCTACATTGTTGATTCTCCTCACTATGGGGAAGGGCCCCACGAACTTGGGACCTAGTTTCCTGGATGGGCATGCTAATTTTAAATTCAGGGTGGATAACCAGGCTTGGTCTCCAGGTTTAAGGTCAAGCTCCCCTCTTCTCTTTTTATCATAAACCTCCTTGTTGTAACTCTGGGTCCTTGCCATAGTCTCTTGTAGTAGCTTGTTGTTGGATTCCAAAAAATTGAGGTGTTCCTGGGCGGCTGGTACCGGGCACTCCGGAAGATTGTTCGATAGAAATAGAGGGTGGAACCCGTAATTCGCAAAAAACGGGGATTGCTTAGTGGCTGAATGGACAGAGTTATTATAAGCAAACTCAGCAAGGGGAAGCAGCGGGACCCAATCATCCTGGGAAAATGAGGAAAAGCAGCGCAGGTACTGCTCCAGCGTTTGATTGGTTCTTTCCGTCTGACCGTTCGTTTGAGGGTGGTAAGCAGAGGAGAAAGACAGGTCAATCCTTAGTGACCCACACAGAGCTTTCCAGAACTTAGACGTGAATTGTGACCCCCGATCCGACGTGATATTTGCTGGTATGCCATGGAGCCTCACTATTTCCCTGATGAAGGTCTTAGCCGTCTCGGCGGCAGATGGTGTGCCCCTCATGGGCAGAAAGTGGGACATCTTGGATAGTCTATCCACTACCACAAAGATGGTAGTGCAATTTTCTGAGGGCGGTAGCTCCACAATAAAATCCATGGAGATCATCCTCCATGGTCTCTCCGGGACGGGGAGCGGCTTCAACAACCCCCAAGCTCTGGTCTTGCTGCCCTTATTCTGGATGCAGGTAACGCACGCCTCCACATACTCCTTACAGTCCTTTCGCCATTGCGGCCACCAGAACGTGCGCTGGAGCAGATCGGAGGTCTTGTACACCCCGAAATGGCCAGCCAGCATATGGTCGTGGCAAGAGCTGAGGACCGAGACCCGTGCTTCCTGGGGCACGAAGATCCTGTCCCCGAACCATAAGAGACCATCTCTGGCTAGTAAAGCGGTGTCAGATGGGAGAGGAGCGCCAGTGGACGCTTGTCTAATCTGGGTAAGTAAGTCCCCCTGGAGTAGGAGGAAATTCCCTGAAGACAGGACAGTGTCTGGGGACGAAAGGGCTTCAGGCTCGCTGTACATCCGTGACAACGCGTCAGGCTTGGTGTTCTTCGATCCGGGACGGTAAGTTATATGGAACTGGAATCTGGTAAAAAAAAAAGTGCCCACCTTGCCTGCCGCGGTCTCAGTCTTCTGGCAGCTTTCAGGTATTCCAAGTTCTTATGGTCAGTATAGATAAGAATCGGATGGGTTGCTCCTTCCAGGAGGTAGCGCCACTCCTCAAGTGGCGCCTTGATTGCCAACAACTCCCGATCGCCGACATCGTAGTTCCTTTCTGCCTCTGATAATTTACGGAAAAAAAAGGCGACCGGGTGCAAAAGGGCTTTGAGTCCCTGTCTCTGGGAGAGCACTGCCCCAACTGCTATTTCTGAGGCATCCACTTCCAGAATGTATGGCAGGGTGGAGTCTGGGTGTTTCAGGACTGAGGCAGAAACGAACAGGTTCTTCAGCGTGGTGAAGGCCGCCTGGGCTTCGGTGGACCACTGGAACTTGAGACCCTGTTTGGTTAACCTGGTTATGGGGGAAATGATGGTGGAGAATCCTCTTATAAATTTTCTATAAAAACTTGTGAAGCCCACAAACCGTTGCACTCCTTTCTTATCGGTGGGAGCTGGCCAGTCTAGGATGGCTGAGACCTTCTGAGGGTCCATCTCAATGCCCTCCACGGAGATGATGAGACCGAGGAAGGGGATACTCCGTTGTTCGAAGACACACTTTTCGGGCTTGGCATAAAGTCCATGGAGTCGTAGTCGTGTCAGTACGTTCTTGACGTGTTCTCGGTGCTCAGCTAGAGAGGAGGAAAAGATTAGAATGTCATCAAGATAAATAACAACAAATAGGTCGAGAAAGTCTCTGAAGATGTCATTCACGAAGTGTTGGAATGTGGCGGGGGCATTACACAGGCCGAAGGGCATAACTAAGTACTCAAAGTGCCCGAAGCGTGTGCGGAAGGCAGTCTTCCACTCATCTCCACTCCGTATACGAACAAGGTTGTAGGCCCCGCGAAGGTCCAACTTAGAAAACACTGCTGCAGACCCCAGTCTCTGGAAAAGTTCTGGCACTAGGGGCAGGGGGTAACGGTTCTTAACCGTAATCTTGTTGAGGGCCCGGTAGTCTACGCATGGGCGTAATGAGTGGTCCTTCTTCTCCACAAAGAAGATTCCCGCTCCTGCAGGTGAGGTGGAAGGTCGGATGAACCCCTTTTGTAGATTGTCATCAAGTTAGGTCTTTAATGTCCCCAGTTCCAGTTCAGATAAGGGGAAGATTCTCCCAAAAGGGATTTCTGCTCCTGGGAGGAGTTCAATGGGACAGTCGTATGGCCTGTGTGGCGGGAGAGTCTCTGCACCCTTCTTGCTAAAGACGTCCAGGAAATGGTGATAAACTTCGGGTACCGCTTGACGGGTTTCGGCCTCAACCTCCAGGCACAGTAGGGAAGCAGGCGCCTCACCAGGTCCAGGTGAACAATGCTGATGACAGTAAGGAGAGGGGAACTCAATCTTCCCTAGGACCCAATCGATCTGCGGGTTATGGGCCCTCAACCAGGGCATGCCCAGTATGATGGGAAATAACGGGGACTTAATGACATCTAGGCACAGCAGTTCTTGGTGAATCCCGGCAATGGTAGCTGGTAGAGGAGAGGTCACGTGGGTTACTGGTCCAGATTTAAGAGTGGACCCGTCGGCCAGGTGTACAGAAAGTTCCTTTGCTCTTGGTCGTAGGGGGGTGTGGTACCTGGAGGCGAAGGATAAGTCCATGAAGCCACTGCATGCCCCAGAATCAATAATTGCGCTGGTTTGGATGTTCCCTTCGGGAAGCTGCAAGACAATGGGAACAGCCAGGTGAGACATAAGGTTAGGTGACACAGGGATACAGGCAGGAGAGACGGAGAAGCACTTACGGAGCTTTGCTGGGCAGGCTCGTACAAAATGTCCTGGTTCTCCGCAATACAAGCAAAGGTTGCCGACCCGGCGGCGTTGACGTTCCTCAGGGGTCAGAGAGGGGTGGAGCAAGCCCAGCTGCATGGGTTCCGGAGCATCGAACCTGGCGGTAGCGGAAGCTGGGGGAGCTGGATACGGAGGACTGGGCACACGGGGAAGCATCCAAACGGGACGAGAAGACCCGGCGGACCTCTCAGCACGTCGCTCCCGTAGCCGTCTGTCTATTTGGATGGACAGTTCCATGAGGGCCTCCAAGGTGTCTGGTATGCCCACACGGGCTAGTTCATCCTTTAGAGGATCTGAGAAACCCATGCGAAACTGGTGGCGTAATGCAGCATTATTCCAATCTGTATCGGCGCTCCAGCGCCTGAATTCCGTCGCATAGTCTTCCACAGGCCTGCGTCCTTGCTGCAGGGTATGCAGGGCTGTCTCCGCGGTAGCGGTTAGCTGCGGGTCTTCATGAAGTAAGGACATGGCCTGGAAGAAGGTGTTTAAGGTATTCAGTGAGGGGTCCTTCTTTTCCAAGAGCCGATGGGCCCAGGACTGGGGTTCATCTGACAGCAGGGAGATAACAAACCCAACCTTGGTGGCTTCAAGGGAAAAAGTCCTTGGTTGTAAGGCAAAAAGGAGCTCGCAAGCATTGCGGAATGTCCTGAATTTGCTCCGGTTGCCGGAAAACTTCTCAGGCGGGGGAACCCGGGGTTCCGGTGGCAACATCACCACTGAGGGTGTAGCAGAAGTCCCAGGGGCAGCAGAAGCGGAAGCGGACAGGACTTGGACACGTTCCTCCAGGTTAGCGTAACCTTCCTGCAAATTCTTCACCGCCTGGGTAAGTCCTGCAAGGTGGCGGCAGAGATCTTCCATAGGCGAGACTCCCTGCGTGGGCTCGGACATGGCTGTCCGGTACTGTCACATACCTAGGGATGGAGCCCAGAATGCAGGGAGCGGCCTCTCGTATGCCTCTGGCTTGTGAACCCCTGAAGGTGGGAACAGGGGCCCGCGAGTGCAGGGGTGCACAAGTGCCTGGCAGATGGCAGCTGTGGGCTTGACTGGAACCGTGCAGGTATCAGGAACACAGGAACTGCAGACAGCACTGTAGGTTCTGAGGTTTGCAGGAACTTCTGGAACAGCAGGCTGAAGAGAACACGTGCTTGAACACTGGAACGCTGGACGTGGTCAGGCAGGCCGGGTCAACACTGGCAGACAGAGCAGGTTCAGGCAGAGGCAGACACTGGCAGACAGAACAGGTTCAGGCAGAGGCAGGCGGGTTGTCAGAGTACAGGCAGGGTCGGCAACAGACGGGCAACAACAGGACCAGAGGAGCAGGCAGAGAATAGTCAGACAAGCCGGGGTCGGAGGCAGGCAGCAAGCAGGTGTAGTCAGGAACAAGCCGGGTAACAGGAATCAACAGGTACTTAGTAATAGCAGGGGTCTCAGGAAACGCTGTAGACCGGACAGCAAGAGGCCTCAGTCACAAGCTTCCTCTTATAGGCTCTTTGGCGCCAATGGCTAATCGACGGTGCGTCAGCGCACACCCGTATGCCTGCGCCGACGCCAATGCGCGCCGACAAACGCTGATTGGGTTTGAAGGAAGTTCTGTGGGCAGGTCCTCCTGGGTCAATGGGATGTCTTCCTTGACAATGACGTCCCCGTGCGTCAGAGGGGGCGTAGTCACCAGGTGCCCTCCATTATAAAAGACCTGTCAGAGGCAGCGAAGCCTCACATAGCGGGAGCCTCCCATTGCGAGGAGTGGCCCAAGAAGAGACACCGACACCGAAGCCGACGCCATGGAAGAAGATGCCGGACGGGAAGGACGAGAAGACCAGCGCAAGAAGAAGCGAATCGGAGGAAGAAGAAAATAGAAGAAGATGGAAGAAGATGACGGAAGGAGAAGATGAAGAAACCGAAGGATGAAGAAAGAAGATTTTAATAAAGGAATTGTCAAAGACCGTCTCCTGTCATTTTTAAAATTTTTGACACTTTTTTGGTGAAATGGTAGGGGTACTTTTGTACCCCCTTACCATTTCACACAGGGGGGGGCCAGGATCTGGGGGTCCCCTTGTTAAAGGGGGCTTCCAGATTCCGATAAGCCCCCCGCCCGCAGACCCCCACAACCACCAGGCACGGTTGTGGGGACGAGGCCCTTGTCCTCATCAATATGGGGACAAGCTGCTTTGGGGGTCTCAGACCCCCAAAGCATCCTCCCAATGTTGAGGGCATGTGGCCTGGTACGGTTCAGGCAGGAGGGGGGGGCGCTCTCGTCCCCCCCTCTTTTCCTGCGGCCTGCCAGGTTGCGTGCTCGGATAAGGGTCTGGTATGGATTTTGAGGGGGACCCCACGCCATTTTTTTTGGCTGGGGTTCCCCTTAAAATCCATCCCAGACCTCAAGGGTCTGGTATGGATTTTGAGGGGGACCCTACGCCATTTTTTTTTGGCTGGGGTCCCCCTTAATATCCATCCCAGACCTGAAGGGCCTGGTTATTGAATTTGGGGGGACCCCCACGTTTTTTTTTTTTTTTTTTTTTTTTATCAATGAATGACAGTTCTCTGTGTTACGGGAGCCATCAATTCATTAGCCGCGAGAGCTTTTAAATAGCTTTTTTCCTGCAAAAATGTCACTTTTTGCAGGGACAGTTCTAAGCACAGGAAACCTGCCCCCTTCACAGGCAACCTATAGACACCCCCCAGATGTGATACTGCAATGCTGTACTAACAGCACGCACACACAAATCCCCAGAAATAAAGCACATATTGTCAGCAGTCAGCAGCACACTGACACACTGAAACACAATATGCGAGGCCGCCGCCGCCTCTTATACCGTGGGGCGTGTACTAAAGCCCCTGAGCTATAATTGGCTACAGGCATCCTGCCTGTAGCCAATTATGGCTCTCCTCGCTGCTGGCGCTGTGATTGGCCAAGCATGCGGGGTCACAGTGCATGCTTGGCCAATCATCAGCCAGCATTGCACTGCGACTGGCGCAATGCATTGCGGGCCACTCGCATCACACGAATTTGATGCGAGCGGCCCAAATAGTTCTGGGCTCGCCAAACGGGCGAACGCCTGATGTTCGATTCGAACATGGGTTCGAATGGAACACCGGGCCCATCCCTAATACCTACCATCTGTTTATTCTTAAAGATAGTTCTCAATTTATGGTCATTAACTTTCAAAGAGTTGACTTTGCCCATTCAGTGTCTGTGTAAAGGCCCCCTCTGAACCACTGATACCCACCTTTTCAGGGATTCCTGACCCTCCTTTCTCCTTCCCAGCTACCACCAAAATGCCCACTACTTTTGGGAAGCATGTAAACCCACTTCATGATGCAGCCCTTGCATTTGCTTGGCCCAATCTTTGAGCATTACAGAGAGGGTGATGTTACAATCAGTAAAGAATACCATGAATTTGGACTGATGTTTGCATTTAAATTTATATGAAGAGGAGAAACCTGTTGCACCAATTTAACTCAGCTAAAGTACAATATATTTCTGACCTCACCCCCACCACCATGCATTATCAGCCAACTTACACTCAACTCTTAAACTGCAGGATGCTGAATTAACTCCTCAACCAGTCTGCTAGAATTACCAAGCATGGGGTAAATAGTGGAAAAATCTTGGCCTATCTTTTATGTCTGAACTCCCCAACCCAACCTCCTCTATCTATGAAGTTCTCAGTCCTAAGGGGACACTCCTTTCTGGTCTTATGGAGATAAATGCTGCCTTTTATTCACATTTACAAACAACCTCACCAAGATGACATTTCACTTGACTCTGCTACTATAGACTTTTTGTTCACTATCCCTACTGTACCTTACACAGACCCAACAACAGCTGTTAGACAATCCTATTACACAGGGTGCAATTTTTTTAATATACTTTTTTTATAGTTGGTGAAGATAAAGGTATACAACCATCGAACATTTCCAATGAGCAGAGTTAAAGGGATTCACAATTGTATAGGAACCAGGATAGTTAGGCACAATATAACAGTAGACAGGGTGAGATATTTGCAACTATTACCCTCTAAAAAGTGGATGGTATGCCCACAGAGTAGTATAAGACTAATAATGCCTTTTGAAGCCAGCAACTAACCTGACTTTCATTCCAAAACTTGGTAAAGATAATCAACAATATACCTCATACCATCCCATACCCCTTTTAAATTGTGATGTAAAAATACTTGCAAAGGTCCTAGTGCTTAGACTGGCTATGGTTATTCTTACTCTTATCCACCCTGATCAATATGGGTTTGACAAGTGAGGACATTCATGACAATATCAAGCATGTATACTTGCATATCCATAGGGCTAACTCGTCTAAACATGGTGCTCTGGATATCTCTTAATGTGTTAAGTAATTCAATACGGTTCACTGGGATGATCTATGGGAAACTATATCCCATTTAGGATTTGGTCTCTCTTTCCTTAAATGGGTCCAACTCTTAAATTTGATGTCCTGGGTTAGAGTCAATATCGATGTGTCTGATTCCTTTTCCCTCTTGCAGGTTGCCCACTTTCCCCTTCATTGTTTGCATTAGCCATGGAGTTATTGGCTTTGTCAATATTCACCAAGGGGGGTGTCTATCGGGGCTCTCTAGAGGAGGAGAACTCATACACAGATGATGCTCTCATTTATATTGATGGTTCGTCAACTTCATTTGAAGCCTTATTACAAGTTGTTGAGGACTTCAGGAGAATCACAGGGTTAAAAGTGAGCTGGGACAAATCATCTGTATTCCCAACTGGTCCCACTCTCTAATATGAACATGTCTTGCTTTCCCATTTACAAATAACAGATCACCTGAGTTATCTAGGCATTGATATACATAATGACCTCTCTAAATTCATACCCCTTAATTTACTCCCTATACTCAATGAGATGGAAAATAAACTACTGTTGTGGAACTCTCTCCCTCTAAATCTTAAAAGCTGTATTAATCTTTTTAAAATGATATACAGTATTTCCCCAAATGTTTATACTGTATGTTCTCCAAGCAGCACCTATTTTTCTCCTGGGCAAGATCTTTCAATGTATGGATTCTGTTATATTATCTTTTATTTGGAATAAAATCACAGCCCAAAATTGCTAAATCCTCTTTGCAAGCTACAATAGCTGATGATATCTTAGCAGCCCCCAAATTCTATAATTACTTTTTTTTACCTCTCTGCTAACGCACATAATTGGGTACACTGACCCATCCCACTTCTCTCCCAGTCCCTTTGCTATCCTGCTTGCTGCGTTTCTGGCTTCTTCCCAGGTCCTCGCAGATTGTTTTGTCTCTCTATACATATCTGTGATAGAAGATCTCTAGTGGACGTTTTCTTCTTGGCATGGCTTAAGTTGGTTTAAAATATTCTTTCACCCTACCTTGCCAGTGTCTCTCCCCAAACTTATGGGATAACCCTTTACTTAAAGAACTAGCACATCTGGATTCCTCCTGGTGGACACACCCATGTTTAACACCTGTTTGATGGGAATTTCTTCCTCTGTTTTGAGGATTTGCAAATCTGAATAAATGTCTTTAACAAATATTTTTTCAGATATCTGCTGATACATCATACTGTATGGACTCCACCTTGTACCAAAACTTGCAGGTTAAAGAAATACAATTGTTTGCAGTCTCTTACAAATATTGGTAAAACTGTACTCTGGATCTTTTTAAAGGAAGTTGGGATTAGGCAACATACTGTACACATGGTTTGTAGATACAGTCAGTACGGCAAATAAATGTGTACAACTTTAGTTTGTCCTTTATGTACATTATACATCTAATAGGCTGCATCATATGGACCTTATTTCACATGCCCAGTGTATTCGATGTGGAGACTCTCCGGCCAGTCCACTCTGTATCATGTTATCTGGACCTGCCCTTAGCTTAAAGCCTTTTGGAAAGCTCTATATATTGCATTAGAGAGCCATCTGGGTTCCTTTGATCCCAGAACATCAAGTGTATTTTCTTGGTATCCTGAATGACTTTGTCCCATTGGTTAAACATATCATGTTTCATTTAATTTTCTTCCAAGCAATAAAGTCCTTACTACTCAATAGGAAGAACCCCAATCCCCCAACTCTGGTACAAGTATTTTGTCTTATTATTACAGAATTATTTCTGTACAAGATAATATACAATGGCAGAGGATGTCCCAAATAATTCCACAAAATTTTGCATTTATAGTTAGAATCCCTCGTGATATGCTACTCTGAAGTGTGTACTTTAGATGGTAACTCCTAATCTTTAGTACAGTGGGTCCCCGGGTTACAAACAAGATAGGGACTGTAGGTTTGTTCTTAAGTTGGATCTGTTTGTAAGTCGGAACAGGCACATTTTTTAAGTGTAGCTCCAGCCAAAAACTCTATTTTTAAGTTTTTTAGATAACATAGGGAAGGGTTATCACCCCTGTAACATTTGTTTTGCTGTCTGTGCCCCTGTTCAGAAGATTTCACCTCACTTTCTGTCCCAATGACAATTGGATTTTGAAAATTTTGGGTTGTTAGGGAAGCATGGACTGGTGATAAAGCATCAGTGGAGACACCTTTTTCCCACATTAACTCTTACAGGAGGGAATTTCCCTTCCTAGGGGTGGAATTCCTCTCACTTCCTGTTGTCTCCCTCCGTTTGTAAGTAGGAGTCGTTTGTAAGTCGGATGGTTGTAAGTAGGGGACCCCCTGTACATGTTTATTGCCTAATGTCTATTAATGTAGGTATGGGGGGAGGGAGAGAGAAGTGTGAATGTGGTTAAATGCTGTGTGATTGTTTTGTCCTGTACTAAGGCTTGCTGTAATATTTTCCTTATGATACTGGATATTAAGTGCATGTGATGCTCCTATGTGATGCATATTCATGTATTTCCTATGTGGTGCATATCCATTTGTTTGTACGTTTTTGCTCAATTGAGCTTTTCTGTCTTTATGTATCCTATGCAAAACTTAAATAAACATGTTTTTAAAAAAATGTACAAGTGGTGCAAGATAGGGACCGGAAAAACTATTACCACTAACAGTAGCACATGCATATTGTGCAGTAGATTGACAATATCAGTCACCCAGAAAAAAATGTGCATTTACAATGTTGCAGTCTAATTAGAAATATGTAATAGAATAATGCATTGAATACACCATGTAGGCAGGTGAAGTCTGCTGTCTCCATGGCAGGTGGCGCTCAACTGCAGCGGCAATGCAGAGTGAGAGGAAGTCATGAGGAACATGGTTCCTCTATGGTTTCCTGAGTCACTGGGGCAGCAATACGATTGGATGCTGGCCACCCATGTGACTCTGGCTGCCATATTGGGTGGGGCAGAGTCTATTTAAGACCCTGGTCCCTGGGTTTGGTAACCATTTTTGAGAAGTGGCAACAGTAGAGAAGAGCACCCGCTTGTTACGGAAAGTGATAGCAGCAGGGAAGGTTTCCAGATGAGTAGGAACAGGCTAGAGACTCGCAATACTGTACTGTAGCCTCCTCTTTGGGACTGGACTGGTCAGGCTGCATTCTATTCTCTGAAGACAGATGCTGCCGTGCATCTCTGTCTTGAACTGAACGGTGAGTGTTACTCTACAACTACTAACAATCCCGCTGGGGTTTTATGTAGTTGTCATTCTCTGCAATACAAGTTCTGAGTTTATCTGCAAAGAGACTCTGGGGACTATTTACTAAAACTGAGTGCAAGATCTGGTACCACTCTGCATGGAAACCAATCAGCTTCCAGGTTTTACTGCCAAAGTTTAATTGAACAAGCTGAAGTTAGAAGCTGATTGGCTACCATGCACAGCTGCACCAAATTCTGAGTGCACAAGTTTTAGTAAATCCACTCCTCTGTTTTTTTTAGCACCACCGCCCCCTCTTCGCCTACCCATAACCACTGTACTGGTCACACAGCCTTCTTGATTAACTGTCACGTGACATAGATCTTTCCCTTCCAGTCGCACTTGTTGGTGGTGTACCTCATCCAGGGCAGATTTTATACACATCTTTTGGGAATGTGTGGCTATACAGATGTTTTGGCTGGAGTTAACTGAATGTATAGAGGAAGTTTCTACACTCTGTGTCAGGCCAACTGTTGAAGTGTGTCTCCTGGACTAGTTGATGCTCTGGCCCCTAAGAAAGTAATGTGTACCCTTTTGACATTCTACTATGCTAAAAAGATGATCGTTCTCTCTTGGAAAAAACCTACACCTCCTGTTGCTCAGGCCTGGAAAGCACTTATTAATAAAGCCCTTCCTTTGTATAAAGCTGCATATACTATAGGGGAATAACCAATAAATGTTATAAATTGTGGGGTGGGTGAATGAATAGTGTATCTACTGTGTCTGAATAAACCGGTATGATATAAGGCTCTTGGTAGTTGCAATATCTTATACATGTGGAGTTTGATACTGTTATTTTGGGGTTTTGTGTAGAGATTCCATTGATGTACTGTAAGTTGGGTACTTGTGTACTGTATCCGGGGTCTCTTGATTGAATTCTCTGGATTCATAAAATGTTATCAGATCTGGGGGCCGGTAGAAGTCACATTACACAAATCTGAGTCTGAGATATATGATATGGAATTACTGTTGTAACAGATGTATATTAGCCTTGGAGCTACTGTATACTGTTGGCCTAGTGCTGAAGTGTTGTATGTTAAACATGTCATGTCGAGCCTGGAAGTCAGGCTGTCCTAAAATTATCTGTGTTTTTCCTTCTGTATTGTTATGGAAACAAATCTAATAAAAATAATTTTCCAAACTGTCATGTGACACAATCCAAACACCTTGGAACAACCACTGGGTGCTACTATTTTGTTGTTTTATAACCAACAGAACTGTGTCGCAGGTTTATATGCATTTCAGTTGCAGTAATCTGGAAGATGGTTTTCACATAAAGAGGTCCTGAACAACCAACCTGAGTTTGCACCACAGCATATGAGAAAAGGTAGAAGAAGCCCCCTAGAACTTAGGTAAAGGGATCTCCACTGGTGGCCACTATACTTTTGTTCTTTAAAACCTCTTTAACAAAAAAAGTTTATAGAAATACACATAATAATACATAATTCAGTATACTTACAGACACTTACAGCCCACTTTGAAGTGTACCTATGTAGCAGAACAAGTTATTACTTTGAACACACAATGATCTGTTTGTCTCAGACTATTTTCAGAGTAATATATTCAGCAGGGTCAATTTCTGTGTGATTTAATTATACCCCTTTTTTCTCCTGCAAGTCACCACATATCAGAAGAATCATGCATAAATCTGATTCACATTACATGCTTGGTCACACAATACTGTCTCCACGATGTACGTAAATGCAAATTATATGGTAATAAGATGACTTGCTGTGTAATAATTTAATAAAAATGCATTTTATAATTTCCCCCAATTTGCCATAACTTTGATACATGAGTATTCTCTGATCCATGCCTACAAGGCTAACTTGCAACAAAATCATGATGAATGTGCTAGGTATTATTCGCAAGTATATCTCTTTTTAAAGGAAAAGTTGCCTTCCTAAAACCAATAATTGTACTTGTAGCCCACCCGAGGGACCCACAGGGTTTGTTTCTGCCAGTGTCACTTTTGGAGACAAGTGCCTGCCTAAAGGGATGTGAGGTAATGTAGCAATTCTCAGTTCTTCATTCCAATTATGTCATCTCCATATTCCCTGTATGTCAAGGACTTTGGCTAGCAGGGAGTTTGATAGTTTGTATAATGCACTGGAATCAGATATGTTACTTTAGCAAGCAGAAATAAGCAAATCCAGTCAACCTTTTCCAGTCTCCATAAAAGATTATTTTGCTCATTGGAGATGAACAGCTACATAATATAGATTTCTAAAAGAGAAGCCTGAGGGATTTTAAGCACAGTAATTTTTTTGTACCAACCATTATGTACTTTAAGCAGAACTCCAAGAAAAAATCATAACCTCAAGATCTTGGTTATATGCCTTATATATTGTAAGTGTCCCCCCTTACTCTTACAATATATAATATCTGCAAACATTCTTAATGTGCACAGTTTTAACACCTTTCCTTACTTGAAATCACGATAATGGCCTTCATCCATTTCATAATGGTGGACAAGTAGCAACAGTACAATGATCTGGGCTTTGCAAGTAGCAACAGTACAATGAATCTGGGCTTTGCTCTGCTCTACCCTACTTCTTTCACGATTCTCTGAATCATGTCAAATGGCCAACCTCCTGTGTTTAGAATGCAGCAGAGAAGCTGTTCATCATGGGACCCAAAATCAAGTGGACATCTTTTTAGTAGCAATGTTTACTTCAGTGATTTTCTGTTTTCAGTGGCATTGGCCAGGTATGATATATGCATAGTTACATTGGTCCATACTGAACCACCATAACTATGTATAAAATATCCATACCTGGAATTCTTATTTAACCACTTGCCGACCAGCCGCCGCAGTTATATGGTGGCAGGTCGGCTCTATTTCGTGAATCGCCATAGCCTTTACATCGCGTCATGCAATAGATACAGTGGGCGTGCGCATGGCACAATGCGCGTGGCTGGCAGCCACGATGTCCGCCGGCTACCCACAATCTCTTCACAGAGAGCCAGAAAGGGGATCTGTCAATGTAAACAAACAGATCCCCACTCTGTCAGGGGAGTAGAGAAAGAGTGTCTGTTCCTAGTGATTGGGAACAACGATCTCTCTGTACTCCCAGTCTGTCAAATCCCACCATAGTTAGAAACACCTCCCAGGCAGTGGCAGCTGGTGCTCAAAAAAACTGAAAAATTCTGAAAAAAAACCCCATCAATTGCAGCCTCACTGTACCATCAATCACAGCCACAGTGCCATCAAACGCAGCCATTGTGCCCATCAATTGCCGCCACTGTACCATCAAATGCAGCCACTGTGCTATCAAACACAGCCACTGTGCCCATCAATTGCCGCCATTGTGTCCAAATGCAGCCACTGTGCCATACCAAATGCTCCCACTGTGCCATCAAATGCAGCCACTGTGCCAAACTCAGCCACTGTGCCCATCAATTGCTGCCACTGTACCATCAAACGCAGCCACTGTGCCCATCTTATGCAGCCACTGTGCCCCATCAAATGCAGCCACTGTGCAGCATCGAATGCAGCAACTGTGCCCATCATATGCAGCCTCTGTGACATCAAATGCAGCCTTACTGTGCCCATCAAATGCAGCCTCACTGTGCCCATCAAATGCAGCCTCACTGTGCCCCATCAATTGCAGCTTCACTGTGCCCCATAAAATGCAGCCTCACTGTGCCCATCAAATGCAGCCACACTGTGCCCTATAAAATGCAGCCTCACTGTGCCCTATAAAATTCAGCCTCACTGTGCCCCATAAAATGCAGCCTCACTGTGCCCCATCAAATGCTTCTACTGTGCCCCATCAAATGCAGCCACTGTGCCCATCTTATGTAGCCACTGTGCCCCATCAAATGCAGCCACTGTGCAGCATCGAATGCAGCAACTGTGCCCATCATATGCAGCCTCTGTGACATCAA
This sequence comes from Lithobates sylvaticus, assembly GCA_028564925.1. Taxonomy (NCBI): domain Eukaryota; kingdom Metazoa; phylum Chordata; class Amphibia; order Anura; family Ranidae; genus Lithobates; species Lithobates sylvaticus. Next base: position 158,332,823 of record CM053030.1, read on the forward strand.
ATGCAGCCACTGTGCCCATCAAATGCAGCCTCACTGTGCCCATCAAATGCAGCCTCACTGTGCCTCATCAAATGCAGCCTCACTGTGCCCCATAAAATGCAGCCTCACTCTGCCCTATAAAATGCAGCCTCACTGTGCCCCATCAAATGCTCCTACTGTGCCCCATCAAACGCAGCCACTGTGCCATATCAAATGCTGCCAGTGAGCCCCTGCCCGCCGCTTGTACTTATCCTGTCTTGGTGGCAGTAGGATAGCTCCTCAATGACTTCTCTTATCCTCTGCTATGAGGGGATGCCTGATAGGCGTCCAATCACAGTGCCTGTTGTTTAGTGTTAGGAAAGCGAATATTCATTCGCTTTTCTAACACAGCTGAGTGACCTGCGAGCGCCCAGCATGGCACTCGCTGGTCACCTTTTTTGACGCCTGTTAGAGCCTATGGCTCTAATCAGGTGCGTCAAAAAAAAAAGTGCTGCTCTAATTCAGGCGCCCGGTGCCCGATAAGGGTCCAGGCGCCTGAATAGGCGGTGACAGCGGCGGCCATAGATAGATTAATGCAATGCGTGAATCTATCTATTTGTGCTAGAGGGGTGGCCGGAGAGAGGGGGCGGCACTCTTACGCCCTTATGGACGCAACGCCACTGCTTCCAGGGAACACATTTAACCCCTTGATTGCCCCCTAATGTTAACCCCTTCCCTGCCATGTCATTTAAACAGTAATCAGTTTTAGAGCATTTTTAGAGCACTGATCGCTGTATAAATGACACTGGTCTCAAAAAAGTTTTAAAAGTGTCCGATCTGTCCACTGCAATATTGCAGTCCCGCTAAAAATCGCTGATCACTGGCATTATTAGTAAAAAAAAAATAATAATAAAAATGCCATAAATCTGTTTTGTAGACCCTTTAACTTTTGCGCAAACCAATCAATATATCGTGTGTGTGCCTCATCGGACTTTTTTTTTTTGAAAATTCTGACGGACCTAAAAATAGAACATGTTGTAAATATTTCCGAAGGAACCAATTCCTATCGGGAAAACCGCTCGTCTGTATGCTGTTCCGACGGACCAAAAACGACACATGCTCTGAAGCAAGTACGAGATGACTGCTATTGGCTACTGGCTATTGAACTTCCTTTTTCTAGTCGTACGTGTTGTACGTCACCAAGTTCTAGACGGTCGGACTTTGGTGTGATTGTGTGTAGGCAAGACAGTTTCAGCCTACACACATACTAGCATTTTGAAAGAAAGTTCTGCAAAGTAAACTGCCAACTATCCACATAAAAAGCTGAATGATCTGCCTGGAATTTTGTTTCAATAAATAAGCTCTTATAGGGCATTCTTTCAAGTGTTTATAGAAAGATAATTTAGGATAAGATGAATACAAGTCCCAAACGTATGCTGTATTTATTGCATTTATGCTGCATTATTTATTTACAGCAAGCTCCTCCTACCACAAAACCATTTACAGAGGCTTTAAATCATGTTTCGTTATTTAAGAAAAAACTGACCAATCTCTCAGTAAGCTCAACCCCTTTGGCATTTATGAAATTCATATTGAAAATTATGCGGCTTCGGATAGAGGCTTTTCCTGTTTTCTTAGACAGAATCTTGGTCTTCAAACCTACTTTTTCTTCATGCATAACCCCTACAATTTCCTTAGCATTTTGTTTCTGTTTTAAGCACTGCAAACCTTATGCTCTAGTGTTCTATTTTTTATGGTGAAATACTTTAGAATATTTAATTAATCCACTGAACATTTTTATATACTGTAGTTGTATCCGTTATATTTTAATCTTGGTAATACAAAATAAAACAGCATAATATGAAAATCTTAACACATGTAAGCTGTACACAGAAATTTAATTTACAGTGTACGTGAATTACCACCAATTGATGATTGGGACTTTGTTGTTTATTATCCCTTATGACTGTACACAATAAATTCAGTTCACAGCTTGCTGGGCTTGCAGTAACCATTAACCACTTCAGCCCCGGACCATTTGGCAGCCAAAGGACCAGAGGTCTTTTTTCAATTTCGCACTGCACTACTTTAACTGGTAATTGCGCGGTCATGCAATTTTGTAACCAAACGAAATTTGCGTCCTTTTCTTCCCACAAATAGAGCTTTCTTTTGATGGTATTTGATTGCCTCTGTGATTTTTATTTTTTGCGATATAAACGGAAAAAGAGCGAAAATTTTGAAAAAAAAAAAGAGATTTTCTACTTTTTGTTATAAAAAAAAAAATCTAATAAACTCAATTTTAGTCAAACATTTGGGCCAAAATGTATTCAGCCACATGTCTTTAGTAAAAAAAATGCCAATAAGCGTATATTTATTGGTTTGCGCAAAAGTTATAGCGTCTACAAACTAGAGTACATTTTCTGGAATTTACACCGCTTTTAATTTATGACTGCCTATTTCATTTCTTGAGGTGCTAAAATGGCAGAGAAGTACAAAACCCCCCCAAATGACCCCATTTTGGAAAGTAGACACCCCAAGCTATTTGCTGAGAGGCATGTTGAGCCCATTGAATATTTTTTTTTTTTAGTCCCAAGTGATTGAATAAAGACAAAAATAAAAAAGATTTTTTTTTTTTTAAAAAAGTTGTCACTAAATGATATATTGCTCACACATGCCATAGTTATATGTGGAATTGCACCCCAAAATACATTTTGCTGCTTCTCCTGAGTATGGGGATACCACATGTGTGGGACTTTTTGGGAGCCTAGCCGCGTACGGGGCCCCGAAACCCAAGCACCGCCTTCAGGATTTCTAAGGGTGCAAATTTTTGATTTCACTCCTCACTACCTATCACCGTTTCGAAGGCCATAAAATGCCAAAATAGCACAAAACCCCCCCAAATGACCCCATTTTGGAAAGTAGACACCCCAAGCTATTTGTTGAGAGGCATGGTGAGTATTTTACAGCTCTCATTTGTTTTTGAAAATGAAGAAAGTAAAGAAAAAAACATTTTTTTTTTCTTTTTTTTCAATTTTCAAAACTTTGTGACAAAAAGCGAGATCTGCAAAATACTCACCATACCTCTCAGCAAATAGCTTGGGGTGTCTACTTTCCAAAATGGGGTCATTTTGGGGGGTTTTATGCCATCTGGGCATTCCATGGCCTCCGAAACTGTGATTGGCAGTGAGAAGTGAAATAAAAAAATTACACCCTTAGAAAGCCTGAAGGCGGTGATTGGTTTTTGGGGTTCCGTACGCAGCTAGGCTCCCAAAAAGTCCCACACATGTGGTATCCCCGTACTCAGGAGAAGCAACAGAATGTATTTTGGGGTGTATTTCCACATATGCCCATGACATGTTTGAGCAATATATCATTTAGTGACAACTTTTTTTAAAAAAAAATATATATATTTTTTTTTTTTTCATTATTCAATCTCTTGGGACAAAAAAAAAAAATATTTAATGGGCTCAACATTGCTCTCATCAAATAGCTTGGGGTGTCTACTTTCCAAAATGGGGTCATTTGGGGGGGGTTTGAACTGTCCTGGCATTTTATGCACAACATTTAGAAGCCTATGTCACACGTCACCCACTCTTCTAACCACTTGTAGACAAAGCCCTTTCTGACACTTTTTGTTTACATGAAAACATATTTTTTTTTTGCAAGAAAATTACGTTGAACCCCCAAACACTATATATAATGTTAAAGCAAAGGCCCTACAGATTAAAATGGTGGGTGTTGCATTTTTTTTTTCCACACAGTATTTGCGCAGCGATTTTTCAAACGCATTTTTTGTGGAAAAAATACACTTTTTTTTATTTTAATGCACTAAAACACACTATATTGCTCAAATTTTTGATGAAATAAAAAATATGATCTTAGGCCGAGTACATGGATACCAAACACGACATGCTTTAAAATTGCGCACAAACACGCAGTGGCGACAAACTACATACATTTTTAAAAGCCTTTAAAAGCCTTTACATGATACCACATTAGATTCACGGAGGAGGTCTACTGCTAAAATTACTGCCCTCGATCTGACCTTCGCGGTGATACCTCACATGCATGGTGCAATTGCTGTTTACATATGACGCCAGACCAACGCTTGTGTACGCCTTTGCGCAAGAGAAGGGGGGGCAGGGGTGCTTTTTTTTTTTTTTTGTTTTTTTTTTTATTTATTTAGCTTTTTTATTTTATTTTTAAACTGTTCCTTCCATTTTTTTTCTTTGTTATGATTTTTATTGTTATCTCAGGGAATGTAAATATCCCCTATGATAGCAATAGGCAGTGACAGGTACTCTTTTTTTGAAAAAATTGGGGTCTATTAGACCCTAGATCTTTCCTCTGCCCTCAAAGCATCTGACCACACCAAGATTGTTGTGATAAAATGCTTTCCCAATTTCCCAATGGCGCGGTTTATATCCGGGAGGGGGGACATTCCCTCCCACTGCTTGTAAAAGCAGTCTAGAGGCTAATTACCCGCTAGAATTGCTTTTACATGAAAGCCGATCACTGGCTGAAAAGAATGATACCAAGATGATACCTAAACCTGCAGGCATCATTCTGGTATAACCATTCAAAGTCCAGCAACATACTGGACATATATTGTAATCTTTTTTTTCATGCAGCCTCTTGGCTGAACGAAAAAAAGAGATTGATTGGTGGGTATGCCCACCATTAGAATACCTCCCTTCATCCACCCACTTCTAATGATGGGCATACATGCACCATTTATATATGCCGATGCATGGGGGCATCCTCCCGCAAAAGTTATGCCGTGTACACACGGTCGGAATTTCGACCGTATGTACGTGGCATTAGGAGCCAATCGCTCCTCCCCCCCCCCTGCTGCCCCCATGCTTCGGCATATATGCTCTTTTTTTTAACTGTGGTGGTGAAATCACCTCCTACAGCGTTGGAGTCGCGGCTTTATGTATCGTGGGAGCAAACGCTGTTGCTGTCAAGATAAATAAATCCGCGTTGCAACTGAATGGCGCACCTGAAAACAAAAAAATGCTTAACACTAAAACACAGTAAACAAAATTACATACCTGAAAAGCAAGCATGATAAAACATGATAAAACATAATAAAACATTGCAGAATAGAATGGAGTAAAAAAAGAGCAACAATAGAGAGAGAATAGAGTGAGAGAGAGAACAATAAAACGACAACTATTTTATTTTTTTTTATTTTTTTGAGATTCACAGGTAAAAAAGCTCCTGACTGAAGCGACTGAATCAAAACGCTACCACAAAAAAAATGTTAGCGATCGCAGGGATCAGGCCTGACTCTGCGAACGCTGCAGTTATGTGTGCTTAGTGTTTTGTAAGTGACAGTGATCGATCGATACTGCACTTGGGTGGGCTGGGCTGGGCGGAGGGGGAAAACGCAGGTGCTAGCAGGTATCTGGGCTGATCCCGCTAACAATGCGTTTTTTTTTTTTTGGAACCCTAAACTGCTGGGACGCTAGTATAGATCTGATCAGATCAGATATTGATCTGTTCAGATACTGTGCCACTAAGGGAGGTGTATGCTTTGCGCGTGGGTGTTTGCGGTACTGGCACTAACCTGGGGCGACGCAGACCTTATTTGACCCTAAAACCTAATTGATATCACCCGCCGGGCGATCAGGGGGTTAAACCGTTATTGGGTAATAAATGGCGGGTGCCCTGACAGTATAAAAAACAAGCTAACTAACCAGCGTCACCCGTAACAGTAATACAAAAAAAAACTGGTTACCTAGCGACACTAATGCAGCGATCAGAAAAACGATCGCTTAGTGACACTGGCAAAAGGGGGTGAAAGGGTTAACTAGGGGCAATCAGGGGGTTAAAACCTTTATTAGGTAATATATGGGGGTACCTGACGCTATATAAAAACCTGACGGGGAACCTAAATAACGAAATAACTAACTGGCTAACCAGCGTCACCAGTGACAGTTATACAGTGATCACTGGTGAAAGGGTTAACTCTAGGGGCAATCAGGGGGTTAAAACCTTTATTTAGGTTGTAATATGGGGGTACCTGACCTATAAACCTATTTATGAACCTATATAAACATGGCGGTTACCTAAAAAAAAAAAATGGTTACCTAGCGACACTAATGCAGCGATCAGAAAAACGATCGCTTAGTGACACTGGCAAAAGGGGGTGAAAGGGTTAACTAGGGGCAATCAGGGGGTTAAAACCTTTATTAGGTAATATATGGGGGTACCTGACGCTATATAAAAACCTGACGGGGAACCTAAATAACGAAATAACTAACTGGCTAACCAGCGTCACCAGTGACAGTTATACAGTGATCACTGGTGAAAGGGTTAACTCTAGGGGCAATCAAGGGGTTAAAACCTTTATTTAGGTTGTAATATGGGGGTACCTGACCTATAAACCTATTTATGAACCTATATAAACATGGCGGTTACCTAAAAAAAAAAAAAAATGGTTACCTAGCGACAGCAGTGACACTAATACAGCGATCAGAAAAACGATCGCTTAGTGACACTGGCAAAAGGGGGTGAAAGGGTTACCTGGGGGGCAATCAAGGGGTTAAACCTTTATTAGGGGGGGGTAGGGGGCTACCTTGGACCTAAAACTAACTGCACTGACAGTTATTACAGTCACACTGACACTAAATGCAGTGATCAGTAAAAAAATGATCACTGCAATTAGTGACACTGTGACTGGGGGGGGGAGGGGGTGATCTGGGGGGTGATCTGGGGGTGACAGGGGGGTGTTTTGTGTGCCTATGTGTACTGGTGTCAGTGTACTGTTGGTGCACTAACCTGTACATGTTGACAGCTCGGCGTTCCGGTCACATAGACCGGCGCACCGAGCGTGACATCACTTCCTCTGCCTGTGTTTTGATTGACACAGACAGAGGAAGCATCTGATTCGCCAGGAGCGATCGCGAGGGGGTGGCCAGAAACCACTGGCCGTCCCCTCATCCCGGATCGCTCCTGAAGCGATCCCGACCGTCCCCGCCGGCCGGGGGGGGTCCGATCGGACCCCCCACGCGCCTGAAGAATGGCACGTACAGGTACGTGATTCTGCCTGTACGTGCCATTCTGCCGACGTATATGTACATGGGGCGGTCGGGAAGTGGTTAACCAAGAGACATTCCAGCTTAGGGCAGGGTCCCTAAACACAAACACGGAGAAGATGGGTTAGAATTAGGGTTGCGCGAACCCGAACTGTAAAGTTCGGGTTCGTAACCGGACTTTTGGGTTTTTGGGTCCCGGACCCGAACCCGAACAATTTACTGTATGTTCGGGTTAGAGTTCGGTGTTCGGCAATATAATGTCGCTTTTTAAAAAGTTATTGTCAGTTTGTCACAAAGTGTCATTTCTGCAGGAAAAAAAGTATTTTAAAAGCACTCGCGGCTATAATGAATTGTCGGCTCCCCGTAATACAGAGAACAGTCATTGAAAGTCATTGATTTTTAAAAAGTTATTGTCATAAAAAGTGTTTGGGGACCTGGGTCCTGCCCCAGGGGACATGTATCAATGCAAAAAAAAGTTTTAAAAACGGACGTTTTTTCGGGAGCAGTGATTTTTAATAATGCTTAAAGTGAAACAATAAAAGTGTAATATTCCTTTAAATTTCGTACCTGGGGTGTGTCTATAGTATGCCTGTAAAGGGGCGCATGTTTCCCGTGCTTAGAACTGTCCCTGCACAAAGTGTCATTTCTGCAGCAAAAGCGCTTGCGGCTATAATGAATTGTCGGCTCCCTGTAATACAGAGAAAAGTCATTGAAAGGCATTGATAAAAAAAAAAAAGCGTGGGGTTCCCCCAAATTCAATTACCAGGCCCTTCAGGTCTCGTATAGATATTAAGGGGAACCCCGCAAATTAAAAAAAAAATGGCGTGGAGTTCCCCCAAAAATCCATACCAGACCCTTTATCCGAGCACGCAACTGGCAGGCCGCAGGAAAAGAGGGGGGATGAGAGAGCGTCCCTCCCTGCTGAACCGTACCAGGCCACATGCCCTCAACATTGGGAGGGTGCTTTGGGGTCCCCCCCAAAGCACCTTGTCCCCATGTTGATGAGGACAAGGGCCTCATCCCCACAACCCTGCCGGTGGTTGTGGGGGTCTGCGGGCGGGGGGGCTTATCGGAATCTGGAAGCCCCCTTTAACAAGGGGACCCCCAGATCCAAGCCCCCCCTGTGTGAAATGGTAAGGGGGTACAAAAGTACCCCTACCATTTCACCAAAAAAAGTGACAAAAGTGTTAAAAATGACAAGAGACAGTTTTTGACAATTCCTTTTTTAAAGTCTTCTTCTTTCCATCTTCTTCCTTCTTCTTTCCTTCATCCTTCGGTTTTTTCCTCTATCTTCTTCTTCCTCCATCTTCTTCTTCCTCCGATCCTCTGCTTCTTGCTCCGGTGTTCTCATCCGGCATCTTCCTCCATGGCGTCTCTTCTTCCTCGCTTCGTTCTCGGGCCACTCCGCGCAATGGGAGGCTCCCGCTGTGTGACGCTTCTCTTCTTCTGACAGTTCTTATATAACGGAGGGCTGGGTCACCTGGTGACCCCGCCCCCCTCTGACGCACGGGGACTTGGGGACTTCCCTATGGCTTGGGGACTTCCCTATGTCTTTCCCCATGACGTCAGAGGGGGCGGGGGTCACCGAGTGGCCCCCGCCCCCTCTGACGTCATGGGGAAAGCCATAGGGAAGTCCCCGTCAGTTCTTGGGGGGAACCCCACGTCATTTTTTTTTTTTATTTGACCTGGGGTTCCCCTAATATTCATACCAGACCTGAAGGGCCTGGTAATTGAATTTGTGGGAACCCCACCCTTTTTTTTTATCAATGACTTTCAATGACTGTTCTCTGTATTACAGGGAGCCGACAATTCATTATAGCCGCGAGTGCTTTTAAATAACTTTTTTTCCTGCAGAAATTACACTTTGTGCAGGGACAGTTCTAAGCACGGGAAACATGCGCCCTTTTACAGGCATACTATACACACCCCCAGGTACGAAATTTAAAGGAATATTACACTTTTATTGTTTCACTTTAAGCATTTTTAAAATCACTGCTCCCGAAAAAATGTCAGTTTTTAAAACATTGATTTTTTTGCATCTTACATGTCCCCTGGGGCAGGACCCAGGTCCCCAAACACTTTTTATGACAATAACTTTTTAAAAATCAATGACTTTCAATGACTGTTCTCTGTATTACGGGGAGCCGACAATTCATTATAGCCGCGAGTGCTTTTAAATGACTTCAACCTCAAAAGTTTGGGTCCCCATTGACTTCAATGGGGTTCGAGTTCAAGTTCGAGTCAAGTTCGTTCCCGAACTCAAACTTTTTTGCAAAGTTCGGCCCGAACCCCTAGAACCAGAACATCCAGGTGTCCGCTCAACTCTAGTTAGAATCTCTGTTGATTTTATAGTTTTTTATGTTGGGGGGGAAGGGGAGATTTTCCCTGAACCCTTGTTCCTGATGACAATTTGGGTTGATTAACTAAAGACCAAAGTTCTGTTCACTTTAAAAGGGAAGTTGCACTTTGAATTGCAGTGAGTTAGCCCCAGGGCTTAGTGAAAGTGGTGAAGTTATACTTGGCAAAGAATATCTAAACATATGCAAGGAAAATAAAAAAAACTATATTTTTTGCTTGCACATGATTGGATGATGAAAGTTAGCAGAATGTCACCTCATTTACTAAACTCTGGGACCAACCCTCTTGCAAAGTGAACAGTATATTTGTCTTTCGGAAGCAACATCAATGTGTCAGACTCAGGAAGCGAGGCACAATCTCCAGGCTGGAATTCCCAATTCATCCTATCTGCTCATTAACTTTTTTTATTGCTGTCTGTGCCCTTGATTCAGATTCTCCCTCCCGTCATGTCTGAGATAAGATGGAAGGGGAAATCTTTACAATGAGGCCCCAGACAAAAATATATTTTCCCTACACCAGTGCTTTTCAACCGTTTTCCAGTCAAGGCGCCCTTGATTCGGTCTCGAGGCACCCCAGTCTAAGGCTTGGTTCACATTACTGTGTGTCGCAGAATGCATGCAAAATCATGTGGGTTCCTGACATACAGACAATTGTGCCGCTCTTGATGTGCAGGGCTGCCATTAATTCTTAATGGTATCCCATACATTGGCAAAACACAATATGTTTTTGGTGCTGTGTGATTTAAAAATCAGAGGCAACAACTGAGGCTGTACACATGCTGTGGCTGCAAGTATACCCCCAGGTAAATGGGGCTGTGCTGCAACTGTTCCACAACTGTGTGCATCGCATGCATTTGTGGTGTGGTGATTCTACATTTTATGCAGTTCTTGCTGTTCATGTATTTAATATAGCATTTAGATCAATGGGGATTAATTGCATGATAATAGGTCTATGATCACCAAAAAGATGGCGCACCTTCGGACTATGAGAATATGGCCGCGATACACCATTTAACCACTTCACAGGGCATTTTAACCCCCTTCCTTCCCAGAATCAATTTTCAGCTTTCAGCGCTGTTACATTTTGAATGACAATTGCGCGGTCATGCAACACTGTACCCATATGAAATTTTGATAATTTTTTTTACCACAAATAGAGCTTTCTTTTGGTGGTATTTGATCACCTCTGCGGTTTTTTATTTTTTGCGCTATAAACAAAAAAAACGTAAATTTTGAAAAAAAACACAATATTTTTTACTCTTTGCTATAATAAATATCCCATTAAAAAAAATCAAAAACAAATTTTTTCCTAGGCCGATATGTATTCTTTTACATATTTTTGGTAAAAAAATCGCAATAAGCGTATATTGATTGGGTGGCGCAAAAGTTATAGCGTCTACAAAATAGGGGATACATTTATGGCATTTTTATTGTTATTTTTGTTTACTAGTAATGGCGGTGATCTGCGATTTTATATCGTGACTGCGATATTGCGGCACTTTGGACACTTTGGACACTATTTTGGGACCATTCACATTTATACAGCGATCAGTGCTATAAATAAAATTGTACTGATTTCTGTGTAAATGTGACTGTTAGGGAAGGGGTTAACACTAGGGGGTGATCGAGGGGTTAATTATGTTTCCAAGGGAGTGATTCTAACTGTAGGGGGCGGGGACTTACAAGGGGAGGAGACGGTTTTCGGTGTTCCTCTGTACTTGGAACATACCATCGGCCTCCTCTGACAGGACGTAGATCTGTGTGTTTACGGTCTTGCTGTGTTCATCACCGCCGGGCACGCAAATCGGGTGCCTAATGATGCGGCGCGCACCCCCTAGGGGCTCAGGAAGAAAAAGACATCATATGACGGCGGCCCGGAGGGACAAAGGGGTTCCTGCCACTGTCATATGACTATGCGCTGTAGGGAAGTGGTTAAACCAGCAAAAAGCTTCATCCAATTATAATCCCCCTGAGGAAGACACATGACTGATCCCTGTGTTGAACGTTGTGAACGGACAAGCTATCTCATTTGTCTTTTTATCCACTATAGAGTGGTGCGCTTTAAACGATAAAACACCATTTAGGCTTTATTTTTATATATGGACAGAGGAACTTACAGCTGGACATCTCAGGATCCCAAAGAGCTTCATTCACATAGAACCCAGGGGTGGTTCACAGGTGTTTTTTGACCAAACTTGGGTGTCCCGTTTAAAACGCCCTGAGGTGAGCAGATTCACACGGGGGGGGGGGGAGCACAAGTTTGTTGTCACCTTGTCAACTTTGGAGCACCATCACAGAATTTGGCTTTACTAGCACAATTGACATTTTATATTTTATTATTCAATATGTTTAATAATATGAATGTTTTGCACTAGGGGATTCATGCACTTTTTTGTATGTGTCATATCACATTGGTAACTTCATAATAGTGCGGCACTTTTATTTGTTTTTGTTTGGATTTGCCAGCACAATGGACATTTTATATTCTATATGTTATTATTTTTATTATTATGCACATTTTGCACTAAGATACTCATGCACTTTATATGTCTCATATCACATTGGTAACTTCAATATAGCGTGGCACTTTACTTGTTTTTATATATATATATATATATATATATATATATATATATATACAGCCTTTTAAAAAATTCCAGTACAGTATTTTCACTCATACAGCTGGGTACTGCACTGTAAGGGGGGGGGGGGAAGAGCATAACACACACTCGGGAAGACACCCCTCTGTCCTGCTGGATTCAATGCCTTACTGAACTTCCGTAGCGCTGATGCAGAGTTCAGGAGTCCGCTGTCATCTGAAAGCTTTCTCTACCAGGATGCCGTGGCACCCTCAGTGACCTCAGATGGTACCCTGGTTGAGAAAGGCTGCCCTACACTCTCCAAAGCCAAAGAAAATTTTGATTAAAGTTACATTTTAACCGCTTCCCGACTGCCTCCTGCACAAATACGTCAGCAGAATGGCACGGCCAGGCAAAACCACGTACAGGTACATGGCCCTTTAATTGCCTGGCCGTGGGTCGTGCGCGCGCCGCCAGCAGCGCGCTCGCGACTCGGTCGGGAGCTCCGTGACCCCGGCCGTGGGACCAGCGGACCCGATTGCCGCTGGTGTCCCGCGATCGGGTCACATAGCTGAAGAACGGGGAGAGGTCTGTGTAAACAAACCTCTCCCCACGCTTCCTACTCTGATGTCATTGATCGGCTGTTCCCTGTCATCGGGAAAGCCGATTAATGACGTCAGATGTCAGCCCCGCCCCCTAATGAAAAAAAACAAACACACGTCACAGCCCATAACCCCTCCCCTCCCCCTAGTGGTTAACTCTTTCACTGCATGTGTCATTTATACAGGAATCAATGCATTTAAATAGCATTGATTGCTGTATAAATGACAATAGTCCCAAAAATGTGTCAAAAATGTCCGATGTGTCGCAGTCACAATAAAAATCGCTGATCGCTGCCATTACTAGTAAAAAAAAAAATATTAATAAAAATGCTATAAAACTATCCCCTATTTTGTAAACGCTATAACTTTTGCGCAAACCAATCAATAATCGCTAATTGCGATTTTTTTTTACCAAAAATATGAAGAAGAATACGTATCGGCCTAAACTGAGGAAAAAAAAAAAATTTTTTATATATTTTTTGGGGATATTTATTATAGCAAAAAGCAAAAAATATTGAATTTTTTTCAAAATTGTAGCTCTATTTTTGTTTATAGCGCAAAAAATAAAAACCGCAGGGGCGATCAAATACCACCAAAAGAAAGCTATATTTGTGGGAAAAAAAGGACGCCAATTTTGTTTGGGAGCCACGTCGCACGACCGCGCAATTGTCAGTTAAAGCGATGCAGTGCCGAATCGCAAAAAGGGGCCTGGTCCATTGGCTGCCAATTGGTCCGGGGCTGAAGTGGTTAAAACTTTACTTTTAGGGTTGGCAGGAGCCTGATATGACTGGCCTAAAAAAGGCAGTTTGCAATGATGTGAGAACAAGGTGCATCTATGCAGTGTGCCCCTGTGTCCAATTATGCTCTTTCACTGCATCTTGGAGAGAATATTTTTTTTTTTTTCTGGAAAATATATTGCTTTCTTTTATTTGAATACAGTAAATTGGTGAGGGGATAAGATTGTCTGTCTGTATTGCTGCTGAGGAGATTCACTTTATTTGTACTGGTGACCTCTGTCACCAGGACTAAAATTAAGGGTGAATCCAATATTTTTATCTGACAGTAGAACAGAAATTGAAGATACAATCTTCCAATAGAGACATTATATTACCAAAAGTATTGTGACACCTGCCTTTACACGCACATGAACTTTAATGGCATCCCAGCCTTAGTCCGTAGGGTTCAATATTGAGTTGGCCCACCCTTTGCAGCTATAACAGCTTCAACTCTTCTGGGAAGGCTGTCCACAAGGATTAGGAGTGTGTCTATGGGAATGTTTGACCATTCTTCCAGAAGCGCACTGATGCTGACGAGAAGGTCTGGCTTGCAGTCTCCGCTCTAATTCATCCCAAAGGTATTCTATCGGGATAAGGTCAGGACTCTGTGCAGGCCAGTCAAGTTCCTCCACCTCAAACTCGCTCTCCTATGTCTTTATGGACCTTGCTTTGTGCACTGGTGCACAGTCATGTTGGAACAGGAAGAAGCCATCCCAAACTGTTCCCTCAAAGTTGGGAGCATGAAATAGTCCAAAATGTCTTGGTATGCTGATGATTAAAGAGTTCCCTTCACTGAAACTAAGGGGCCAAGCCCAACCCCTAAAAAAACAATCCCACACCATAATCCCCCCTCCACCAAATGATTTGGACCAGTGCACAAAGCAAGGTCCATAAAGACATGGATGAGCGAGTTTTGTCTTGTCCACATCACTGCCTGACCTCACAAATGGGCTTCTGGAAGAATGGTCAAACATTCCCATAGACACACTCCTAGACATTCTGGACAGCCTTTCCAGAAGAGTTTAAGCTGTGATAGGTGGAAAGGGTGGGCCAACTCAAAATTGAACCCTACGGACTAGTGCTGTGTACACACGAGCGAAATGTCCGACAGAAAAAGTCAGACGGAAGTTTTCATTGTATATTCCGATCGTGTGTATGCCTCATCTGACTTTTTTTTCGAAAATTCTGACGGATCTAGAAATGGAACAATATTTCCGACGGAACCGATTCCTATCGGGAAAACCACTTTTCTGTATGCTGTTCCGACGGACCAAAAATGACGCATGCTTCAAGTTCAAGACAGAAGCTATTGGCTACTGGCTATTGAACTTCCTTTTTCTAGTCCCGTCGTACGTGTTGTACGTCAACACGTTCTTGGTTTCAGTGGAATTCTGTCGGAAAAACCTTCAGAGTTTATTCCGACGAGAAAACCGTTCCTGTGTACAGGACATTAGACTGGGATGCCATTAAAGTTCATGTGCGTATAAAGGCAGGTGTCACAATACTTTTGGTAATATAGTGTATGCTCCAATGAAAAAAAAGTGAGGAGTTCTCTCACTTTGAAGACATTCCCTCTCATCTCCTGTTGAGTCTACAGGACAGAAAGTGATGGGAAATCTTCTCAATGGAACACAGTTTTGGCTTTAGTTGTACTTGATTAGCATCTATTTCTGCATTTCATTACATCATCTGCCTTATTAAACCCCTTTAGGCTCATTGTGATTTTCGTAAATGCACTTTACGCCATTTTATTCAAACCTAGCAGCCTGATGGCCACAGAAGATCATATTGTACAAAGAGCTCCTATGCCTTTTAACTACTTTGTTGCAGAGAAAGGAAGCTGGATACTATGGGTTGTTTTTTCATAGAGGTCTTCAGCTTTCTCAGTGCTGTCACCCATGTATTATCTAAATACCTGAGAGTGCAAACTTAAGTTAATAGCATAACCTGGCCTGAGGTCCATGTCAACTATTCACAGATTACATTTTATTGCAGTGCCTAAGTGCCACTCTTGGGAGTAGAGAAGAACCTGCCTAATGTAAGTAATTATTTATAAAATGCATTATTTATATTTTTGGAAGTCACATATACACTTGACAGTGTTTGGAGTTTGCTCGGTTACAAGGGATTAAACTCAGTTTAGACAGGTTCCTCGCACAGCACAAAGGTAATTAAAATATCTACAGAATCTCATTTTAATACCTGGAAATTATTTTTGGTTACTAAGGAGATTTGTGGCCTTGATTTGAAATTCAAACTCATGATCTATTTTCTCTTGTTAAAAACAATGCAAATATTTAACTGTTACTAACTGTTACTATGCCAAAATGTTAAACTCCGAAAACTGAATAAAACTTGCCCCAAGTCCAGTTATAAAAGTTAGCTTTGCTTTCCTACACATTAGCCTGTCAATATTTTATGAACAAAGCAAGCGTCACTCTTGGGTATAAAAATACAATTGATGCACTGGTAAAAAAAAAACTGGCTTGTGATCAAGCTATGTTTTGGAAACCGAATGTAGAGGTGAATAAATCTGGGACAAGCAGATGAACATTTGCTGCAGGTACAAATGTATAGAAATTTGGAAGGTCAAACTTACTAATCAGCATGACTCTCTGGTGGATGTTGAACTGCTGCCCTTTCTTGTTTGAAACACTTTAGATATGAGGGGTTTGAAAAAAGAAAATCTGTTTTTGTATAGCCCTATCATCTGAGCATATACCTACACAACAGAAAATGCGACAACATATTTAATCTATGTATTAAATGCAGGCCATTTTTTATTAATGTTTAGGGGTATATATATATAATATATATATATATATATATATATATATATAAAGCACAGTGCAAATACCATGACCACACTATTGCTTTAAAAAAGGACACATAAAAATGCCCCAGAGCAAGTAAAGCTGAATTCATTTCAATGCATAAAAAGTTACTGGTGTGAGAAGAGATTTAAAGCAGTATTGAACAAAAAAAACTAAAATGTAATATATTGCAGCTTACCATCCTTAACCACTTGCCTACCAGGCACGAACACCTCCTTCCTGACCAAGCCATTTTTCAGCTTTCAGCGCTGTCGCATTTTGAATGACAATTGCGCGGTCATGCAACGCTGTACCCAAATAACATTTTTATAATTTTTTCCCCACAGATAGAACTTTATTTTGGTGGTATTTGATCACCTCTGTGTGGTTTTTATTTCTTGCGCTATAAACAAAAGAAGAGGGACAAGTTTGAAAAAACATAATATTTTTTACTTTTTATTATAATAAATATCCAATTTTTTTTTTTTTTTTTTTTAACAAATTTTTTTCCTCAGTTTAGGCCGATACGTATTCTTCTACATATTTTTGGTAAAAAAAAATCGCACTAAGCGTATATTGATTGGTTTGCGCAAAAGTTATAGCTTCTACAAAATAGGGGATAGATTTATAGCATTTTTTTATTATTATTTTTTTTTTACTAGTAATGGCGGCGATGTGCGATTTTTTATCATGACTGCGACATTGCGACAGACATATCGGACACTTTTGACACATTTTTGGGACCATTCACATTTACACAGCGATCCATGCTATAAAAATGCATTGATTACTGTATAAATGTGACTGGCAGGGAAGGGGTTAACACTAGGGGGCGCTGCAGGGGTTAATATGTTCCCTATGTTAGTGATTCTAACTGTGGGGGGAGGGGACTGACTGGGGGAGGGGACCGATCGGTGTCCCTATGTACAGGGGACACACCATCGGTCTCCTCTCCAGTGACAGGACGTGGATCTGTGTGTTTACATACACAGATCCCCGTCCGGCTCAGTTACTGGGCAATCGTGGGTGCCCGGCGGACATCGCGGCCGCCGGGCACGCGCATCGGGTCCCCAGCGACGCGGCGCACGCGCGCCCCCTAGTGGCCAAAATGTAGACGCCGTCATATGACGGCGTCCCGCCACAAGAGCCGCACCGCTCCGCCGTCAATTGACAGTGGGCGGTCGGCTACTAGTTAAAGTAATTGTAAAGTCTCGTTTTTTTTTTTCCCAAACATTTTATACTTACCTGCTCTGTGCAGTGGTTTTGCACAGAGCAGCCCAGATCCTCCACCTCTCAGGTCTCTCTTCAGCTCTCCTGGCCCCCCCCCTCCTGTTGAGTGCCCCCACTGCAAGCAGCTTGCTATGGGGGCACCCGAGCCGAGTCACAGCTCCCTGTGTCCATTCAGACACAGAGCCACCGGTTCGGCCCTGTCCCCTCTCTTCCTCATTGGCTAACTGACATTGATTGACAGCAGCGGGAGCCAATGGCGCCTCAGCTTTGTTTCAGCCAATCAGGAGGAGAGTCTCGGACAGCCGAGTCACTCTTGGACACTGCTGCTGCACACATAAGGCTTTTTATCTTAGTGCATAGATTGCATTAAGATAAAAAACCTTCTGACTTTACAACCCCTTTAAATATGGTGGCTGCTTTAGTTTTATTTTATTAGGCTTCTTTTTTTTTTTTTTACTTAATTTCACCTGGTGATCTAGCCAGTAACATTCTTCCTGTCATTCTGGATGAACTAGTAAAACAGACACATTTGGACAGCAGCATTTATAGTCTGGAGACAAGGTAGTGTTAAATCAGCAGATTTTGATGGACTTGACTAACAAATTAAAGCTGAACCCAAGCTATCACTTTATAAGCGTTTACAGCAACAGATTTTTTTTTTTCCCTTTTGGGACAAAGGTTTTACATAAATAAAAAATAGCTGGCCATTGTAAGCACCCCTCTCATAGACCTCAACAGCTGCAGGTTCTGTGAAGCAATTTATTCTCAACATTCATAGTGTGAGGAAAGTGAGCTGAAGGCTTTAGTGTTTCTGCTCTGAACTTTGAGGATGGATTATTTCAAAGTGCCTGCAAGTACAGAGGTTAAAAAAGCTAACCACATACAGTGCCTTGAAAAAGTTTTCACGCCCCTTGAAATTTCCCACATTTTGTCATGTTACAACCAAATATGTAAATGTATTTTATTGGGATTTTATGTGATAGACCATAACAACGTAGCACATAACTGGAAGGAAAATGATAAATGGTTTTCAAGTTTTTCACAAATAAATATTTGAAAAGTGTGGCGTGCATTTGTATTCAGCCCCCTTTACTCGGATACCTCTAACTAAAATCTAGTGAAACCAATTGCCTTCAGAAGTCACCTAATTATTAAATAGCATCCACCTGTGTGTAATTTAATCTCAGTGCAAATACAGCTATTCTGTGAAGCCCTCAGAGTTTTTTTTTTAGAGAACCTTAGTGAACAAACAGCATCATGAAGGCCAAGGAACACACCAGACAGGTCAGGGATAAAGCTGTGTAGAAAAGCAGGGTTAGGTTATAAAAAAATATCCCAAGCTTTGAACATCTAACGGAGCACTGTTCAATCCATCATCCAAAAATGGAAAGCGTATGGCACAACTGCAAACCTACCAAGACATGGCCGTCCACCTAAACTGACAGGCTGGGCAAGGAGAGCATTAATCAGAGAACCAGCCAACAGGCCCATGGTAACTCTGGAGGAGCTGCATAGATCCACAGCTCAGGTGGGAGAATCTGTCCACAGGATAACTATTAGTCATGTACTCCACAAATCTGGCCTTTATGGAAGAGTGGCAAAAAGAAAGCCATTGTTGAAAGAAAGCCATAATAAGTCCTGTTTGCAGTTTGCAAAAACCCATGTGGGGGACACAGCAAATATGTGGTCAGATGTGACCAGAATGACATTTTTTGGCCTAAAAGCAAAATGTTATGTGTGGCAGAAAACTCACACTGCACATCACCCCTGACCACACCATCCCCACCGTGAAACATGGTGGTGGCACCATCAACCTGTGGGGATGTTTTTCTTCAGCAGGGACAGGGAAGCTGATCAGAGTTGATGTTAAGATGGATGGAGTCAAATACAGGGCAATCTTAGAAGAAAACCAGTTACAGTCTGCAAAAGACTTGATACTGGGGTGGAGGTTCACCTTCCAGCAGGACAACAACCTTAAGCATACACATACATCACATAAAAGCACAATAAAATACATTTACTGTACGTTTTTGGTTGTAACGTGATAAAATGTGGACAATTTCAAGGGGTATGAATACTTTTTCAAGGCACTGTGTAATATAATTTTTTCATTCAGCCAGCGGGTAGCATGAGACAAACTGAACCGATTCCCCATCCACAAATTCAATGTGGGTGCGGGAATCTTCTCTGCCATGTCATTGTATTCTGGCAGCAGGACTCCCCCACTGCCAGAATACATTGATCAATGCTGCAGCCAATTGGCACCAAGTGCTGATCAAATGGAAATGTTTAGGCAGGATCATTCATGAGAAGTTTCATGAACAGAAACGGCCATAGATGGACTGAAATTCAGCCAGCTCCTACTGAACCAGCTGAATTGTTTATTGATGTATGGCAAGCTTAACCACCTCCAACCCACCGTATTATCAAATGATGGGTGGGCAGTGGCTCTCTCGTTCTGGGACGACGTCATATGACCCTCTATACCCATGTGATCAGCTGTGTGGCACTGACAGCCGCATTTCCTCACAGGAGAGATCCGCACAGATAATCAGGGCAATGATTATCAATGCTCTGATTATCATTGCAGCCCCAACAGTGCCTAGCAGTGATGCCAACCAGTGCCCAGCAGTGATGCCAGTCAGTGCCCAGCTGTGATGCCAGTCAGTGCTTATCGGTGATGCCAGTCATTGCTGCCTTTCAGTGCCCATCAGTGTCCGCTTATCAGTGCTACCCATCAGTGCCACCAATCAGTGCCCATAAGTGCCGCCTATCAGTGCCACTTATCAGTACTCATCAATGCTGCATATCAGTGCTGCCTATCAGTGTCCATCAGTGCTGAATATTAGTGCCTCCTCATCAGTGCCTCTCAGTGCTGTGTCAACAGTGCACATCAGTGCTGCCTTGTCAATGCCCATCAGTGCAGCCTCATCAGCGCACATCAATGAAGGAGAAAAATGACTTATTTACATTTTAGCAAAACATTTAAAACCCAGTGATGATTAAATACCACCAAAAGAAAGCTTTATCTGTCTCAGAAAAGATAACAATTTCGTTTGGGTACAGCATTGCATGACCGTGCAATTGTCATTCAAAGTACGACAGTGCTAAAAGGTGAAAATTGGCCGGTGCAGGAAGGGGGTAAAAGTGCCCAGTAGGCAAGTAGTTAAAAAGATTATTTACTAATTGTTAAATGGCCTTGCTAGGTTCCAACAAACGCATTCAAAAATATCCTGCAAGGGAAGGAGCATACAGTATGTACCTCTCTGACAGCTTGTGTCCCAATGTCCCATACTTACCCTTCACTGCAGCTCCCATCAGTCTCTTCCAATTCCAAAATGTCCAAGAGTGTTGGATGGTCATGCCCCCCACCACCTGCTGTGTTGTTTTTTTTCTCTAATCCCTATATCACCACAAAAATCAGGAATAATGTAGGGGTCAGAGAATGGAACCAAAGTGTGTGGCGAGGTACACAGGCATCCAAAACTCCTGGAAGTGTTGAATCCTGAAGAAACTGGCAGAGGCTGTAGCTCTGGAAAGTAAAAGGAGGGAACATCTAGTTAGGCCCGCCTTCATGGGCTTGCGGTAGCCCCGCCCCTCTTTGCAAGTGTAATGTGAATTTATATAGTATTATTAATATATAGGTTACTGTCTCTTTAAAAAATTGAGGTGAAATGTTGGCCAATGGGAGTTCATGGAAGATGCTAGAATTCCTGGGGAGCCCTATAGGGAAGAGCTCCCAGTAATTTGCACAGTTGGTCAAGCCTTGGCAAAAGAGCTACCTTTCCTTTCATCCCTTGTCGCTGGTACTTATGTGGTTGGTCACCCTGGATAGCTAGGGGGGGGACATCTATTGTTATTTTAGTTCAATATGGCTCGAGTTCCAATAACTGAGCTTATATTGATTTAATTATTAACTTTTTTTTACTTGAATAAGTAATTAATATTCATGAATTTTTGATGTTTAATTACAAATCGATAAAGTGCCGCAGCCATTATCTGCCAATATTTGTGTTGTGTTTTTATTTTATGGCTGTATTGAGGGAAAATTGTTTATTTGGGGTGTGGGCTGCCTGCAATCACACAGAGGGGGAGACATGGGCCACCACAGATTATACGACCTCTTCTCTTATATTTTTTAGAAGTTGAAAGGGGGGCTTTAACCTTAATGTTCATAGCCTCCCACATATTCACTTTATCTATTAAAAGCAGATCAGACTATGATTTGAAGGGATGATTTTCTTTAAAAGTGGTCAGCTAGGGGTTAGGGAGGTTATAGCTGTTTTCTTATTTACTGAGCAAACCTTTAGCAAGATTCACCTGGAAACTAATAACCATTTAGTATGCATTTACACTGAACAGCATAATAGTTTTCCAGAACTTGCTAAAGACTTGTTGAATCATGCTATTGTTAATGCCAGCTTAGTAGAGTTACAGCCAACACTTCAATTATGATCTAAATTCAATACTCCCAAGTTGGAGCTTAATGCATTGTGAAAGCCTTCTGAATATAATACTCTAGATTAGCATTGACAAGCTAAGATGAAAAAAATGCACATGTGTTCTTACCCTTCAGCAACGTGTAAGCCCCATGTACTACTGATAATAATTTGAACAATAGCTGGTAACACTGCCAAACTATGCAGGATGACCAATAATCAAAGTGTTAATAAACCCACAACAGTAAAATCAGTCTGTATATGTAGTAAAGCATGCTTGTTATACCTTCTGTGGAACCTAGGAAGTTAATCCTCTGCATTTCTGTAAAAAGGCTGTTTGATCCAGTCTTCTCTGATCCTCCCCTTCCTCCACAATCCCCAATCCATCTGCTGATAGTACAGAGCTTTGGGGCAATCTGCAAATGCTCAGTTTGGTGTTTATTGCTAAAGTAGAGCTTTTTTTCTTGGAAGGGTGCATGTGATCAGCACAGGGCCAACCAGCACTGTCCAGACAGAGGGTCAGGGGTCCTCCAGCCTCATTGGACAGTCAGTGTAGAATGAAAACTCTTCCTACAAGCTTTCAGGACACACTGATAGAAGTCACAAGACTGCTATATACTGCTGATGAGAAAGACTGCTATATACTGCTGATATTTAGTATATTTATATTTACTAAAATAATTGCATTTCCATGTTCTTTGTACTGTGTACTGTGGGAGACCAGGAATAGTTAATGCAGGGTCCTGGGTTTAGCAACACTTTAAAGTGTTATTAAACCCATGTAGCAACATGGACTACAACCGTAAAGTACAGTGATCCTCTGGTGTTTCCATGCATCGCATATCCCTCTAGTGATCAGTATTAGCAGGTGACATCATATTTGTGAGTCAAACAAAAGGGATTGCGGGATGAGTAGTTCCTCAGACTGATAATGGCTTCCTATGATTATATGCCTGGACTACATATCCCAGGGATCTTTGCGACCATCAGGAAGATAACTGGGATTAGATATAAAAAGAAGCAAAAAGCCAGCGCAGAGCTCTCTTCCTCCTGGGCCTGACGTGAGATGGACATCTCCATGCATGGAGAGAGGGTTCGCGGCCTACCACGCAGCATAACACACTCCAACCCATACCAGAGGGGCCCATCTTTGCTGTGTGTCATTTGACGCCCATCCAGCACCACTCCGGTCGCCTGCCAGACGGTGTACCAAGCTTCACATCGGGAGATCAAGACGGCGGATCCGCTGCATGGTGTGTCGCTACACATGATACTGTCTGGAAGACATCATATTAGCCTGGTCGTTGGTGAGAGGGCAATCGCCCAACCTTTACCCACCCTTTGTCACGGTTTTACTGGGACACTTTGCACAGACATCTATACCTTAGGAATATTTTACTGATCTATTGCTTCCCACTATACCTTATCAGATTACAGTTAACGAGCTCCTATGTACCAGTGAAGACCATCAGATCAGCAACAGTGACATTATTGCTTTTACTGATAGGGCCATTATACTATCACTATCTTAGTAGGCTAACAGTCAAAGGCCGGCCAGGTTCCATCTCTTAGACCACTTTCACACTGAGGCGCTTTTCAGGCGCTTTCACGCTAAAAACAGCGCCTAAAAAGCTCACGAAAACTTATTTCCATTAAAATCAATGAATGCTTTCACACTGGGGCAGTGTGCTGGCAGGGCTGTGAAAAACTCCCCTCCCCATTGAAATGAATGGAAAGCTCTTGAAAAGCGCCTGAAAAGCTCTTCAAAAGCGCTCAGTGTTTTTACTGGCAGTTTAGAAGCGCTTCAGTGTGAAAGTGGCCTTACAGTGTGTCAGTATAATCTGTTAGCTGTATTTATCCCTGCAGGGGTAGCATTATTTCTTTGAGGAAGTGTATATAAGCCACTGTTTTATCTGTTAATATTTTACCTTGTGTCATTCGGAGGAATTCCTTTGCTCAGTCAGCACTGTTGCCGGAAACTCAGCATATCTATTACCTCCTCTTTGTGACAATATCTTTTTGATTGGTTCTAGTAAATATTATCAGAACATAAATACACAGAGTTGTCTGATTTATTACTCCATAGTGGTACAAGGATGGCGGAAAACAGAGTGTCAGGTGGATTGGAATGTTTACCAGGTCATGGCAGTGCAGATGAGCAGGTAATTCCAAGCAGTCCCTTAGGGGGTCTTGCTACACCCACAACAGTGAAATCAGTCTGTATATGCAGTATAGCATGCTTATTATACTCACTGTGGAACCTAAGGGGTTAAATCTCTGCATTGTGTAAAAAGGCTGCCTGATCGTGTATGCACAGATTCTGCCCTCCCTGTACTGTCCCCCTGGACAAGTCCAGATAAGATAATGCCTTTGGAGTCAGGCTGCACATGTTCAGTTTGGTGTGTATTGCTAGGTTTTTTTTTTTTTTTTCTTGGGAGAGTGCATATGATCAGCACAGGGCGAATCCACATGTCCAGACAGAGGGTCAGGGGTCCTGCAGCCTCATAGGACAGCTCAGTGTAGTATGAAAACTCCCCCTACAAGCTTCACCAGGAACTGACAGAAATCACAAGCCTGCTATATACTTCTGATGAGAAAAGGTATTTAGCAGTGTATATTTACTAAAATAATTGCATTTCCATGTTCTGTGTACTATCGGAGACCAGATATAGTGAATACAGGGTCCTGGGTTTAGTAACACTTTAGTTTAAGGCTTGCTAGGGATGAGAGAATTTAAGCTGCCAACCTTAATTACCACCATATGTTCCAATCAATGCAATCCAGGTGAAAAAATGTAAAAACTTGCAATTCAGTTTACTTTTTTCTAGGTAAAATCTGTTCCCAGCAGGATCACTACGTTCTGCTTGTAAACACTTTTATCCATATCATGATCAACTGGTGTACCATTTGCCTTTAATCTATTTTCTACGGACATTTTCTATATGGACAATGTGAAGAACTGCTTCAGATAATGTGACACATTAATCCACATACTACGGCACATTTCCCCTTTCGTGTGAGATGATTTCACAACTTGAGCACATGTAACAAAACTAGAATGTGCCTCAGAAAGAGCAATGATCCAAGGAGCCAGACTATTGAGCAAAAGAGGCAGAAGTATTCATATTCTGCATACGTAGCTTCACTAAACAGCTTGGAAAAGAAATGCATGGCATGCAGGATAGTGAAAACAAATATGTTTCCTTTTCTGGTCTCCAGACTAGATTGTGGATAGAAATTTGAGAGACAGTAATATATGTAATGGGATTTATGGGCTAAACACTTTGACTAATTTAACAATTATAATAGCAGTAGTGACAATTTTGTAAATATTTTATTATTTTATGTATCTTCTATTTTTTTGCAATTAGCGATAGTTTTTATATTTGTTATGAATATTCGCCCTTGTTAAAGCTGCCCCCCCCCCCTCATATTGCAATGTCATTTAGTCCTTGAGTTGCAAGTTTTTGCTAAATGTATTTGTAACTATCTTTGTAAGCAACTAGAATTTTGAATTGAATATAATAGAATAAAGAAAGCCAAGCAAAGGAAAGTTAAGTGCTGGGCTTGCTTGTGCCTGCAAAAATCTAGCACCCCCAAAAAACTAGCTGTGGATGCAAGATAAAAAAATTACAGTTTGGCTAAGATTGGGTATTCATCAGAGCATGCAGAAAATGTCCTCCTCTCATGCTTTCCTGTTTGTTATCATGATGCATCACAGCAGTGGAATGAAAGGGAGCAAAGGATATTTTTACTTCATTCATAGGTGTCGATCTAAGAGGAGATGGTTGCCTTTCTTTTTTTTTTTTATAAATGCATGCCCACAGATTGTACTAAAGGCGCAGCTGTAGAGGGGGCAGAATTAGAGGCCCTATCAGACAGATTAACTTCCTCAGGTAAGATGCTCTCCTCACTGCTATTGGTAACATACCTGAGGATATGGTAAATCACTCATTCCCCTTTAAGACAGCAGTTGTCACACTGTAATAAAGTGACTCTGTCAGAAACCATGAATCAGACTGAGACAGAAGTACAGTTAAATTACACTTATTTAATAATAATAATAATAATAATAATTAAAAAAAGGTAAACAGAGTAAACTTAGTCAAAACATAGCCAGAGTTTAGGAACCGGAACAGATAGTCAGACAAGCCAAAATGTTAGGGAGCCAGAGATGAGCGTAGTAGAACAGCAAGCAGGATCTGGAGCCCGAAGGAGTGTCGGCCAAGCAAGCCTTTAACAGGAACACAGGCAAGCGTCTCTAGAGATGTGACCAAGGCGAAGGCAGAGATCATCTGGGCTGAACAGCTTAAGTAGGCTGAACTGACGAGCAGGATATCATCAACAGGTGAGTCACTGTGGAGAGATAGGAGCTTGCAATTAGCCGACAGCTGAGCGGCCAGATTATAGAAGGAAGGGCTGAGCCCAGCCCTGACAGTTCCCCCTCGGAGGACCACCAGGCTTGAGGGAGGGGCGTGGTCTCGGCATGGAAGAGTGAAGTCGCACCTTCCTAGGGCTCCCGGACCGCGGCTCCTTTGCAGACCACCACGCAGCCATACCCGATATTCCAGCTTCTCAGCCCCATCCACACTCAAACAGTGAGGATACCCCGCGATACGGAGCGCCCAGAGCCCGAATGGATCGGTTCCTGAAACCTAAACAGCAAGCGGCATCAACCCCGGATCCCGCCAAGATGGCGCCGGCGTCAGCCACGAGGACGGAGCACAGATCGCCTACAGGAGAGGAGAAGCAAACCCACGGTAATGACATGCTGCCGTTCTCTCCCTCGAGCGATCTCTCCCCCTGCTTCCCCCGTTCTCTGTCCCTCACACCGCTAAACAGCCCGGGAGGTGAACCCAGCAGCTCCTTACAATGGCCAACACAGAGCGCACAGCTCTCCCAGCACCAGACCCCCACGCTTAATACACCCATGCCTCTCTCACAGCAGGCAGCGCAGGATGCTGCTCCTCTGACACTGCCTTCACATGAGCCCTTATCCCTGCTCAGTAGTGACAGAGCTTTATGGACACTTCTACAAAAGTTGCCTACCAGAGATGATCTAGACTCTGTAGCAGCCAGAATGGAAGCAGCACTCAGGGGAGAAATAACTGGTATAAAACAGGATGTTGCGGAAGTGACTGCACGAGTCTCCTTGCTGGAATCAGACTCTTCAGCCCTCCGCCACGGTGTCTCTGCCCTACAAGTAAGACACGATGAAGTGACTGACCAAATTGCGCAGCTACACCTACTAATGGACGATTTGGAAAACCGCAACCGCAGGCGTAACATCAGGATTCGCGGCTTACCAGAAGCTACCCGACAGGTTGATCTTAAGTCCACAGTAACTGCCATATTCAATGACTACCTGGAACGGCCGACAGAAACTGCCATTGCCATAGACAGAGTTCACAGAACCCTCGGCCCCAGGAGCTCCACGGAAGATAGACCCAGAGATGTCCTTTGTTGCCTACACAATTACTCCCTTAAAGAAGACATTCTTCAACGGGCCTGGCGTAGAGGGCATTTTGACTTTGATGGAGCACAGATCATTCTTCTGCCGGATGTGTCCCGGAGGACACTGCAGATGCGCCGCTGTCTGAAACCCTTATTGGAAAAATTTGGCGAACAGGGAATCACCTACAAATGGGGTCATCCCTTTCATTTGATCGCTCGGCAGGGTGGCCGTACATATACCCTCCGACACCCCGCAGATGTCCCTGCTTTCCTCGGCTCCCTCGGGCTGCCACTGATGTCGCTACCTAACTGGTTAGCGTTTGCTCCGCCTGCTGACAACCACAACAACCCAACGATGAACCCCTCTGGCAGACCCCAAAGGCCTCGACGAAATCACCGTTCTCGCCGCAGAGGACCACAGGCCCCACAAGACAACGAACCTTGATCCCCTTAGAGGGGAAAGTCTCTTGGACTAAAGAACTGTCCAGACTCTTGATGTTCCCCATCACACGTAAGTTTTACCTCCCAGAGACTGGAGTATGTTTACCCTTCTCCCTTAGCTTTGTGGACCAGTTGGTCCATTCGGGAATTGGTCCCCAGTTATACAAGACTAATTGTCATGGGCCCTCCAGGCACGATGGCACCATGAAAATATTCAAGGCTACAATTTACCCTGAACTGGAGTACACCGGGAGGGAGGCGGGGAGAAATTCACATTAGACTCCCCCGGTGACTCACCTCGGGGGGGGTTTTGGCCCACTGAGACTGGTAGCGGTGGTCTGGTTATAGTGACCTACACGAACACTCCATTAAGGACTCCCCTCTGGCTGGGTCCTTACAACTTACTTTGGTATGCTATACAGAAGTACAAATACGGATGCACCCAGGTCATGGGGTCATGCTCTTCTGGGGCTGCATGCGGACGCGGGGCGACCTTTGGCGAGAGGCCCGGAACATAGAGAAATCCACAGGATGGAGACTAGTTTAAGTCCCCCTGTACCTAACACAGTACCGACCCGCCGAAGGTCCCCTTTGCTTCCTGCAGGAGGTTCCAATTTAATGACTTAAACATGTTTTTGTTGATTTAACACTGTCGTGGGTTACAAGTCTGCCTAAGGTTAATAATTTGTTTCCGGTGACCCCTATCCCCCCCCCCCCGGTCTCTGATTGTTTTATACTTGTGAAAGGGGGACAATTTTCCCGCAAAAATGCCGGATCCAAGGACCCCAAAAGTAGTCTCAGTAGAAACCAGGTCCACTATCTCTCCCCCCCCTTTTTTTTTTTTTTTTTTTTTTTTTTTCTCCTCCTTAAACCTGTATCCCGGAGGCCCTACTTACGTAGTAGTACTGGTTGAACAATGGGGCTCCAGTTCGCTCCCTCAGGGATAGGACCCTCAGCGAGCGAACAAGCTCCCTAGAAGTTAGAGTTAAGAACATTGTTATAGTGTTGTTGGGGACTGTCATGATCTTAATAACATGCCTTATATGCTTGATTGTTAAAAGTTTTATTATCCTATGCTCCCTTTTAGGAATTATTTTTATAATGAGAAGCCCATCATAGATATGCGGTTCCTAATTGGTCCGCCTTCAATGGAGGGTGGCCGAGGGGACCCCCGCGTGCTGGGGGCCCGACCTCTGAAGTGCCTTACTCCTTCCCCCACTAGGCCCTAGCTGCCCAGTTAGGCAGTAATTCTCCGCCTGGAGATTTAGCTTCTTCCCCATCCTCCCATCCTCATCCCCCACCTTGCTATCATCCCCCTTCCCGATTCTCTCCTTGTGTCCCCTTCCTCCCCTTCTCTTCAGCTCTCCTAGACTAGTCTCCTTCCCCTCTTCCCTTCCTTCCCCTCCCTACATCTTCTACAGATCTAGCTCCTGGCAAGGTCCGACGACCCGATCCCACCCCACCTGAAATGTCGTTGAAATGTGTGTCTTGGAACGTGAAAGGTCTCAATGCCCCAGAAAAACGCTCCAGCTGTCTGGCGGAGCTCTGGAGGCAAAGACCCCAAGTAGCATTTTTACAAGAGACCCACTTTCGGGCAGATAAGATTCCGAGACTTCATAACAAGCACTTCCCAATAGCGTACCATAGTGTATCGCCCTCCACAAAATCAAAGGGCACAAGTATCCTCCTGGCCAAAACTTTTCCCTGGCAGCTGATAGACCTCCATACGGACGACGAGGGCAGGTACCTTTTCGTTAAAGGCACGTTTCAGTCTCAAATACTTACCTTTGCTAACCTTTACCTGCCAAATGTGGATCAGCTTCCGGTACTTGAAACTTGTTTAACCGCCCTGGCTGCCTTCGCAGAGGGAACATTAGTACTGGGGGGAGACCTTAATTTTACCATGGACCCTCGTAAAGACTCGACGACGGGCTCCTCAGCCTTGTCTCTGAGATATCGAAACAGGATCAGGGAACTGTTACATTCCCACCGTTTGGTGGACATTTGGCGTATCCTTCATCCACAAGAGAGGGACTTTACCTTCTTCTCGGCAGCGCATGGCTCGTATTCTAGGATAGATCTCTTCCTAGTATCTCATAACACGATCCCACTTGTTTCTAGGGCACAGATCGGTCACATTGCCCTTTCGGACCATGCTCCGATCTCCATAACCCTAGCCCTGAAAAACCCAACGACTAGGTCAGCAACATGGCGGCTCAACGAATCCCTAATCCAAGATCCAGAGGTCAAAGCCGATATTTTAAGAGAACTGGAACTTTTCTTTGAGAGAAACAAAGACTCGGTCCCTAACCCTCTCACTATCTGGGCCACGCACAAGTGCTACATTAGAGGAGTACTCATCAAGCACGACCATAGACTCAAGAAGGCTAGAGCAAAAACGCTATCAGACCTGATAACAAAATTGCATGCCTGCGAAAAACGTCATAAAACCCACCCGGACAGGGCCATAGAGGCAGAGGTAACTAACCTCAGAGAGCAAATCAGGGAGCATTCCCTTTTTCAATCTAAAAACAATCTAATAAAAATACGCAGAACCTTCTATGAGTATGGAGACAAATGTAGTAGAACTCTGGCGAATGCCATACGAACCCAGCGGAATCTATCCTACATCCCCGCTCTTTCAACCCCTTCAGGAACCAAAATCTATGATTCTACCGACATGGCGGAATCCTTCCGGGCTTTTTACGAAGCACTCTATAATTTGCACTCCCAGCCTACGGGGGATCGACAACAGGACAACTCGGAAGCTATAGAGACGTACCTTGCAGCGGCAAACCTGCCCTCTCTTAATGATGAGGAGGTGGATTTGCTTTCGCAGCCAGTGACTACAGAAGAACTCACGAATGCCCTAGCTGGCTCCCCAAGAGGGAAAGCGCCTGGCCCTGACGGCTTTACTACCACCTATTATAAAACTTTTCAAGCCCAGTTAGCAACCCACTTTGTTGCCGCTTTCAACGCAATACTAGATGATCACGCCATGCCAGCGGACCTTCTACAAGCCAGTATTTCGGTCATCCCTAAACCGGAGAAAGATCCGCTCCTCTGCGCAAGCTACAGGCCAATCTCCCTGCTCAACTGTGACTTGAAATTGTTCACAAAAATTTTGGCCGAACGATTAGGACACGTCCTCCAACGCATAATCCCCCTAGACCAGGTGGGTTTTATACGGAACAGAGAGGCGGGAGACAACACCATAAGGACGATTGATGTTGTGGCAAGGGCTAAACACCTTAATGCCCCTTTCATTCTATTATCTACAGACGCTGAAAAGGCGTTTGACAGGGTGGACTGGACTTTCCTCCTAGCCACCCTGCGACGCCTTGGAATGCCGACCTCCATCTTGTCATGGGTCTCCGCCATCTACTCCTCCCCCACGGCCTCGGTCAGAGTAAATGGAGTGTCATCCAATCCCTTTAAAATAAGCAATGGCACGAGACAGGGGTGCCCACTCTCTCCACTCCTCTTCATAGTCTCCTTAGAACCCCTTTTGCAACACATCAGGCTCAACCCCGACATCAGAGGACTAGAAACGGACACATACCATCACAAGATTGCGGCTTATGCGGACGACCTTCTGTTCTACATCTCAGAACCACACACCTCTCTCCCAATACTCTTATCTGCAATACGCCAATACGGTGATCTTTCAAATTTTAAAATCAACCTGCAGAAATCAGAGGCGCTTAACGTTTCTCTCTCTCCTATTGCTCAGACTCGCCTTAGCAGCAATTTTCCCTTTCGGTGGACCCCCCAAGCTATCCAATACCTAGGTACAAAAATCCCTTCTGACTTACACCTCATCTACCAACTCAACTTCCAGCCCCTTCTAAATATTTTCTCCTCAGACCTAGACAGATGGAAGACCCTAGCAGTTTCCTGGTTTGGTAGATGCAATGTATTGAAAATGAACATTATGCCGAGGCTGCTTTACCTTCTACAGGCTCTGCCAGTTAGGATTCCACGGAAATTTTTCCGAAAATTGCATACAATCTTCATTAACTACGTATGGCAGGGCAAGCCCTCGCGACTTAAGAGATCTCTACTACAGCGGCCAAAGCTCAGGGGTGGGGTCGGCCTCCCAGACCCAGCCTCATACTATACGGCGGTCCACATGAATAGAGTGGTGGATTGGTGCAGACATTCACACCATAAGCTATGGATCGGCCTGGAACAGGAAGCGGTGCCGTTCCCTCTTGCTGGTCTACCATGGAGTGGGAAACGTGTTTTTGGGCTGTCCTTTTCTCACCCTCTAATTGAACCCACCCTAAAGGAACTACACAGATACTTTAGGATTGCGGAGACGCCTAGCTTCCCCTCCCCTCTGACGCCCATAATTGGTCACCCGGACTTCCTACCGGGCATCTCTGATAGATCTTTTCAACTCCACCCGAATCAGAGCCTAGTTAGAGCCTCCTCTCTTATAGGACCCTCTGACTGGAGCGACCTCTCAGGCATTTATCCTAGCTTTAATACCTCCGCCCTAGGTAGATGGAGGATCCTGCAAATTTCACACTTCCTCAGATCCCTCCCGGTAGTCAATGGCTTCCGCAGAAAGCCTTTGCCCTTTGAAGACATGTGCTTGGGAGATGAGCCAATAAGAAAATCCCTTTCCATTTCCTACAATATTTTACTTGCCTATACATCTCGAAATGATCCTCCGTTCCTACAGAAATGGGAGAGAGATCTTAACATCACGTTCTCTGAAGATCAAAAGACTCGAATACTCTTTTTTTCACATAAGTCCTCCTTGTGTAGCAAATACCAAGAAATTACGTATAAAATCTTGACGCGTTGGTATAGGACCCCATCTGTCTTAGCATCCATATTTCCAGGACACAGTCCATTGTGCTGGAGATGTGGTACACAGGTTGGCACAATACTCCATATCTTCTGGGAGTGTTCGGTACTGACTCCCTTCTGGAGACAAGTACTAGAGATCATTTACAAGCTCACGGACATAGCCCTCCAGGATAACCCGGCGGCGATTCTGCTAAACCTGACCCCCATGTCTAGCAAGCGATACCGCAAATCCCTACTGAAGCACCTCTTGAATGCAGCCAGGGCATGTATTCCCAGTGCTTGGAAGCAACAATCCCCACCGACAGTAGGACAGTGGTTTGCCAGGGTTCGAGACATCCAGCAAATGGAACATCTTACAGCTGCCCTAGGGGAAAAGGAGGAGGAACACAATACACGCTGGACATACTGGGACCTGTTCAGATTCTCGGATGAATACAAGGCCTACATTTAATTATATTAACTAAAGATGATTCGGGGCCGTGGGTCGTCGGCCTTGCCAGTACGCCACACTCACTCCCCTCCCCACCTTTTACCCTACCCCTACTCCCCCTTTATTCCTTTCATAGCTTTCCCACCATCGACACAGTCAGTGTCATCCACTCACTTATTTCTTCTACCCTAAAAATGAAAAAAATCCCCTCGGATTGCGGGAACTTATTGGCACCACTCCTAGGAAACTAGGACAGAGAGCCACTACTGATAAGTAATACGTTGTTTTGGACCAGCCCACTAAAGTATCATAACTTAATATCTGTACAAAGGAGAAAAACCCTCACTACCTACCAAGGGGCTCCCCCTTTTACCCTAGAGAGCCAATGGTATGGCTTACACAGGACCTTTAAAGTGAGACTTTGTGCAAGAGAGGATGTCGCCTATATTGTCCTGGTTGAATTGCAAATGTATACCTATCACAGAGTCACATGAATACAATTGCTCTTTTGATCTTATATACTGTAATATAACATTGATGAATACCCCAGCATTATTCTCCGACTTGATTAATATACTATTGTTTAGGCCTACTTATAGACAAAGCTGTTTGTTATGTCTGATCCATTACATTACTGTTTGATCCGCATTCCTTAAATAAAGAATAAAAAAAAAAAAAAAAAAATGTCTCAACAATAAATCCACAATAAAGGTACAATCTCTCCCTCCTCCTAAGGGTTCTCTCATCCGCAGAGAGCCAAAGCCCAAGTGTATGGGTTCATCTTCACAGACCAACTCGGTACCAGGAGGCATGGGAGGTGAAAGAGGCAAGAGTGGGGCTGCAAAGTTCAGAGACAAATGTACAGGAGGCTTCCTAGTGCTCCTTAAAAGGAAGTCTTTCTATGAGTCTGGAGTCAATGAGGATGGCAGACGTGATCAACTTCTCCAGCTCAGTGGGTATATCTCGGGCTGCTATCTCCTCCTTGATGGTATCTGAGAGACCATGAGAAAAAGCAGCCACGAGGGCCTCATTGTTCCAACCAACCTCTACTGCCAGAGTACGGAATTCAATGGCGTAGTTGGCAACAGTTCTCGTACTCTGTTTGATGGACATGAGGCACTTAGCAGCAGAAGCGGAGCATGCGGGAATGTCAAATACCCTTTTAAAAAAAAACACAAACTCAGGGTAACTCAAGACAACAGGTTTTTGCGTCTCCCATAGGGGGTTTGGCCAGGCCAAGGCTCTCTCAGAACGCAAAGATATCACAAAACCTACTTCTGTCTGTGGGAAATGCCTGGGGCAGAGTCTCAAAGTATATCGCAACCTGGTTGAGAAACCCTCTGCATTGGACTGGATCGCCCCCAAATTCCTGGGGAAGCGGAGTGGAACCAGACATACCTCTTAAAGAGGTAAAATTTGAGGCGGTGCCTGCACAGAGACTGGAGCAGCAGCAGGGATGGCCTGCAACACAGGTTGTACTGGAGCAGCCACAGTGGGAGATTCCAGGTGAGCCGTGCAACTCAGGAACGTTTGTAACTCCATGGCAAACTGATACCTGTGGTGATCCTGCTCATCCAATCTGGAAAAAATATTACCAACAAGTGGATTGACTGCATCTTCTGAATTCATGGCCTTCGCCTACTGTCAGAAACCATGAATCAGACTGAGACAGAGGTATAGTTAAATCACACTTGTTTAATAATAATAAAAAAAGGTAAACAGACTAAACGTAGTCAAAACATAGCCAGAGTTCAGGAACCGGAACGGATAGTCAGACAAGCCAAAACGTCAGGGAGCCAGAGATGAGCGTAATAGAACAGCAAGCAAGATCAGGAGCCAGAAGAATGTCAGCCAAGCAAGTCTTTAACAGGAACACAGGAGAGTGTCTCTAGAGATGTGACCAAGGCGAAGGCAGAGATCATCTGGGCTGGATGGCTTAAGTAGGCAGGACTGACAAGCAGGATATCATCAACAGGTGAGTCACTGTGGAGAGATAGGAGCTGGCAATTAGCCGACAGCTGAGCAGCCAGCTTAGAGAAGTTAGGGCTGAGCCCAGCCCTGACAGACACTTACTGAGTCTCCAGTAATGTGGTAGCAACCATCCATTCAATGGCAACTTAATGCTCTTTCACAACACCCCTATGTTGCAGTGCACTATAACAGGTATGTAAGCAGGGGTTTATACCCCTTTTAGTAAAAGTACCTCCTTTGGTAGTGGCTAGTCAGTAGAGTGTGGTGTCCTTATAAAAAAGGTGTGGGAGGAGTCTTAAGCATAGGAGTGATGGGAACAGGCTACCCCTGATATACACCATGTAAGTTTGTAGCCTGAGAAAGAGAGCACCTTCAAGGTAAGCCATAGGACTTTTAGAGAGAGGTCCCACTGATGGAGGACCTACGTGGAGGAGTATGGGAAAGTTAACCGGACACTCCATGTTCTGATGTTTAACTGTGTTTTATCACTGAACTGCATGCTGCATGCGAAGCTATGGAGCTGAAGGAAATGTTGTAATGGTTCAAGAAATGCTGCTACTACAGTAAAACCGTTAAGGTTGCTTGTGTGGACATTCCTTATTATTAAAGGTGAGCTTCAGGCCTGGAGAATGTGAGAATGTGAGAGTCTCTCAACAAGGCTTGATTAGACCCGGATGGGTCTTATTTTGAGGTGAGCGGCCAATTCACTTAAAGGTGGTGGTGGTGACTACATTTTAAATCCAAGCACGTATTGGAAGTTCACTTTTCAGTGAGAGGGACTTTTTGCTCACTTCTTTGAATTATACATTTTTGGATTTTTTCTGGATTTTTCTGCATATTCATGGACTTATAAAATACACTCTTTATAGATTTGCATTGTTATTTATTTAGCATTGGCACTTTATTATTAATTTGGTATTTAATTTGTATCATATATTCAGTTTGAAGGTTGATTATTGAATATAGCGCACCATTATTTGTTTTTATATTCTTATGAGTGTGAGGTCACTTTAGAATGGTGGCAGCTGTTCCTAGTTGATTGTAATATTCACAGTAAAAGGTTCAGTCACATAGCAGCGCACAAGTTATTCCATATCAAAACGTTAATGAGTGTTACCACATGTATTAAATGCAGCATAATGGAGATTCGTGGGCCTTTAGTAAAACTCTATGGTACCAGGGGTAATTTAATATCCTATAGCAGAAGTAGGCAACCTTGGCCCTCCAGCTGTGGTGAAACATACAATTCCCATCATGCCTCTGCCTCTAGGAGTCATGCATGTGATTGTCAGGGTCTTGCAATGTCTCATAGAACTTGTAGTTTCAAAACAGCTGGAGGGCTGACGTTGCCTACCCCTGTCCTATAGCATGGAAACAGTCATTCAGTCTCCTATTCACAGAGCTGCTCATCTTGTTCAGCAAATAAAGTATCTCATCATTTACAACCCCTTTTCAAAGGGCCTTGAAATAGTATTCATACCCCTTGAAATATTCCACATCTTGTCACGTTACAACCAAAAACGTAAATGTATTTTATTGGGATTTTATGTGATAGACCAACACAAAGTGGCACATATTTGTGAAGTGGAAGGAAAATGATAAACGGTTTTCAACATTTTTTACAAATAAAAATGTGAAAAGTGTGGCATGCATTTGTATTCAGTACTCAATACTTTGAAGAATCACCTTTCGCTGCAATTACAGCTGCAAGTCTTTTTGGGATGTCTCTACCAGCTTTGCACATCTAGAGAGTGACATTGTTGCCCATTCTTCCTTGCAAAATAGCTCAAGCTCTGTCAGATTGGATGCAGAGTGTCTGTGAACAGCAATTTTCAAGTCATGCCACAGATTCTCAATTGGGTTTGGGTCTGGACTTTGACTGGGCCATTCTAACCCATGAATATGCTTTGATCTAAACCATTCCACTGTGGCTGTAAGTTTAGGGTTGTTGTCCTGCTGGAAGGTGAACCTCCACCACAGTCTAAAGCTTTTTGCAGACTCTAACAGGTTTCTTCTAAGATTGCCCTGTATTAGACATGTGCAATTCGTTCCGTTTTTTTTTTTTTGTTTTTCCGTTCATTCGTTTTCGTACGAATGAACGAATCGTTCGAATCGCGCGAATCCGAATAACGAATCGTACGAATCGTACGAATCCGATTAACGAATCGTTTGAATCGAACGAGCCCGAAAAACAACGAAAATCCGAAAAAAACTAATTAGAAACAACAAATGTATGAATGAAGAAAATCCGAAAAACTAAAAAAGGAACAACGACAATGAACGAAAAAATTCGTACATTCGTAACTTTTTTTTTTTGTTGAATTGGTAATTTTCCGTGTCCCTTACAATGGTGCTGCTTAACGTACTTCGAATAGGTTGAACGAAAAAATTCGTACATTTGTAACTTTTTTTTTTCGATTCGTAACTTTTTTTTTCGATTCGTAACTTTTTTTTTTCGATTCGTAAATTATTAAAATGTAATAATAGCATACACATTACATAAAATTATGAATTATGCTCCGATTACCAATCTACGAATGTTACGAATGTACGAATAAATACGAATGCGTCCGAATTTCGAATAAACGAATAAACAAAAATGAAACTAACGAAAAAACGAATCAACGAAAAATAACTCTTACGAATGTACGAATCGTTACGAATACGAACACCGACGACTCACGAATGTACGAATCATTACGAATACGAACACCGACGACTTACGAATGTACGAATCGTTACGAATCAACGGAAAACGAAAAAACTAAACGAAAATAAACAAATTTTTTTCGGAAATGAAAAAAAACGAAACGAAAATAAACAAATTTTTTTGTTGTGCACATGTCTACCCTGTATTTGGCTCCATCAATCTTCCCATCAACTCTGACCAGCTTCCCCATCAATGCTAAAGAGAAGCATCCCCACAACATGATGCTGCCACCACCATGTTTCACTGTGGGGGTGGTGCGCGATCTGCTTTTAAGCCATTTTTGTCTCATCTGACCAGAGCACCTTCTTCCACATGTTTGCTGTGTCCCCCACATGGCTTTTTGCAAACTGCAAAGGAGACATCTTATGGCTTTCTTTCAACAATGGCTTTCTTCTTGCAACTCTTCCATAAAGGCCAGATTTGTGGAGTGCATGACTAATAGTTGTCCTGTGGACAGATTCTCCCACCAGAGCTGTAGGCCTCTGCAGCTCCTCCACAGTTACTATGGGTCTCTTGGCTGCTTCTCTGATTAACCCCTTCCTGACCAGCCGCTGCAGTTATAGGTTGGCTCCCCTGTACGAACCATCGTAGCCCGCGGTGTGACGCCGGAGCCGATGCGCTTCCCCGGCGGTCGCGATGACTGCAGGGCACCCATGATCGCTCCACACAGAGACAGATTGGAGATCTGTCAATGTAAACAAACAGATCTCCATGCTGTCAGGTGTGAGGAGAGCGATCTGTTGTTCACACTAAGTATGAACAACGATCGCTCTCCTCGCCCAGGCAGTCCCATCCCCCCACAGTTAAAATCACTTCCTAGGTAAAACAGTTACCCCCCTTGATCGCCCCTACTGTTAACCCCTTCCCTGCCAATGACATTTACACAGTAATCAGTGCATTTTTATATCATTGATCACTGTATAAATGCCAATGGTCCCAAAAATGTGTCAAAAGTGTCCGATCTGTCCGCCATAATGTTGCATTCCTGATAAAAATCGCTGATCACTGCCATTACTAGTAAAAAAAAAATAATAATAAAAATGCCATAAATATTTCCCCTATGTTGTAGACGCTATAACTTATGTGCAAACCAATCAAAATACTCTTATTGCAATTTTTATTACCAAAAATATGTAGAAGAATACATATCTACCTAAACTGAGGAAATAATTAGCTTTTTTTTCAATATTTATTATAGCAAAAAGTACAAAATATTGTGCTTTTTCAAAATTGTCGCTCTTTTTTTGTTTATAGCGCAAAAAATAAAAACCACAGAGATGATCAAAGAAAGCTCTATTTGTGGGAAAAAAGGACGTAAATTTTGTTTGGGTACAACGTCGCACGACCGCGCAATTGTCAGTTAAAGCAACGCAGTGCCGTATCGCAAAAAATGGCCTGGTCATTGAGCAGCCAAATCTTCTGGGGCTGAAGTGGTTAATGCTCTTCTTGCCCAACCTTTCAGTTTAGGTGGACGGCTAAGTCTTGGTAGGTTTGCAGTTGTGCCATTCTCTTTCCATTTTCGGATGATGGATTGAACAGTGCTCTGTGAGATGTTCAAAGCTTGGGATATTTTTTTATAACCTAACCCTGCTTTAAAGTTCTCCACCACTTTATCCCTGACCTGTCTGGTGTGTTACTTGGTCCTTATGTTGCTGTTTGTTCACTAAGGTTCTCTAACAAACCTCTGAGGGCTTCACAGAACATCTGTATTTATACTGAGATTAAATTACACACAGGTGGACTATATTTACAAATTAGGTGACTTCCGAAGGCAATTGGTTTCACTAGATTTTAGTTAGGGGTATCAGAGTAAAGGGGTCTGAATACAAATGCACGCCACACTTTTCAGATATTTATTTGTAAAACATTTTGGAAACCATTTCCCTTCCATTTCACAATTATGTGCCACTTTGTGTTAGTCTATCACATAAAATCCCGATAAAATACATTTACGTTTTTTGGTTGTAACATGACGAAATGTGGAAAATGTCAAGGGGTATGAATACTTTTTTCAAGGCACTGTAGCTTGTACAGAAAGAAAGATGTGTCTTAAAGCTGGAATGAAAAAAAAAAACCCTTGCACTGGGTTACCCATACACTGCAAGTGTTGAATGCTTGTTAACCTAAGAGGGCATTGGAACTGGCTGTATTAGTCACTCCAGGAGGCACGGACACTCTCTTTATCTCCCTGACACTCTAGGCTGTGGGTGGTCCCTCTGTGTCATTACATACAATATAGGGCTATTAGTCCTGCATTGTATGTGAGGATTTAAGCATGCAACCTCACACCAAAGTGTCTTAAGCCCCATACACACGGTCGGAAAATCCGACCACCAAATCCATCGGATTTGGTCCGACGGATTTAGTCGGACACTGGTGTTGCATACACACGGTCGGACAAAGTTGTCGGAAAATCCGATCATTCTGAACGTGGTGACGTTTGTTGCCTACGACGGGACTACGTAGAGGCTAGTAGCCAATAGCTTTGGTCTTGTAATGTGATCTGAGCATGCGTGGCACTTTGTCCGTCGGAATTCGCTACACACGATCGGAATTGGTGTGATCGGACTTTGTTGTCGGAATATGTATAGAGCAGGAGATAGAACTTTGTCCGTCGGACAATACGATGGAAACTGTCCGATGGTGCCTACACACGGTCGGAATTTCCGACAACATTTTTCGATAGGACAGAATCCATCGGAAAATCCGACCGTGTGTATGGGGCTTAAGAAAGGAGGCTGCAGGGATCGGGTCACCCAGGTGGAGGTAGCCTGCTGGAGCAAGTAAAAAAGTATAAATATTACACCGTATTACTCCACCCCTAGACTTAAGTAGCATTTAATCCTTGCAGTATGTGTGTGTGGGTGTGTGTGTTGTGGGGGGAGGGTTCCACTGCAGAGGTTTTTTATTATTGTGTCAGAAGTTTGGATTTAAGACAATACCCACAAACCACTAAGCCATGTCCACTTTTTGCCACAGTGCTCTTAGCATTCCCCTTAATGTAGTCATGTTATATCTTAAAGTTGGGTGGTGTTTATTGTATACACCAGTAACAATGCAACATTTCAACATAAATGTTAGAACGATTTCTGTCTTCAGCTACCTCTGCTTATTTAGCTAGTACCCGAACAGCACTGACAATGAAAAAATCCATGGAGCTGCTCCTGCACAAGTACAGCTTTATAGTGCATAGAAGTTGAATAATGCCCCATACACATGATCAGAAATTCTGCCAGCAAAAGTCGGATGTGAGCTTTTGGTCAGAAATTCCGACTGTGTGTATGTTCCATCTGACTTTTGCTGGCAGAATTCCAGCCAGCAAAAGATTGAGAGCAGGTTCTCTATTTTTCGGTCGGAAAAATTTCCGATCGGAAATTCCGATCGTCTGTACAAATTCCGATACACAAAATTCCTACACATGCTCGGAAACAATTTGACGCATGCTCGGAAGCATTGAAATTCATTTTCGTAGTGTTGAACATCACTGCGTTCTTGACGGTCGAAAGTTCAGAGAACTTTTGTGTGACCGTGTGTACGCAAGCCAAGCTTGAACGGAATTCCGACAGAAAATCCGGTTGTGTGTACGGGGCATAAGACAAAGCTGTAACATGTTTGGAAGCTTACTTGTATACTGTGACTGCATGTGAATGTCTTTATGTGGTTGTGTTATTTCCCTCTTTTTTTTGTTTGTTTTGTATTATAACTGCAAAATCCCAATAAAAACTATTGGAAAAAGAAAATAGAAAGTAATGTAGTACAACGGTGATTAATAAAGGGAAGTAGCAGCCATGGCTGCCATGATCCCTTGGACCAAGGAGTAGCTACTCACTCTGCACCACACAATAATTTTCAACTCGTTTGAGCACCCCTATGACAACCTTTGCAATGTCTAAATAATGCCTTGTTAAAATTAACACTTGTACCAGTAATTCAAAATGTAGTGTGTTATTCATTCATTGGAGCCCAGCCAAGTAGAAGGTTCTGACGATAAAAATTAAAGCAGTGCAAAATTGTTGTTTTTTATGATAGGTCCTCTTTATTTAAAGCCTAGTCTTACATCCTAATACATGGCAATATTTTCCTGTTTGCACATCACTTTTTATCTAGGTGACAAAGTTATTTAAATCACAGTGTGCCAGAATGAAAGCTGGGGCGACCTAATTTCCATGTGTTTCCCTGGAATAATAAACAATATTTACAGTTCATTTAGTCTTCATTAAACATTTCCAAAGGAGCGCATGCTGTACACAACGGGATACATTTCATCATCTTATAGATTACATTCTGCTTGAAGGACATTCAAACGAGGAGCATTATGCACTGACAGTAAAAAATTGTTTGCACCTCTGTGGGATTCCGTCTTTTGAACCTCTGCTGCACATTTATGAGGAGCATACTTTTAAAGCAGTGAATTCAATTTTCACCAACATTTACTGGTGGTGAATCAATTACTGTAATTTTAAAAATACATTTCCCGGGAAGGTTCACCTCCAGTGAATGTTTGGCAATTGTCAGATTTATTGCTATATAAATTTACCATAGTATTGCTCTTTTGCCTGTTTGTTTTCTATGGTGTTTATATATTGTGATTCTCACAAGAGATACAGGAGTAAGTTTGACATTTAAGAGGGATTTCTAAAAAAAAATTTGGTTGAAACTAAAAAATATAATATTTTCCACAGTCTTGTTTCAATCTTCAGAGATGCCAAGTATTTGGAAACTTAGGACACAGGAATGTTATAAAGAAAAAGACTAACCAAGCAAAAACACTATTTTTTTACTATTTCCGTACAATTTATGAATCTCAGTATGAAAAGAGGAAAAAATAGCTGAAAATAAGTGTCAATAATATCAACTGTTTTAACTGTGTTTTTTATGCAATAAATATGTACAACATGCCACTGAATAAAACACTTCTAGTCTTAGTTCTGCACATACCACAATCTGGATTCTTTTGGCCTCTCCCCTTCCCTCCACGATAACTCCATAGTAGCCAATAGGCACTGTAGCTTACTCAACATAGGGTGCCAAAAAATAAAGTTTCAATTTTCTACCCCTAAAAGTTGAACCACATCCCTAGCCAACCTATTTCACATCCCTGGCTAAAAACAACTGTTTTAATTTGCATTTTTAATTCATAATTCATTTTCAAGTTGCAAACATCATATCTTTGTAAGAAGTATACTGTAGTATTTAAGGATTCTTTGCTTGTAATACATTTATATATTTTACCCATTTTAGCGCTACCCCTGCAGGGGCCGCTGATATTAACTGCTTCCTTCCCAAAAAGCACACAGGCTGCCAGTCACCCATCCATTTACTCCAGCTCCAATGAACAGTCTAGGGAATGTCTTTTTGGTGATTTGTTGCTTGAAAAACTGTGGGGGGGGTGGGGTTGCATGGGATACTCCAAAACACTCAGAGGTAGTTAGAGATCAGAGGATAGTCTTTCTGGTAATGGCAGTAGTAGTATTAGCTAGTAGTGAACAGTCTAAGGTCCCACAGCTGAAGACCAGGAGGCAAATCTTTGGGCATATCGTTACCCTGCACCAGTGCACAACTTTGGGTACCCAGTGCAGTGTCCAGCATACTGTCTTAGGGATTAATTTAAGGTCACTACTTCCAGGACATCTGCCTCGTTCCACCTTTCTCTTGACACAACCCACTGTGGTGTGATTCTGCAGTCAGCTCTCAACAGAATCCTTTTGAGTCTTTGATCATGGCACCTCTCTGGCCTCCTAGAGTAGTTATTCAGTTGCCTGGCTGCAGACCCTGAA
The DNA here is from genome assembly GCA_028564925.1 of Lithobates sylvaticus. Taxonomy (NCBI): domain Eukaryota; kingdom Metazoa; phylum Chordata; class Amphibia; order Anura; family Ranidae; genus Lithobates; species Lithobates sylvaticus. The sequence goes on from CM053030.1 coordinate 158,376,224, forward strand.
CCTTCAGAACCCTCCTTTTGAGAAGGATCCCTGCTGTCCAGTGTCTCAAACTAGTTATCTACATTCTGGCCCACTTCTGGGAACTTCCATTGCAGGGATTGCCCAGAACTAGGGATGGGCCCGGTGTTTGATTCAAACCCATGTTCAAATCGAACATCGGCCGTTCGTCCGCTCGTCGAGGGCAGAACTCTGAGGGCCGTTCGCATCAAATTCGTGTGATGCGAACGGTCCACAATGCACTGCGCCAGTCGCAGTGCATTGCTGGCTGATGATTGGCCAAGCATGCACTGTGACCCCGCATGCTTGGCCAATCATAGAGCCAGCGGCGAGGAGAGCAATAATTGGCCACAGGCAGGATGCCTGTGGCCAATTATGGCTCAGGGGGTTTAGTACACGCCCCACACTATATAAGGACTCCGCGCCGGCGGCCTCGTGTAGTGTGTTCCGGCTTGAGGAACGGTGACAGTGTACTGTACATGTACACACTATATGTGAATCATTTCTGTGTGGGGAAAGTGTAGGGAAAGAGGAAAATAGGCAGGGATAGTGTATTCTTCTCAGCCTTTGCTTGTGGGGAAAGTGTAGGGATAGAGGAAAAATAGGCAGGGGTAGTGTGTTCTTCTCAGTGCTGTTCTCTACCAATCCAGCCATCTGCAGGAGTTAGTGTGTGTGTGTGTGCTGTGTGAGTATAGCACAGCAGTAGCACACTAAACCACCTTACACTGTATCTGCCCTGTTGTCACCTAAGACAGCCACCTGCAGGAGTTAGTGTGTTTTGTGTGCCTCCAGCACAGCACAGTATACACCAACAGTCCATACATACATACAGTATATACCTACAGTCCCTGTCTTGTTTGCACCGCCTGTATACTGCGGTTCAGAGTATATAGGGTTTTAGGTATAGGGTTTTATTTTGGGTGCAGGGTTCCCCTTAATATCCATACAAGACCCAAAGGGGCTGGTAATAGGCTGGGGTAGGGGGGGATGGGGTAGCCATGCCATTTTTCTCAAAGATTTTCTTCCATATTGCCTGGACAAGACATGACATTAAAGCCGCAAGCAGTTTTTTTTTTAAATGGCTTCTTTTTTTCCTTTACAAATGTCATTTTGTGCAGGGACAGTTCTAAACATGGAAAACACATGTCACTTCACAGGCATACTTTAGACACCCCCCATGTACCATATTTAAAGGAATATTCCACTTTTTTTTCACTTTATGCATCATTAAAATCACTGCTCCAGAAAAACATCTGTTTTTAAAACATATTTTGCATTGATACATGTCCTCTGGGGCAGGACCCGGGTCCCCAAACCTTTTTTATAACAATAACATGCATATTGGCCGTTATAATTATCGAACGTTTGCGTCCATTGTAACTAATAGGGTTCTAACGTTCGTGCAAACTTTCGGTCTTTTGATGACGCCCTGGAGGATGGGCGAAACGCGTCGACGTAATTTCCGGCCAAGGATCTAACCACTGACGCCACTTCCTGTTCCCGTGGAGCGCACGCTAAACCAGCTGCAACCGCGGAAGTATCTGAGAAGTTTGCCTTCCTTTATGCATCCTGTAAGTAGCGCAGAGCGCGCATTTTAAAAATCCTTCTACAACACTTTAAAATTTGCTCTCTTCTATTATCGGTACAATTTCTCCAAGAACATCACTGTGCCTTGTGTGCATGCATCGCTCCCTGGATCCTCTCATCCCACTGGCTTGTTTATTCAGCTCTGCTTTTGTGCCTACTTGCCGAACCACAGTTTGTCTGCATATCTGCCCTCTGCTTTGCTGCTCTGTCTGTCTGCTAGCCCGGTGAGTCTATTCCAAGAAGGAGCTCATATGTACATTTATTTTGGTTCTTGTTTTTTTGGGACAATAACTGGACTTACTCACATTCTTTTTTTTTTTTTTTTTTTTTTTTTTTTTTTTATTTATATATTTTCTTACCACATTGATCACTTATTCAATTTTGGTATCTATGAAATAATTTTATGGTTATTATTCAATCATGTCACTTATGTAATAATTTATTATTTGATGCTAGTTTATTTTTTATGGGATTGGTTTGTGTCATGTAACCACTTCACACACATTATTGATGTTTGTCAATTTTGTGGGATCATTTATTATTTTGTAACAATTTTTGTTTGCCAGCGCTGTTTTATTGGTTTGAGCAAACTTTCGGTCCGTTCGCAGGTTCTGGTGCGAACCGAACCGGGGGGTGTTCGGCTCATCCCTACCCAGAACTTGATAAATATTCAGGCTGGATTTGACTCTCTTGCCCTAAGCTCTGGAATCTTCTTCCAGGGGCAGGGTAAAGCAATCAAACTCTCAACCTGTGAGACCCTGGATAGGCTGGACCAAACAGTCACTGCTCCCTTCATTGCAGAAAGAGCCAAAGCTAAATTTGCCTAGCCCCCTATGCTAGGAGGGTGCAACAGTGCAAAAGGTTAGAAAACATTTAGTTAAAGTTAAGGCAGACCTTAAATAGCAAAAGGAAGGAAGAAATATATATATTTTTTCTGTCTGCTGATTCCCCCTCTACCCCTTGGAAGCTTAAAATCCCACAAGAATGCACACTTGCATTCTCGAGGGATGTTTAAAGAGGAGTTCCCATTCTAAAAAAAAATTCAAAGTCTGCAGCTACAAATACTTCAGCTGCTGACTTTTAATAATTGGACACTTACCTGTCCCAGGGTCCAGCGATGCGGGGGATCGAAGCCCCGTTTGTCTCCCCCTCCGTTCGGCGGCACCGGCATTGTAACTGTGGGCACCCAGCTGTGGCTTCACAGCCGGGCACCCACTGAGCATGCGCAAGCGGTGCTGCATGCCGTGATTGGCCGCGCAGTCATCTGGGACCTGTCACGTGTCCCAGATGATTGACAAGAGGGAGGGAGGCAGAGCTGAGCCCTTGCTGCACCTAGGGGAAGTGATGTCACCAGCCCAGGCACTGAAGGAGGCAGACTACGAGGGACCCCCTAGCAACAGCCATTTAGAGGTGATTAAAAATATTTTTTTTCAGGGGATGAAAAATTCAAGTGAGGCTATACACCCCAAACATCCGCCCCTGCTGTTTGGGGTGTATAGCCTCACTTGAATTTTTCATCCCCTGATGGTAAGTCGCAAATTGTCTCCCATACATTTGTATGAGTGGGTATAATAACCCTTTCTCTAAACTTTTCAATTAGACATGCATCCCGTTGATTCGTTATGCCCATGCCCCCCTCGATGGCAGAATCAGTGAGGTGGTCATTGGGCCTTTTCGGGTGCTTTGTCGGTATTTCTGTATTTCTAATAATTTTTTGATACTAATTATCCCAATATCTTTTATAGAGCCAACTATATACAAACCTCTTTCGCAAATATACTCCTGAAGAAGCGGTTAGTCCGCGAAACATGTTGAGTGTCACCCTGAACCAGTTTGAATGTCACTTTATTATTTCTGCTATTGTGGATCAATAATTTTGTGCATTACTGTACTACTATAAGAGGGGTTTTTGCCTTGTATTGTCTAAATATTTTTCTATTGTATAATTTTTCTTTATATTTCTGTAATAAATTTATATTTTTCTATATAACTCTATGTGAGTCCTTATCCATACCATGAAAGTCCACAGTTGCCTCAGTTTTTCTGCCATTCCATTTTTTTCATTAACATATGCTCATATGGTGATATACATCCTTTAATCCAATAAGAAAATATTTCCTTTTTATTATTCACTTTGAACTCTCTATTAGTATACGTCTATGTAATATGTGAAATCACTTGGTATTCTGAAGAGCTACTGACCCATCAAATTAACGCGATCTCTCAATATGGTCGCATCCTCCGAGACAGTGTTCCCTCTCTATTTCCCATTACACCATATGGTTTGAGTAGTTTTGCCTATTAGTGGTCTCGTACCTTTTATTGTAGTACCGTACAGTTGCTTAACATAAAGTATATATAGTTACTTAACAGAAACACAATAAAAAATTAGAACTTAGAAATCAGTCAATATGTTTAACTAGTCCGAGCATATCTTATTATTGGTTGGATCATGCAATATTCAATTGTCTAGAGTACCAGTTGTTCCATGGTGACCATAATTCAAATACCTTTTCATATCTCCCCTGTGCTGATGCGTGTAGTACAGGGATATGCAATTAGCGGACCTCCAGCTGTTGCAGAACTACAAGTCCCATGAGGCATAGCAAGATTCTGACAGCCACAAGCATGACACCCAGAGGCAGAGGCATGATGGGACTTGTAGTTTTGCAACAGCTGGAGGTCCGCTAATTGCACATCCCTGGTGTAGTACTTTGTATGTGCCATGAGTGTGAATGGTGGTTATCACCTCCGCTATAGACGGAGTTTCAATTTCTTTCCAGTGTCTTAGAATTGTTATTCTAGTTAATAAATATGTGACATAATTGTCCTAAAAGAGGTTGGGATGTTTTCAAGGTCTAGTGATAATATTGCCATTGCTGGTTCTAGTGTGAGATTCAGACCAATGAAAGTTTGTATAACATGTTCTGTCTGGGACCACAGTGATTTGATTTTAGGACAGGTCCAGAGGACATGGCACAAAGTGCCATACCCTCCACACCCCCTCCAGCACTCAGAGGATGCGTTTTGGTATATTTTGGAAATGAGGCTAGGAGTCAAGTACCATCTGAGGGAGATTTTTTGCTGCATCTCCCACAGGTTGGTGCTCTTAGTAGAAGTATAAGTGGATTTAAAAGCTTTTGCCCACTTGTCTATCGAGTAGACTTTTCCTAATTCATTTTCCCATGCTACCATGCTCTGCGTTTGTTCACATATATTCTTTTCTTGAAGCTCCATGTATATGGTTGATATACCTTCTAGTTTGTTTGGAACATTTGCGTAGTATTGGGTTATCTTCGCTGGTAATGTGGTTAGTATGTTCTTGCTTTTTTTAATAAGTTGAGATATCTGTAAGTACCTATAGTGTTCCTTTTCTGGTAGGGGGTACTCACTCTGGAGGGCAAGAAAGGACTTAACTGTTGTGCCTGATAACATGTCCTCTACGTACTGTATGCCTTTATCTTTCCATGTTATGGCGTTTATATCAGGTATTATATGGCTAAGTGCAGAAATAGGTAGTTTTACTGTCAGTTGTGGTCCTATCCAATTGCAGTGTTTCTTAGCCCCCGTTCACACCTATGCGAATTAGATGCGGCTTACACCGCATTCAATTCGCAGGACATTTTAAAATACATTCAAATGAATGTATCTTGTTCACATATGTGCGTTGCATTCGCACTGCGCATTGCAGAAAAAACGTGTTCGTTTTTAGGGCATTGCGGTGCGAATTACCAGGCCATTATCTTCTATGGGCACGCATCTGATTCGCAGCTGTGTTGCGGTGTGAACATAAATTTGTGCCCCTCCAACACCTCCCCCTCTTCCTGTTCCTCCCCTGTGTGTTTTGTGATCCGGACTGGAACCAGCATGGTGAAAAGAGGGCGAAAAGCGGCATCAAAGGCGAAAGAATCTGTCGATTGTGAGGAGTTGATAAGACTTGTGAGGGAGAAACCGATGATTTATGACACCCGGCATCCTAAATATAAGGACAACGTTCTTAAAAAACGTGCATGGCTGGTAATTGCCAGAAACCTCTTGCCAGAGTGGAGCATGTGCTCTTCACAAGTTCAGGCTGACAAATGTAAGTTTTTTTTTTTTTCCCTTTCACTACCTGTAGATGCTGTCCTGTATTTTTTTGATGGTGTACATTTATTGCATTTCTTATATTGTAAAAAACAGGTCACCCCCAAATCTATACCAGGCCACATGCTCTAAACATTGTGCATAACAGCTTTATACAGCGACGGAGGAGTCCCTAAATAAATGCATATTCTTATAATTTGTAAGGTTACCAATATAATATACACCACAAATGTGATCAACATAATTTTTATTTGTCATGGCCAAAATTACAGCAAACATTTTTCATACAGCACACTTTTCATTTTGTAAAGGCATGATAATATAATGCTAACAAATACATAATTTTTATGATTAAATAGAATTCATCTGCCAAGGCACCTCCCCAGCTGGTGACAAAAAGAATTTCTGAAATTCCCCACGAATATGTGTACCAGTAGTGGTGCCCCTAGTAATATTCCACTGTGCTGCCTCCATGTTATGGCTCAGGGAATCCTCAAATAGATAGCCATCTCGTTCACGCACATAGTTGTGCAGTGCACAGGCTGCTTTAATCGCACTGATAGCATGATCAATACTGAGTTTTATAGAAGTATGCATGAATCTCCACTTATTGCATAGTATACCAAATGCACATTCTACTAATCGTCCTGCCCTAGTCAGCCTATAATTGAACACTCTTTTTTCTGTTGTCAGAGAGCGACTTGAAAAAGGCCTGAGCATGTGCTGCGAAAGTGCGAACGCTTCATCTCCGACAAATACATGTGGGAGGGGAGGCTCTGTAGTCCCGGGCAGGGGAGAATGATTGGGCAAGTCTAGTGTATTCTCACGCAGCATGCGGCCAAATGAGGAATGTGAAAATACACTAGAATCCGAGCTGCTGCCATAAGAACCCACGTCAATATAAATAAATTTATAATTTGCGTCTGCCACTGCCATTAATACCAACAAAAAATATTTTTTGTAATTAAAATATTGGCTCCCACTAGCTGGTGACTTGAGGATGCGGACATGCTTCCCATCAATGGCTCCCAGACAGTTGGGGAAGTTGCATCGCTCCCAGAATAGCTCCACTACCTTCAACCATTCTTGTTTTTTTGGCTTCTTCATAACCATATCCTTCAGTTCTTCCCATATGACTAGGCAGGTATCATTAACAATGCCACTAATAGTTGATTTTCCAACCTTGAATTCATAGTGCAAACTTCCAAATGAATTTCCTGTTGCTAAGTACCTAAAAAACAAAAAAAAAATTAAAATTATGTTGTTTGATATTTTTCAGTGCACTACTTACAGACAAGATGGCGTAGCATGCGTGATGCTTACAGAAAATATATGCGGCACCTCAAAGAATCAAGGAGTGGCTCGGGGGCAGCGCCTAGGGTACCCTATATGTTTGCCAGGGACTTAGATTTTCTGCAACCCATTGTGGATATGAGGGAGTAACTTTTCATCTAGATCATCTATGTATCGCACAACCTCTTAACAATGAATATGCCTAGTTAATTTATTCAATTTTTACAATCTAAAACAGGACAGAAGCTAGTTGGGAGGAGCAAGATGTTTTTGATGATCAACCAGAACAACAAACAGAGGACGAAGCACCCATTGAATTTCCAGAAGGCACAGAGGATTTATCACTAATCCAAACATCTTCCAATCTCTGGGAAACTAATCCAGATGAACAATGTGCAGTGGCAGAGGCTGTCCCTGGGACATCCCCTGCTCCTGCACACATTGTTCTGCCAGGCAAAGTGCAACGGAGACGACCACCACTATCCCAACCTTACCTAAGTGAGCGCTTATTAGAAATGTTAAAAAACATGACAGAAAAGGTGGATGCATTTTTATGTCCCGATACAATCCTGTCGCTCAGTTTTGTCCCACTAATTAAAAAGGTACCCCCAGAGCATTACTATGAAATGCGAAAAACTATAGAACAAGTGCTGAACTCCTTCTCCCATCCACAGGAGGAAGCTGCATTTACATTCCCAAATGTGCCCCAACCAAGACCTCCCCTTAACTACCCAAGATACATGCACTACCCTGAGCAGCAACACCATCCTTACCCCTACAATCCACCATCCTATCCCTCAAGTTATGAAAAGCCAATCTCCAGATATGAAGTGCCACACAGTAACCTTCCCTATCCCATCTTATCCCCAATTCCTTCAATAAGGCCCCCCCCCCCCAAAATCAGGGTATGTATGTGCCGAGTCAACATGGGGAGGCTAGGCCTGCTCCCCACACTGCCAGTGATGACCCAGCTTCCGCAACTCAATACTCCTATGAGGCCCCTTTCCAAAAAACATATCAGAATCTGATGATGAGGTCTGTTCAAGGTTAAGGACCAAGATGACACATTTTTCAAAAAATTCATGGAAGAGGCCTACTTGACAGCCAAGTTTATTTTTTAATTTATTTCAGAGTTAATTTATGTTTAATGCATGAGTCAATTTTATATTTTTTTATTATTTTGGGATACGTGAATAAATACTTATTCCACCATTTTTTGTTGCGTCATATATTTGAAAATACACAGGTTTGAAAAATTATAAAGACATTCGATTACATGGTCAATAAATCACATGACAAAGGACATCAGTGCTGAAACTTACCTTAATGTGATCAATAATCTTTCAGCAGGCTGGATACTTGATCTGTAGCACGTGTTCTGACGCTCCAAGCGAGGGGAGATAAATCCAAGCAATTCGACAAAACTAAGTAAAATTATATTAAATTAATACATACATGTGTGAAAAACATTTGGCCCTACTGTCTAAAAAATAGTAAGGTAAGTGGTTAAGGACATTATTTCTGGTAACAAGGCATGCGTCCTTCGTTATAATATAATTATGGTTAAATAAGTGGCCTACAACAAACAAAACCTTTGCATATGGGTCCTCATTTCAACAGAGAATAAGCCACTAGCCTTTGAATTTAACAATAACAATTGTCTGATCCAAAAATGCACAACAAAGCTGCGTGGCAACACCACCACCCACAAAGCACCTTGTCACCAGCAACTTGGGGACAAGGTGTTTGGGGGGTAAAATATCACAGTACACATGTTAAGGGCATATGACCTGGTTTGCACCAGGAGGGGGGTGCTAGCTGACGCTCTTTTTGTGCCCTTTTAGGCTGCATGCTCAAATAATGTTCAGTTTGTATTTTGTGTGGGGGGGGGGGGACAACGCTTATTAGTTACAATAATCTTAGAATGACATAATCACACATAGGTTAGACTTGATGGACTTGTGTCTTTAAAATATAAAACATACTATTCATCAATGGCTACAAATAAAGTATGGTTTTGCTGAAAAATTACTCACCTACTTATTGACATGCATGTGAAATTGAAAAATGTATCTTCATGCACACGGAGGTCTCCATACAAGATCATGAACTGGCCTCTCTCCTCACGATTTGCAATGATGGGATGAACCCAGTATCTTCTTCTTCTCCTCATCCTTCTCCTATTCTCTACTTCAAGCAAGATTGCTGCTGTTGCAGCAACAACTGTTGGCAATATCATAGGCAGAGCAGCACACATTTTGCAAAGATAGACAAAACACACACTACAGACTCCTGGACAACCAGGAAGTGTACACAAAAATCACAGTTTTTATTAGCAGCCAGACAAAATCATAACAAGCGATTGGCTAGCTCAAAATTCGCAACTCTAATTAGACACTTCAGGGGTTACTAATGAATTTGCAGCTGATTCGCACCTAAAACGCTGACAAACCGCTGAACAACTGACTTTAGTGAGCATCAAGATAATGTTGTCTGCGAACCAACTTATAGTATGTTCCTTCTGGCCTATTTGTAAACCATAAATATGTTGGTGTGATCTCAAATATGTAGCAATTAATAAATTGAAGATCAGGGGGGATAAAGGACACCCCTGCCTTGTCCCATTTGTAATCTGGAATGGTATTGATAGCGCTTCTGAGACAAACACTTGGGCTGATGGGTGTGTATATAAGGCCATAATGGCTGAGTATATTGTATTGTATATATTAAATACAAACTTCTTTAGAACCTGGGCCAAAAATTTCCAGTGTATTCTGTCAAACGCCTTCTCTGGGTCCAATGCTAGGAGCAGAGAAGGCGTTTTGTTTCTGTTGGCCATGTGAATCACATTTACCAGTCTCCTAGTGGCGTCTGAAGTTTGCCTTCCCTTGGTGAACCCAGACTGGTCAACATCTATAATTTCACGTACAATATTCATCAATCTCGTGGCCAGTAATTTTGCGTATATCTTGACTTCATTATTTAACAGTGAAATTGGCCTAAAGTTCTGTGGAGAATCCGGGTTTTTACCCGGTTTAGGGAGTGCAATAATAGTAGCTGATAACATTTCCTGGGGAAATGAGGAGGAGGCAACAGCGGAACCAAATATATCCACCATGTGTGGAGTTAAAATATTTTGAAATAATTTGTAGTACTCCCCTGAGAATCCGTCCGGACCTGGGGATTTGTTGGGTGGTAGGGATTGTATGGTTTGAATTATTTCTGTGTCTGATATAGGGGCATTCAGTTTGTGAAGGTGCTCTGCGGTGAGCTGGGGAAGATTGAGTGTCTGCAAAAATGTATCTATACTTTCTGGGGTTGGTTGTCGTATGGTGGTGTCATCTTTGAGGTTGTATAAAGAGCCATAATGGCAGCAGAAGGCATCTGCTATATCCTGCGGGTGCTGGAGTTTAGTTTGTGTTTTTGGGTGTATTACATATTGTATGTGGGTCCTATACCTGTGCCCTTTTAGTTGATTTGCCAGTAATTGTAGTATGTCAGTTTCAATTTCCTGGAGGCTTTCTCGAAGTCCTCCAGAAGTGTTAATCTCAGCTCTGAGCGTAGTTGTGTTAGTTGATCTGTCAGTGACTGGGTTGTGTGGGACATGTCTTGTTTTTCTAATGCGCTTATTTGATTTATAATTTTCATGGTTCGCTGTTGCCTCAACCTCTTGGTTCTGGCCCCTTGTTGTATTAATACTCCTCTAGCGAATGCCTTGTGAGCATTCCATAGTGTAAATGGATATGAAACTGACCCCTGATTGTTAAAGAATTCCTTCAACTGCTGCTCGATATAGTCTTTGGTCGGGCAATGTCGGAATAGCAGGGGGTTAGCCCTCCAGATAAAAGTGTTCTTGTTTCCCGAAGTGGCTCCCACTTGGAGCTCCACCGCAGCATGGTCCGACCAAGTAATATCATGAATATCATGAATCATGAACAGCAGATGTTTATCAAAAAATAGGTCTATCCTACTATAGGTACTATGCCTGTGGGAAAAAAAGGAATAGTCTCTATCGCTGATGTTGAGGCATCTCCAGGCGTTGTATATCGAATATTTGCATAGCAATGGCAGTAGAGATGGTGGAAGTCTTTTAGGTTGTGATGTAGAGTCCAGTTTGGGATCAGGTACCATATTAAAATCTCCGCATACCACTAGTGCTCCTTGGAGTATCTCCTGTATTTTTTTCATAATTTTGTTCAGGAACTTAGATTGTCCAGTGTTGGGGGCATAGACATTGGCCACTGTGTAGGTTGTGGAATCAATATTGCGCACTATAATTACATACGGAGCAAAACATATCTTCCTGAGCGGGTTATGTGTGTGAAGGCTGCCCAGGTTGGTTTAATTGTGTGTACGGGCATTCTTGCGGTCTACGTGTGCCATTCTGAGTCCTGGCTTCTGGAGGGGCTCCTTTGGCGTGGAGTTATTTTGGCATCTGGAATGATCCCCCATGAGCTTAATAGAGCCATGCGTTTGGCTAATGAGTCCATTATATACTCTTTTCCTTCTTTAGTCACAATCAGCTTAGTCGGGAATCCCCATTTGTAACCAAGCTTATGGTTTCTTAACGCTTTTGTTATAGTCGTCATATTTCTTCGCTTTTGCAATGTATATTGTGATAGGTCTGCATAGAATTGCAGGTTGAAGTATGTTGAGGGTATTGCGTCTTTTTGTCTGGTGACTGACATGAGCCTTTCCTTCGTATGGTAAAAGTGTAGTCTTATGTTGACATCCCTATGTATTTTGTTTAAGAGGTAGCTAGGCTTGGGAAGTCTGTGGATTCTGTCCACTGTGAAATCTAATTCCGATAGATGATTGCGGTAAAAAGCTGGGTCACATATTCTTTCAGATCTTGCTGTTGGACTGATTCAGGGACCCCTCTGATCTTCACATTGTTTCGCCTGGACCTATCTTCAATGTCGGCCATTTTGGCTCTAATTCCTTCTATCTCCTCATATTTAGCTTCATCTGCATCAATCAGATCATTAATAGTGGTGGCATATTCCCCCATCCTGTGTTCTATGTGCATCACTTTGTCAGATACAGACCGGAGCTCAGTGCTAAATTTATGCATACATGAGACCATGTCTGAGTGAAGCGATCCCCTTAGTGATACTAACATCTCTTTAAGCATAGTGTCTATGACTGGCTGTCCATTAGTGGGGAATGTGTCAATGGAGTCTGGCAACTCTCTTGTATCATCTCCTGACTCTGGGAGTGAGCTCACCTCAGTGTTGTCATCCATTGCATCCGGCTTGAATCTAGCCTTCTCTGAGCTCCCTGAGGATGGTGTGGCAGGGCGAGACTTCGAGTTCTTAGGTGGACTGCTCCTTTTTTGTGATCTCTGTTGTTTACTGCCATGTGGAGCGGCAGATGTCAGCGTAGATGTGTGGCCGGCGCCATCTTGCCTGGTTCCATAGGTGAAGTATTCCGCCAGGCGCATGGGACTGTTCGGTTTATTCTTCCTCCCCGGCATTTCAGCTGTGCAATCCCCGGGTGTTAGGGGACCGGATCGCTATGTTCTGGGCTCTGGAAGAGTAGGTAGAGGGGTGGTTTGGGAGGTGGGGGAGGGGTTGTTAGGGAGTTGGGTGAGACTGGGGTGAGGGCAGGGGGTAGTAGGGGTAAGTGTGGGCAGGGTAGTTGAGGGTGGGGGGAAATCGTGATTGTGGGAGAGTTGGGATGGAAAAGGCTGTGATCGCTGGGGGAAGAGGATGAGGATGACAGGGTTATTGGGAGACATGGGGGCAGAGGTGACAGCTGGTAGAGGGAAGAAGGAGGCAACAGGCAGAAGTGACAGCAATGACTGCAGGCATGGTACAGGATACGGTCACAGACTGCAGGCATCGTACAGGAGGCTGTCATAGACTGCAGGCATCGTACAGGAGACAGTCACAGACGGCAGGCATGGTACAGAAGACAGTCACAGGTGGCAGGCATCGTAGAGGAGACAGTCACAGATTGCAGGCATTATACAGGAGTCAGTCACAGACTACAGGCATCGTACAGGAGACAGTCACAGACTGCAGGTATCGTACAGAAGACAGTCACAGACTGCAGACATTGTACAGGAGATAGTCACAGGCTGCAGGCATCATACAGAAGACAGTCCCAGACTTCAGGAATTGTAGAGGAGACAGTCACAGGCTGCAGGCATCATACAGAAGACAGTCACAGACTGCAAGCATTGTGCAGGAGACAGTCACAGACTGCAGGCATTGTACAGGAGCCAGTCACACAAATCATACAGAAGAAAGTCACAGACTGCAGGCATTGTACAAGTGGTGTGGTGAAGTTGCAGTCGGTGTACACAGCTCTGGGGAAGCTTGTCCTCCCTCCATCTAGAATACACCTGTGTGAACCCTGACTCCTTCCCCCTCCTCTGTGTGCAGCCATTGCTGGAGCTCTGCTCACTTACATTAGCAGTGTCCTGGTCAGGATTGCACTCAAGTCCCCTCAGACTACTGGCCATCCAGCTCAGCAGCAGTGTCCAGGTCTAGATAGAAAGTCTCCTCAGACTCCAGGCCTTTCTGATGTCAGTGGGAAGTAGGTGGAGCAGCTCAGGAGGAGAAAGTTACATCTTTCTCCTCTGAATGCCGGGCCTCCATGCATGTGACTGGCTACTAGGCGGGCCCAGCAACCAATCATTTTGACAGGCGGGACTTGGACGAGCTGGGAGTTATGCCACTGGTGCAGGCTTTTACCTCAAGTTAAAAACAGCGGGGTGTGTCATCCGGGTTTGGTACGCACCCCCCTAGTGATGCCACTGGGAGAAGGAGGTGGGGGTGGCACCCACCAGAGGAGACAGACGGCCGGAGGAGGAGGCGTTCCACTCCCAAGCTGATGTCACTTCGGGTATTGGAGCATTTTCCCGAGTACTGATACTCATGAAAATGCATAGTATCGGCACCGATACCAATACCGGTATCGGTGCCACCCTAAAAAATGCCCATATTGCATTTTTAAAGCATATCTCTGGTCAAAATGTAAAATCATACATTTATTTCCACATTGTATTTCCATTAGCTCTAGCCTACTCCTAATAATCTGAATGAACTTGAAGTTTGTAAACTTACTTTGTGATGCTCCTCACACATTTACTTCCTTGTGACATATATTCACTATGCATTGTGGGTAGGCATTGCTGTGTCACATATTTCACAGAGCCTGCCTTATGAACTACAGAGGTACTGACAGGAGGAGTTTCAGGAGGTGGAGTGACGAGCGCGGCTGTCAAACCCCTGCCCTTCTCACTAACTTTTGTGACAAAGGACTGTTCAATCTCACACTGTGCTTTATACACAAATGGGAGATGTCACTGCGCTGTCACTTGCGTAACAATGCCACTCTCAGCTGCACCCTGCACAAAGATTTTATATTAGCAAGAACAATTATGAAAAATAAACATCTGTACACATATGCTAATGTTTATAGGGCCCAGTTTAACCCATTTATCTTACACACTGTCACCACAGACAGGTTTATTCAGAGTAGATACACCCCCCCTCTCCTGGGAGGCGACTGACCCCCACGGACACCTCTCATTTCCCGCTGGTAAAGCTTTGCTCGCTCTTCAAGAGACATGCCGGACCGGGATGACTCCGTTACACGGAAACCCAGACTTTTCTCCAGGGATACCCTATCCAGTTCACAACACGACTCCAAATCAAAATACTATCAGAGCTTCACACTTTTTTTCACGACGGTGCCCTACTTTCCTTTCCGGAAGTCTTATCGCGCTTTACGTAGCTAGCGTAGGCAGTTACTGCCGCCGCGCTAGCTCCGTGACCTGGCATGGATTTAAAGGGACTCCCCACGCCGAAAAAACGGCGTGGGGGTTCCCCCCAAATCCATGTCAGACCCTCATCCGAGCACGCAGCCTGGCAGGCCAGGAAAGGGGTGGGGACGAACGAGCGCCCCCCCCCCCCTCCTGAGCCGTACCAGGCCGCGTGCCCTCAACATGGGGGGTGCCCTGGGGAAAGGCCCCCCCACCCCAAAGCACCTTGTCCCCAGGTTGATGAGGACAAGGGCCTCTTCCCGACAACCCTGGCCGTCTGCGGGCGGGGGCTTATCGGAATCCCCCTTTAATAAGGGGGCCCCAGATCCCGGCCCCCCACCCTATGTGAATGAGTATGGGGTACGATGTACCCCTACCCATTCACCTAAGGTGTAAAATGTAAAGTAAAAAAAAAAACACCCACACTTTTGAAAAAATAGTTTATTGCACTGCTCCGGGGGTCTTCTTCCGTCTTGGGGGTCTTCTCACCGGACTCCCCCGCCATTTACCAAGCTCTTTTACCGAGCGGGGGAAGTCCGGCTACCTTCTTCGTCGTCGCCGCCGTCTGGGGGTCTCGATCCGCCTTCGGGGGTCTTCTTCCGTCTTGGGGGTCTTCTCGCCGGACTCCTCCCCTCTCTTCTGCTCTTTTACCTAGCTCTTTCACGAGGGGAGGAGTCCGGCTACCTTCTTCGTCGTCGCCGCCGTCTCGATCCGCCTTCGGGGGTCTTCCGGGGGTCTCTTCTGTTCTTGCGGCGGTCGTCGTCTTCCGCGCCGCCGGCGCCTTCTTCTTCTTGTCCTTCTTCTTGTCCTTCTTGTTCTTCTTCTTCTTCCGATGTTGACCCGACGCTCTCTCTGCCCGGAATGCCTGTGCCGCTCTGCGCTCGGACTTATATAGGGAAATGGGGGACAGGGTCACATGCACATGTCACATGGTGACCCCGCCCCCTTGTGTTGTCACAGTCCCGGAGGATGCTGGGACTGTGACAACACAAGGGGGCGGGGTCACCATGTGACATGTGCATGTGACCCTGTCCCCCATTTCCCTATATAAGTCCGAGCGCAGAGCGGCACAGGCATTCCGGGCAGAGAGAGCGTCGGGTCAACATCGGAAGAAGAAGAAGAACAAGAAGGACAAGAAGAAGGACAAGAAGAAGAAGGCGCCGGCGGCGCGGAAGACGACGACCGCCGCAAGAACAGAAGAGACCCCCGGAAGACCCCCGAAGGCGGATCGAGACCCCCAGACGACGGCGGCGACGACGAAGAAGGTAGCCGGACTCCTCCCCTCGTGAAAGAGCTAGGTAAAAGAGCAGAAGAGAGGGGAGGAGTCCGGCGAGAAGACCCCCAAGACGGAAGAAGACCCCCGGAGCAGTGCAATAAATATTTTTTCAAAAGTGTGTGTGTTTTTGTACTTTACATTTTACACCTTAGGTGAATGGGTAGGGGTACATCGTACCCCATACTCATTCACATAGGGTGGGGGGCCGGTATCTGGGGGCCCCTTATTAAAGGGGGCTCCCAGATTCCGATAAGCCCCCGCCCGCAGACCCCGACAACCAACGGCCAGGGTTGTCGGGAAGAGGCCCTTGTCCTCATCAACATGGGGACAAGGTGCTTTGGGGTGGGGGGGCCGCACGGCCCCCCTTTCCCCAGGGCACCCCCCCATGTTGAGGGCACGCGGCCTGGTACGGCTCAGGAGGGGGGGGCGCTCGTTCGTCCCCACCCCTTTCCTGGCCTGCCAGGCTGCGTGCTCGGATGAGGGTCTGACATGGATTTGGGGGGAACCCCCACGCCGTTTTTTCGGCGTGGGGATTCCCTTTAAATCCATGCCAGCTTGCGGAGCTAGCGCGGCGGCATTTACTGCCTACGCTAGCTACGTAACCTGAAGTTACGTTCGAAATGAACGGACTGCTCCGTGTGTGGGCAAGTCCGTTCATTTTCAAAAGTCCCGCGGACTTTTGGCCGGCGGATTATCCGCTGGAGAAGTCCGTGCGTGTGTGGGCAAGTCCACACCCTCGGAAAGTCCAGCGGACCTAGCCGGAAAGTCCCGCGGGATTGTCCGCTGGACTAGGTCCGCCGGCAAAAGTCCCTACGTGTGTACGAGGCATTAGGAAGACCGAAAGTAGTTTTCACTATGTTCTTGATTTGTAAACCTACATATATGTTCTATCAGCTATAATGCTTTATGTTGAAGTTTTCACCATTCTGTTACTGTATGTGTAAACTATTTTGCATTCTGACACATGGTTTGTGTATGTTTTGTTACCTTGTATTTCTCAATAAAACTTTTATTGGAAAAAAAAAAAAAAAAAAAAGAATGGAAGAAAAGAAAAGAAAAATAAACATCTGTACACACACTGTCACCACAGACAGGTTTATTCAGAGTAGCGCTCTTCAAGAGACAGGGATTATTATTTTAGTTTGCATTAAAAAAGCCTTAGAGACAATTGCAACACTTTTCAAAATAGGGTTTAATAATGAAAAGGTCAAAATGGTGCAAATAAAATATTTACAGAAAAAGGGTGTTACAAAGAAATAGAGAGACAATAAAGCAACAGAGAGATAAAAAGTTGAAAATGATGAATACTTAACAATGTCCTGGTTTACAGAGTTCAATGGATAAACAAAAACGGTACAGTGACTCTCTGAAGTCTGGTTAGGTTTTCTGTAGTTGATGGTAAAACGAGAGCTGTCAAAATGTCCTGTCATTCCCCTTTACTCTGGTATCAATGGGGTGTTTACAGAAGCCATCTGACCAATAAAGCATCCGAGGAGTGGTTTCTGGGATGTCACTACATTTATGACTATATCCCACATACAATTTTTACAAATATTCATATCTCTGAATACCTACCGGGTACAGTCTGCTAACTAGCATATTATTGTCCAGCCTGAATTTAGCTCTGAAATTAATATAAAATGACAGGTTTTGGATTCCAGTTTGCCTAGGAGAGGAATTTGCCTGGTTCTGCCTAGGGTACACCTAGGGTAGTGGTGCTTGGGCTCAAAACGCTACAAATGTTACTTCCGGCACCGTATGTGAGAGGAGACATTCCCGGAGGCTCCATACAGCCCGCAGCAAAGTCTGCCTATAAAGTCCCGGCGCAGCCTCCGCAGACGGCCGGAAACATCGCACACCGCTCCCACACACTGCCGTGGATGGAGCGGTATTTGTCCCAGTCACGATACCGCTCTGGATCCAGGTCGAGGGACGGATCTCCCTCTCCCTCAGGTATACATGCGCCGCCTAAAAAGGCCGCTGCATCTCCATCGTCAGCTCCCACTCAGAGCGTGCAGGCATCCCTCACTCAATGTTATACTAAAGAGGGGGGACATGTGAATGAGGGAATGGACACCTCAAATTCAGGCAACCCAGACAATCCTAACACCCCTGATAAGCTAGCCCAAGCATTTGCCTCACTGATCCTGCCCACACTGACAGCTGCAGTAGACAAAGCAGTGATGGAAGGCATACAACAACTGCGGAAAGAGCTAGGGGAACATTCCAAACGGCTGACCTCAGTAGAGCAGCATATATCTTCCATAGAGGATGACCAATACACCATGAATGTGATAGAATGGTGTAACAGGGGCGCTATCTACATAGGTGGGTAGATCCCCCTATATAACACAATTAATATATTATGCAAAAAACTAGATTAACCCTCTATAGATAATGATTAATCCTGAAAGATTGCATAGATAACTACGTACCAATATGTGACTCTGCAATGTGAAAAGAATATATATACAAAACACAAATGTACGTAATACAAGTTGGTTCAACAACTAATAACGTAAGTCATCAGGTGATCATACAAAACATTCACCGCATTCCCAATTTGCATATGATGAGTCCATTAGAGTGAAAAAAACATGCAGATAAAAAATATGAAAAATGAAAAAATTCTAAATAAAAGTTTATATATAGAAAAAAACTTTTCAATGTCCTGTGATAAAATCAAGGGCACTCTTGACCGTGAATTTGTGTGAAATACCCTTCACCACATTCTTCTTTAAATCACCCAAAGTGAGTAAACTGACTGGCTGCTTACCAGATTTAATTGACTCGTTTAATTAAAAAGAGAGTCAATCGAGCTTCCACAGGTTAGTGCCTGTACACATACGTTTTTTGCAGGAGATGATACTGGAAACTCCTCTTCCCATTAGACTCAGGTCAGATATGTATAGAAAGGCAAAGGACAACTACATAGCATAATTCCGTTTGGTTTAATAAAATTCAAATAATAAACACTAGCCAAATGGCTACTTACAGTATACAGTGCCCACCCGGCACTGGGGCTGCTCGCATATAAAGTGATGTATGGCGTGGAGATCCTGTTTCATCTGAAATAAGATGAGGAGCGGTGTGCGTTCCAGCGACCGCCGCCGACCAACCACCGAGGGACAGGAAACAGGAAGTAAGTACTATAGAGATGACTAGACAATTGGATGAATGGTACCAATTTTTCAATGGTTGCAAACAAAAACTGATGCAACTTATGGTAAGGAAACGCAAAGCCAAAGCAGCCATTCTAGAGGTTAAAATAGCAGACCTCAAAGAAAAAATGGGACCATTCAGTACCAACATTGAATACACAGAAAAGGCAAAAACACTACAGAGCCATTTGGCAAAGTATGACGGAGAGATAAAAAATAAAAAAACAAAAAAGTACCAGAGAGATATTAAGGATTTTGAGCAAAATAGAGTGTACAAATGGCAAGAAGTACTTCTAGCCACACCTAAGGTAGATTCAGAAGAAGAAAGGGAACCGATCTCAGCACCTTTAATTAAACCAGTGAGGGGTTCTAATACACCCAAACCGAGTAACAAACTGCCTGGGAATAAACCTCCAGGTAACTCCAAACCCCCGAGTTATCCTCCACCTAATGCCTATCCGTACCCAGCCCCCATCCAGTACCCAATTATAACAGGTATGGCCCGCTGGATAACAGACCAGTGGATTATAACTATTATGAACCTAATAGAAATTACTATCCACCGAGGCCACCTAGAGGTACTTTTAGAGGGAATTTCAGGGGGAGACCAGGACCATACCAACATCAGAACCAGTACTAGGGGGAATGGAGGGGATGGAAAGAATCTTATCGTATCCCACCCAATACACCTGGCATGGCAAGAGAACAAATAGGCCGAGAGGAAAAAGAGGAAGAGGGCGAAAGAAAAAGAAAGAGGGGCAATTAAGTCAAGGGATATTTAACCTAACACCACTAGTATTTTCTGAATCCGCATTAGAAATACTAAATCAAGGACTCAAATATGCACCAAGTAAAAATGTAGACAAGTTCGAACTTTTTGTGGACATTGAAAAATATGTTAGGAAACTAAATATAAAAAAACATTTTGCTACCCAAACTCCATTTGAGGGTGATAGTCGGGGAGAACCCCTATACCCCCATACTAACCTTAAAAACAATTCGGTATTCAACCCACAAAAAGGAGCACACCACCATATTGAAGTCTTTAAAAATATGGTCCAACGTGAAGTCAAAAACATGAGCATTACCAAATACGCTGATATGAAAAAAACATGGGAAGATATAAAATCCATTGAAGATAATAAACAAATAGTCATTCGGCCAGCTGATAAAGGGGGGGGGGGGTAGTTATCATGTCCCGGGATTACTACTATTTAGAAATGAATAGACAACTGGAGGATACCAATACTTATAACAAACTAAAGGGAGACCCAACATTAAAATTAAAAGCACAACTAAATAGTTGGATAGAAGAAGGGTTACATAAAAAACTGTTGAACAATAAAGAAGCAAAATATTTGGTCATTTTGGCTCCAAAGACTCCAGTGATGTATTTGGTGCCAAAAGTACACAAGAATAAAGAGCGACCACCGGGTTATTAGTGGAGTAGACTCCCTTTTTTCACGCTTAGGAGAGTATTTGGATTGCTTTTTTAAACCACTGGTGTCAAAAAGCCCCTCTTACTTGAAAGACAGTAGAGAGCTAATAGTGTTGTTACAAAATATGAAAGCAACGGAAGATCTTACTATGATTACAGTGGATATTGAGTCTCTGTACACTAATATCCGACAATCTGATGCTCTGGTAGCAATAAAATGGGCCCTAGAAAAAAACTCGCAATTAAAAAAAGTACAAATCAAATTTTTGGTTGAAGGTCTAAATTTAGCTATGAGCAATAACTATTTTTGGGCAAATACAGAATATTACAACCAAGTAAGAGGAGTTGCGATGGGGGCCCGCTATGCCCCCAGCATGGCAAATATAGTCCTCAATAAATGGGAGTCAGAAACCATTTACCAAAATCGCAATAAGTCGCTTGTATTCTACAAGCGATACATTGATGACGTCTTGCTGTTTTGGGGGGGCAGTTTGGATGAGTTTAATCAATATTTACACGTTATGAATAATAACAACTATGGACTTAGTTTCATAGCAGAACATAAGGGACTAGAAGTCAACTATCTAGACCTTACTATAGGTATTACAAACAAATAAATTCACCACAAAAACTTATTTCAAATCCACCGACCGCAACGGATACGTGCCCACTACAAGCTGCCACCATCTGCGGTGGATAGGGGCAGTCCCGAAAGGACAATATATGTGGCTTAAACGCAATTGCAGTAGTGAATCCGTTTTTCAACAGCAGGCCCAAGTACTCACAGAGAGATTTTTAGAAAAGGGATACAAGTCGGTAGCTCTTGATCAAGCTATTGCACAAGTATCTAAAATAGAACGAGCAACACTATTAGAAACCAAGAAAAAAATAGATTCCAAAGGCACCATAGCCTTTATCACGGGATTCAACAGGCAATATAGACAAATAGAAACCATTTTCAAAAAGTATTGGCCCATATTATTGCAAGATAAAGATCTACAGACGAGATATACCCAGACAACCACAATTCATCTACAGAAGGGCACCAGGACTAAGGAATAGAATAGCCCTATCCACGTCTCCCAAAGATATTAACATCACACTAGAAAAATTCTATACTACTCTATATGCCCAGGAACCTATGGATCCACATTCCGCTATCAAATGGCTTGATTCCACTCCATTTCCTCATATCAACCCTTGCCATTTAGACATGTTAAACGCCCCAATCACAGAGGAGGAAATCCTCAAAGGCATTAGCTTCCTAACAACCGGCAAATCCCCGGAACCCGATGGCTATTCGTCCAAATTTTATAAGTCTCTAAAAAATGATATCAGTCCCACATTGCTTACAGTGTGTAATGCAATCTGGAATGGAGGTCCTTACCTCCCAACCGGACATCAAGCTCACATAAAACTTATAGCAAAAAAAGGAAAGGACCCACAGGATCCCGGATCCTACCGCCCCATATCTTTATTG
This sequence comes from Lithobates sylvaticus, assembly GCA_028564925.1. NCBI lineage: Eukaryota > Metazoa > Chordata > Amphibia > Anura > Ranidae > Lithobates > Lithobates sylvaticus. The sequence continues at coordinate 158,398,313 of CM053030.1, forward strand.
AACCTAGATTCCAAAATTTTGTCCAAAATTCTAGCCACACGGTTAGCTAACATAATGCCTTCACTTATTCACCATGCACAATCAGGCTTTACCAAGGGTAGATTGGCAGCATCCAAACTTAGAAAGGTACTAGCAGCCCTAAAATTCCCCAAGCACCGACCAACAGAAGACATAGCAATCCTGACAGCAATCCTGACATGAGCCTAACAACCGGCAAATCCCCGGGACCCGATGGCTAATCGTCCGAATTTTATAAGTCTCTAAAAAATTATATCAGTCCCACATTGCCTACGGTGTGTAATGCAATCTGGAATGGAGTTTCTTACCTCCCAACCGCACATCAAGCTCACATAAAACTTATAGCAAAAAAAGGAAAGGACCCACAGGATCCCGGATCCTACAGCCCCATATCTTTATTGAACCTAGATTCAAAAATTTCGTCCAAAATTCTAGCTACACGGTTAGCTAACATAATGCCTTCACTTATTCACCATGCACAATCAGGCTTTGCCAAGGGTAGATTGGCAGCATCCAATCTTAGAAAGGTACTAGCAGCCCTATAATTCCCCAAGCACCGACCAACAGAAGACATAGCAATCCTGACACTAGACGCCGAAAAGGCCTTTGATAATGTAAACCTCAATTGGCTATCCCTAGTAATGCAAAAATTTGGAATCACAGGACCCTTTCATCAATTCATCCATAATCTCTACTCTGCCCCTACAGCCACAGTGATAGCCGCAGGCATACAATCCAACCCAATTCCATTGCACAAAGGTACGAGACAGGGATGCCCTCTATCCCCCCTACTTTTCAACTTAGCTATTGAGCTCCTATCACGACACCTCAACACCACACCCTCTATTCACGGAATCCCACTTGGACAAGAGGATTTGCGGGCTGCCCTATTTGCAGATGAGATGACATCCTCATTTTTACCACCTCCCCACTATCAGACATACCCACCGTTCAGGAAATTTTTTACTCTTACCGCAAATGTTCGGGCCTGAAAATAAATTGCAATAAAAGTGAAATTCTCCCCCTAGGGGCCAAACCGCAAAAATCATGGTTAACGTCTCCCCCTTTCCGCATCAACACAAAACATATCACTTATCTGGGTATAAAAATTGGTAAAGAACCTTCCTCTCTCTATTCACTAAATTATCCCCCACTGCTTACAAAAATCCAGGGTGAGCTGGAAATCTTGATGAAATTACCATTGTCACTCTTTGGGAGATGTGCCTTATTCAAAATGGTCAGCTTTGCTCGACTTCTATACCCCATCCAAACACTACCCTTACTGTTAAAACATAAAGATGTACAAACTCTCAACAAGGCAAACACAATTTCCTCTGGAAGGGCGGCAAACCAAGAATAGCCTTATCTGAATTATATCTCCCGAAGAGGGACGGCGGTGCTAACCTTCCCAAAATTAGAGTATACAACATTGCCTGTCTGTTAAGAAATGGGGTAGACTGGATTCTTCAATCATCTAAATATTCCAATTATGCTTTAGAATCGTCAATGGCACGCCCATTCGACCTAGCCGCAATCCTCCATAGTAACCTACAGAAACTTCCAAAGAACCTACTGCTTAGAGATACGATTGTGGCTTGGAGAGAGATGAGGAAAAAACTGGGTTTGTCCCCATTCGTCTCCAAGGTCTTACCAATCCAAAACAACCCTATGTTCCAACTGGGGCTACAATATGAACCATTCTCTAAATGGAAAGACAAAGGCCTGATCAAAGCTTACTCTCTTTACCAGGGGACAGATTACACCACCCTTAAAACGGTTGCAAGCATCGCAGAAAAATTCAGTCTACCCCATCACCACTTTCTCAATGTAATGCAATTTGCAGATTTCATCACCAAGTCATGCCCGGAAATGATACAGTTCAAATCCTCTTTCATTGATACCTTGATTGCAGAAAACCGATATTCCATATCAGACATCTACGGTTCTCTAAACGAGAAATACAATAGACCCCTCCACACCACCTCCATGTCCTCCTGGTTATCTGATCTTCCGGGGCAATTAGACATAACCAATATACTCAAGGGATATCAGTTGACCACCAAAATCACCAGATGTGAAACCTGGAGAGAAACTCAATTCAGACTGATGCATAGAGCCTATTATCCCTTCTCTTCATCTCATCCCCCTCTCGCAGGCCCTGCCTGCCCATGGTGCTCACACCACAAGCCCTCTCTATTACACCGTTTATGGTCATGCTCGCGAATGGACACATATTGGTCTTCTATTCTCCAATTCATCCAGGACGTAACGACCTTCCTACCCACAAAAGAGCCAATGCTCTTACTTTTCGGTTTTCCAAACGTGATCCCGCCTGACCTCCTCCAGTGGATATTCCTTGCTCTGCTCATAGCCCGAAGAAACATTTTCAAACACTGGATCTCATCGACACCTCCAGGATTAGCCGAAACAATCAAGGACCTAAAACTGTTACTATACCAGGAACAATTGGACACAACAATCTGCAAACAATGACCTACTAAATCACCTCACAAGAAATGGTCACACTTTATCAAACACTGCTTGACAGCCCAGGAACAAAGTCAGCTATTGAACAACCCTGCTCCCTCTACCACCTAATACAAAGTACCAAAGTCTGCCATTGCCAGCCTACGTATAAGTCTATTACCCACCATTAGCACTGGTATAACATCTAAGCACTCATCGGCCCTTCCGGACATACTTCCAGATTTAGCAGTTTTTCTCTAATTAAAAGGATTGTATATTTGATTCAATGTAACTTGATTGTACTATATTTGTTCTTCCTTTTTCTTTTTTCTTTTTATATGATGTAACACGGAGTGAGATGAAGGTCCAATGGCAGCCCCCCAACTTGAAATGCAACATACCGTTTGCCTTTCATCTCCCTCAATCACCATTCCCCCTCTGGTTATCCCATAACCCTTCTCTCCACCGCTTAACCCCCCCCCACCCCCACTTCCCACACCCCCTTATTCTCCCTATACTCCTCATCTATCCCATTCGAGCTTTAAAAGATTATACCGGCATATACACCCTCTTTTCTTTAACCTACTCATCCCTTTTTACCCCCCCCCTCCTCCCGATCTAGAAAAGGTTCTTATAAATTGATGCAAATTTTTTGTATACAGTTTGAGTACTATTACGAACAGACTATATCGTTTTCTTGTTTATATTCCCTGTTATTTTCTCAATAAAATATATTAAAAAAAAAAAAAAAAAGTTAACGTGGTTGTAAACCCTTAAAAAATAAAAAACTGCAAGACAAAGGCATAATGAAACTTCCCTGGCAAAGTGAACAGGCTATTTCTTCCTCCCACACCTTCCTACGCAGAGATTTCCCATGACTTTACTGCTTTTTTTCCATCTCCAGGACAGGAAATGAAGGAAAATCATTTTAATGGAACACAATGAACAAAAAATAAATGACCAGATTTTATCCATTCCCTACTGTATCTAAAACACACACAAAAAAAAAAGTTTTAGCTATACATATGTTTTAAGATTGCTGTTGTAAAAGGAGAGTGTTTGTGTCAAAATACAGAATATATTTTGTGCAACAACTACCATACATTAGTATTTAGTAGAGATATTTTTTAACCAGTAGATGGCAGTCTTTATAAGTTTGTAGCTGCTCTATGTCTTTTCCCTAAATAAAATTCCTGTTTCCTGTCTGCAGAGAAGCAGCAGATAAGCCCATGTTGGCTGTGCACTATCTGTTCTGTAGGCGCCTTATACAGAATTTCTAACAGTTTGAACAACCATTTGACTACTAAAAAAATGATATTTAAGCAATTGTTGGTGTGTCATCACATTCTTTAGCATTTTTTTGCTGTAATATTTACCCTTTTGTCTGCAATAACCTTGCATTCTTTAAGTGTACATAGCTATGATAATCACGATTATGGTTTTGATTTCCCATGTTTACTTTAAATTGAGAAAAAAGAACAGCCAAGGATCAAATGTATGAAGTCGTACTTTTTATAGCCATCACTTGTATATTAGCTGTTCCCTTCTGTGCATTTGGGTGGAAAAGATGAGATTTATTATTACAGATCAGAATTTAGAGATCGTTTTTTGAAATACAATATTATACTTTGGCAGAGCTACAATGAAAAGATTATTTTGAATGTGTTCATAAGGGCATTTAAATGGAATGTACCTGAATGGATGAAAAACACAATCCTATTAATATATGCCTACCTAACTGCACATCCAACTGACAGCAGGCTGTGTTCAAAGAAACCTAATACTGTACTAAGAACATTTGGGTAATATCCAGTGCAATAAAACTGGAAATCTTTTAAGTGTTTAGCATGAAGTATGCCTCATGTGTAGGTCACATGGGGTCTTCACGCCATATGCGATGGCTAAGATTTACTACTATTACCATCACCATTACAACACCACATGCATATGTATCATAGCCCTTGATCTGGTCCACCCAGACCCAAGAGGTGGACATTTTAATCAAATACTTTTTCAACATGATATGAGATGGATATACTGTATAGATTTAAGGTGACCCATTTGCCGGGTCTTAATGAGGCCATTAGTCAAAAACCATTTTAAGTTTATTGTTATTGTGTCTTTTTTTTTGTAATTCCTTATAATTTGTCTAAATTATAGTTATATTGCTTCAGTTGACTGTGTATATTTATTTGATTAATCTTTGCAATAGGTTATATGGTTCCTATTATAAATGTTGGAGTAACAGCGCTGTCTAAAAAGTTGAAAATTAACACATATACTATATAAAAGTGACTTGTGTAAAAAAGTTATTGTGAAAAAATTGAATAAAATAAATTCCTGCTGCAACCTTATGTGAGATACACACAGAGAATACAAGAAAAAGAAAAATTGGCTGCGCTGAAATAATGGGGATCAATTAGCCCACCAGTTGCGTAATCTAATAAAAAATATTTTCTACGTCTAATACTGGTATGTGATTTTAGTGAAAAAAGTTTAAGCTATCTCAATCTGAATTATATGCACTCAGTGACAAGTGTAAAAATAAATAAATTACAACTCCAAAATGCAAATAATAATATCAAAAACACGTATTAATGAATCCGAGTTCAGTGTGATAGCATAGAGAACAACAGAGATCCAAATATGGACCGCTAACGCTTTATAAGAGAAAGTTCTATTCATGCAGAGGACTCTAGAGAGAAGACACTGCTGGATCTTGAGGCAGAGGAGATTGAGAGCCAAGTGACCCCAGGAGAGATCCACTATAATTGTCCAGAGGAGTTTGGATAAAGACCCGGGCAGGGGTGTATGCCATTTGCCTATCTGGTCTCTCGTAACACGGAGATCAGACCAGCTGGTAAGCTGCCATTTTTGCCTTTTGGTGGAGGACCTTTACTTTGGCTGTCTAATCACTCGTTTCGTGGGTGCCAGATGTTACAACACTGTGAATGGTCACTAGCAGAATCCTAAACCTTGTGGTGGACTCCTCTGCATGAATAGAACTTTCTCTTATAAAGCGTTATCGGTCCATATTTGGATCTCTGTTGTTTTCTATGCTATCACACTGAACTCGGATTCATTAATACGTGTTTTTGATATTATTATTTGCATTTTGGAGTTGTAATTTATTTATTTTTACACTTGTCACTGAGTGCATATAATTCAGATTGAGATAGCTTAAACTTTTTTCACTAAAATCACATACCAGTATTAGACGTAGAAAATATTTTTTATTAGATTACGCAACTGGTGGGCTAATTGATCCCCATTATTTCAGCGCAGCCAATTTTTCTTTTTCTTTTTTTTATATGGTTCCTATGTTGCATTCATGGAGTAGTGTGCCAGTGTGTCTCTGTGGGCGTCAGCATGGACACAGTTTAAGGAAATTTGATTTGATTTGTCCCAGGGTTTGTCATCTTTTATCCAGCACACCTATCTACTGTGTCATCTTCTCTATGAGCTGAGAGTGTGGGAGTGTGTCAGTGGGAGGCTTTTTCTATCTGCTGTACAATCTGTGTGACGCATATTTGCTAGTTGTGTAAAAACATCACCCGGCGTGCCCAATTTGCAGGTGCATGCAGCTCGGGTGAATGGAGCTTACAACATTGTGTGGTGGCGATTTGGGGGGAACTTGGACGGTCTTTATAAGAGAACATGGAGACTCAGCCTCGGGTCACAGGCACAGGCAGGATTTATCCACTTATGTGGCACCACTTAAGAGGTGGAATCAAAACAATGTTAAAAGGTGAGGTTTGGCAGGTATCATTATATTAGGGTACACTGTTTCAATCTTTGATATACTTGTGAATCCCATAAATATTTATCACCTGTGTCTGCTCCTTTGTTTCTGGTCTCCTCCATCCACACTGACACTTTTTACTGGGTAGGCGATCAAGGGATCTGCAGACTTTTGAGTCAGCTGCTTTGGTACTTGTCCTGTCGTATTCAATTTTGTAATTTACTGTATGGAACAACCATATTCTCAATTCCCCAATTGGCTATAGCTATTTTAATCCTACTATCACTAATCTACTATTGAATATTTCATGACAAATCATGGTTATATAACAAATTTATGTATACATTGTAGAAGGAACACCTCCTTCTTATGCCCTGTACACGCGATCGGAAATTTCGACCACAAAATTCGTCCGATTTTTTCCGACGGATTTTGTCCGACACTGGTGTTGCATACACACGGTCGGACAAAGTTGTCGGAAAATCCGATCATTCTGAATGTGGTGACGTTCGTTGCGTACGACGGAACTACATAGAGGCTAGTAGCCAATAGGTTTGGTCTCCTAATTTAATCTGAGCATGCGTGGCACTTTGTCCGTCGGAATTCTCTACACACGATCAGAAAAAGTCCGATCGGATTTGGTTGTCGCAAAATTTGAGAGCAGGATCTCAAATATTTAGACGGAAAAAGTCTGATGAGCCCAAACATGGTCGGATTTTCTGACAACATGGTCCGATCGGACATTTTCCGTCGGAATTTCCGACCGTGTGTACAGGGCATTAGTCCTGAAGAAGCTGAAAGGTCAGTGATTCCCATAGAGAGTTAAGGCCCATGGAATATCCCATCATGTGATTGTTGATTCTTACTAGCCAATTATTTTGGGTGGTGATGGTCAAAGATAGACTGCCCGTTTTCTTTAAAAAGTCACACTGTTGTGACAGAGTCCCTTAAGGATTCCAGTATGCACTGTATATGGATTGTGGGAAGAAACAGGAGCACTATCGGGAAATTGCCACATGCATGCTAAAAATGTATATATACATCCCTTTTTATATATTCCTCCACATTTTCCTCCACATTTTCACGGATACCAATCTGTATAAGTGACAGGGGTTGGGACAAACTATGGGGTAGATTTACTAAAACTTGTGCACTTAGAATCTGGTGCAGCTGTACATGATAGCCAATCAGCTTCTAACTTTAGCTTGTTCAATTAAGCTGTGGCAATAAAACCTGTAAGCCGATTGGTTTCCATGCAGAGCTGCACCAAATTTTGCACCACTCTCCAGTTTTAGTAAACCCCCCTACAACACCTATATGTTTTCATCTGTCACTGTTTATTCATATATTTTAAATCTTTAAAAAAAAATGCTACAATTGGGTAAGCACCTCTTGCAATGTTAGTTTACTAACCACTGTCATTCTTACTGTATGGCTTGGTCTGAATGTAACAGTGGAGAAAATATACATAAATGCATGTGAAATAATAAAAATAACTCATATACTAAATACTTTAATTACGGGTATGAACAGTTTTCATGATAATGACACTTTGAATTGAAATTACTTACACAATACTTAATCCACAATGTTAACATTCCGATCTCATAAAATACTGTTACCTTCAACACCACAAAACAGTTTTAATCAATATGTGCTGAACCTGGAGGAAATAACTTTAATTTTGTTTAAAGAAAACACAAATATGTAAATATGCAGGTAACAAAAAATAGATCTTCTTATTGATCTTTAATACAATTGAATACCATTGCATAACCGTGCCTATTCTTATGTACACATTCTTAATCTTTCTAACCTTTTCTGAATATAAGGACCTTTTATATCCTTTATTAAATGTAGTGTTCATTACTATACTTTTTCAGCCTTCAAATGTTACCTTTGTTTCACATAGCATCTGATTTTATTGCAGATTTAATTCTGTCTGGGTTACTATATTTTTTTCCAGAATGATAAATTAAGGCAAATTGGACACATGTTTCACGTCCTTTAGCTAAGGAATATTTAATGAAAGATGGTGTTGGCCTGTCCAAATAAATCACATCTAGTTCCATTTCAAAATGATGCAAGGATATGAACTGTTTTCCAAAAATATAGACTGGAATGATTTTAACGTGTTTTGTTCTTTTTGTCTGTTGAACAGGCTTGAGTTAATCACTCACATTGGCATATTTGCAATTATTTACATGAACTCCAAATGAATGCGGTGTTCCGCCCCAAAAAATAAATAATTAAAAGCCAGCAGCTACACATACTGCAGCTGTTGGCTTTTAACAATAGGACACTTACCTGTCCTGGAGTCCAGCGATGTCGGCACCACAGCTGATGTTTCGCGCGGGGAACCCTGCTGCTCATGCGCGAGGCCCCGCTCCTCTCTCGTACTGGCCTGGCGTCAGGGAGAGGAGGAAGGAGGAGGAGGGAGTCCCACGGTGATATCACGGGCCGTGGCCCGAACTCCCGAAAGTGGGAACAGGATACCTGTCAAAGACAGGTGAGGAAAATCCCCTGCTAACTGTCACAGAAAAATTGTCCCCATGGAAAGGTTTGCCCTCAAAATTTTGGACTTTTTTTCTATGTGGGCCTGATCACCAACATCAATGGGAAATAAAAGAAAGGTTAACTCTCTTTTATTCCCAGTGACATTGGTGATTAGTCTCATAGAGAAAAAGATAATCTCCCTTAAAGGGTCACAGACAACAATAGGAAGCTAATAGTGGCTCTAATGCCACGCACACACGATCGGAATTTTCGTCGGAAAAGCCCTGGATGTTTTTTCCGATGGGATTCCACTCAAGCTTGTCTTGCATGTACACGGTCACACCAAATTCCGACCGACAAGAACGCAGTGACGTACAACGGGACTATAAAACAGAAGTTCAATACCCAGTGCGCCACCCGTTGGGCTCCTTCTGCTAATCTCATGTTTATCTCGTGTTAGTAGAAGTTTGGTGAGAGATGATTTGCGCTTTTCAGACTCGTGCTTTTCCGATCGTTACTGCTCTTCAGTTTGTGCTTGTGGGTTTGTATCTGTTTTTCAGTGCATGTAGTCAGTTCGTATCTGTTTTTCAGTGCATTCTTGTCTGCTCGTTTCTGATTTTCAGCTCGCTCTTCACAGGCCTTGCTGTTTTTCAGTGCGTTCTGTTAGTTTGTTATGACCAGCCGACCATTTTGAAGCTATGTTGCGGGTACGTCCGCGTCGTAGAGTTCGTGTTGTGTGGGGGCTTGGTGTTGGGGTTATTACTTTGACCCAAGTCCAGTCCATGAACAGGGTGGGGAGGAGTTCATGGACCAAGAATTGGTTACTCCAGCATGACCAATTCTCTCATATGCCTTTGCTGCGGCAGATACAGGAGAATAACCCTGATGATTTCAGGAATTTTCTCCAGATGACGGACCCCGCTTTTCACCATCTGTTGGCTTTGCTGTCCCCTTATATTATGAAGCAGGACACCTGCATGTGGCAAGCCATCACTCAGAGGCTAGTCAGAGGCTAGTCGCCACCTTGCGGTACTTGGCGACAGGGAGAAGTCTGCAGGACCTCAAGTTCTCAACAGGCATCTCCCCCCAGGCTCTGGGAATCATTATTCCAGAGACCTGTTCAGCCATCATTCAGGTCCTGCAGAAGGACTATATTAGGGTAAGTTTTCTCCTTTAACATCACATTATATGTATTTAATGTATGTGTCATAGAAATCGCCATCCCAGACAGCTTGCTGGCGCGCGCCGGTGCGTGCCGACGCGTGCGGGTGTGCGCCTCCCTGTGCGCGTTCCCGTGGGTGCTGGTTTGCGCGCGCGTGCACGCGTCCGGGGGCGCGCGCGTGGTGGATTGCGTGCACCTGTGCGTGCTGTTGGCGCCAACCGGCCTATTTAATCAGGCAGCACCTGTTGGCTAGTGCTGCCTGATCTTCAGCTTACCAGAGACCTTGTTCCAGTGTTGTGTATCTTGTCTGACCTTGTGACCCGGCTTACCCTTTTGGATTCCCTGGACCTCTGCCTGCCTAAAGACCTCTGCCTGCCTTACTATTCTTCTGCCTGCTCCTCTGTACCTTGCCGTCTGAACGTTGCCGAACCCCGCTTGTATCCGGATCCATCCCGCTCTTATGCTCAGTGACCTGTGCCTGCTTTCCAGTACCGCACCTGATTACCAGTGAGCCTTTTACTACCTGCACCCGGGACTCCTTTAACTACCTCCCTCCTGCTGAGTGACGTGTGTCTGCATAACTGGACCTCACCCTGCCACCAGTGCGCTCTGCATACCTACACCTCATCTTGTCACCAAGTGGACTTCCACAACCAGCATCCGGGATCCTTACACCAGGCTCTCTTACCCTTCCTGACTCTCGTGCCTCCTGTACCCACCTCCAGGGGCCGTGAGTCGGACCCGTACGGGAGACCTCCCTCTGCCCAAGCGGACTCGCCAGGTCAGGTACGTACCAGTCTGACAGTATGCTAATGTTTTGTATTTCTTTCATCATTCCCTAATTACCATGATTGGAATATGCTGTGAATGTCCTCTTTTGGCCTACATGCATATTTGCCTTCACTAACCTCCTCAGCATGCTATCCTGGGCCCGTACACACCTAGCCTAGTCACTTAACAATGTATTTTGTCAGCTCCATTGTAGTGCTTTACCCTAAACACCCCCTAAAATGTGTCCAAATGGTATTGTTGTCCTTAAATTCAGGCCAGAGTGCCAGAGGCTTTTTTTGGGGGTCCCAAACTCATTTATAAACCCCCCTAAAATTTTTCCAATGGGCCATCAGAGGGAGTGAGGAATCTGATAAGTTGACCTTATATTTTTGTCTTTAAATACTCCTTAAAATAATGTTATACTGATGTTGGCCAAGAATGTTTGTGTTTAATCTGCTTGCAATGTTATGTGCAAAAGTACTAATTATTTTTTTCTTTTTTGACTCCTCAGTTTCCTTCAACACCACAGGAATGGCAGACTGTGGCCTCCCATTTTGCTGAGCGTTGGGACTTTTCTAACTGCGGAGGGGCAATCGATGGGAAACATGTCCACATCATCCCACCACCCCACTCGGGGTCATACTATTTTAATTATAAGTGGTTTAATAGTATTGTGTTGATGGCGGTGGTGTCGGCGACATATGAATTTTTATATGTGGACGTGGGGAAGAATGCCCGGATGTCGGATGGTGGAGTCTTTGCCCAGACCAAGTTCTACAGACGTCTACAGAGTGGTGGCTTGGGATTGCCACCTGCGGAAAAGAACGTGGAAGGACTTCCCAGATGAAGCATTTGGTCTGGGTGACACCTGATGAGGCCATTCCCCAGAGGGCCCTCACCCCGGAGAAGAGGGTTAATTACCAGCTGGCCAGAGCCCTAAGAGTCGCGGAGAATGCCTTTGGGATAATGGCCAGCCGGTTCCGCCTATTTTTTAGGGCAATAAATATGGCGAAGTTACAACCTGGACCACATAGTCCTAGCATGCTGCATACTTCACAACTTTTTAACCACTTCAATACCGGGCCTATTCTGGCACTTCTCTCCTTCGTGTAAAAATCCAAATTTTTTTGCTAGAAAATTACTCAGAACCCCCAAGCATTATAAATGATCAATGGACGTGTTGTGGGGGTGCAACCCCTTCCTCACACCTAGTAGAGTTGCGAGGAAGGGGTTGCACACACAAAACGCGTACATTGAAATCCCCTGATGGCAGATAGCACATGTTGACACACTGTGTGCATCTTCAAAATTTGGCTTTTAAAATGAGCTTGGAAAAACTACTCAGGTGACCTCAGATGACCCTAAGGATGGCCTCATTACAACAAATGGCAAGAACATTGAGAGACTTTATTATAATAAGCAATTCATCAAAATGTGAAATGGAGTAATATATATTTTAACTATTTGTGAACTACTTTGAGAACCAACATTTAATGAATTTCATGATATAAATGAAGCTCTTCTGCATTTTTAGTTGCTTATTTTTGTGATAAAGACTATAGTTTTGACATATGTTGTTGGATAGGCATATTTTGTGTCATTTCAGGGCTTTGTTGGTCTGCTGTAGACAAACCACCAATATGTGTCTCAGGGAGGAGGTATTATTGGGATATACATTAGTGGCAAGTCAATTGGAACCCTTATGCTGTGGATCTACTACAAGTGGATTGGATAAGGTGACACATAGCTCTAGGATAGTGGTGTCACTGGCCTCCAATGGGCAAATGTGGGTGGAAGTGAGAAATCATAAAATGCTCAGAGGAAATATAACTTTAAAAATATCAGCAGAGTTCTTTCAACGCTACAGCAGTGCTTTAATTCATAACTTTAACTGCAGACACATTTTTTTCAGTTTTAGAATTAAAACCTATGTGACAATTCTTTTGTCACCATTTGTCACAGTTCCCAATTTCTTATGCATTCCACTAAGGCAGGAAGTGATGTTCAATTCTCTCAATGTAGACAACCATTAAAGCATGCTTAGCTAGTAGCAGTTAGTCACATTCAACTGGAATTGTTCTGTAATGTTAAAGATGTTTTTTTAACTTATGCAAATAATTTCTTCAGTCCCAATGAGTAATAGAAACATACCCCAGCACTTATATCAACACAGATAGCACATACACCTTAATCCAATCACCATGGAATGTGTCAAGACAGATTATGACTTTCCAAAAACAGGATGAGAGGTGTTGGACAATCAACACATTCCATGGTGATTGAATTAATGTATCTGTGTTACATGTGTGGAAAAAATTGCAGAGGTATGTTCCTAATATTCACTACAACCAAAGAAATGGCTTAAATAAGCCATGAAGCATCTTCAACATTAAAGAACAGATCCCATTGAATGTGATAACTACAACCTGCTTCTAGTCAAAACAAACAAAAAAATATGTTTTGGTTGGAGTCCCACCTTAAAGTATCCCAGATGCTTAGATAAGTAGGCAAGTATTATTTTATATTTTACATAAGAAGGTTGGTTAGATTAGCATTTAATTCATTCACAGAAGACAGTGCTTGGTTTATAGGTTAATTCGTTTTTTATTGATTTACATTGATAAATTAATTGGATGATCTGCTAATTAATTTGGTTTATTAATTGACTAGTGTGGCGATTTGCTTAGGGCTAGTATTCATTTATTTATGTTTGGGTTAATTGATCAGTACTTTTCAATATTAATGAATTGCTTTCATTCCCCTGTTTTTTTTAAAGTAGAATTAACTTTCACAAAAGAATATTTAGTTTTGTAGAGCCTTTTAGGGGCTTATTCCGGTCATTGCAGTGTGCTAGTGCATACGCGTTAATGCTCGTTATATTGCATGTTAACATGTGTTGATTTAACCACTTGCCCACTAGGCACTTTAACCCCCTTCCTAACCAGACCAATTTTCAGCTTTCAGGGCTCTCACATTTTGAATGACAATTACTCAGTCATGCAACACTGTACCCATATGACATTTTTGTCCTTTTTTTCAAACAAAGAGAACTTTCTTTTGGTGGTATTTGATCACCTCTGAGTTTTTTATTTTTTGCACTAGAAACGAAAAAAGACCGAAAATTTTGCAAAAAAATACATTTTTTTATGTTTCTGTTAACATTTTGCAAATTAGTCATTTTTCTTCATACATTTTGGCCACAATTTATAATGCTACATATTTTTGTTAAAAATAATCCACATCAGTGTAAATTATTTGGTCTTTGTGAAAGTTATAGAGTCTGTTATAGGTATGTGCCAATGACCCCTTTTTTAGAAAGTAAACTGTCCACGGTATTTAGTAAGAGGCATGGTGAGTTTTTTTAAAGTTGTAATCTTTTTCCCACAATTCATTGCAAAATTAAGATTTTTTTTCTCTTTTTTTTATCTGCTACTCCTCCTGCGTATGGCAATACCACATGTATGAGACTTTTTTCCCAGCCTGGCCACATACAGAGGCCCACCATGCAGGGAGCACCATCACACTAGGAGCATAAATTACACATATCATTTCAAGACTACCTCTTGCACTTTTGAATGCCCCAAAAATTACCCCATTTTGGAAAGTAAACACCTCAACATATATTCTATGAGGCACTATGAGTCTTTTGAAAAAAAAATTTCTGCATGTTTTTGGAAAATGTTGAAAGAAAATGAAAATGCTTTTTTTTTTTGCATTTCCAAGATATTTCCAACACATAGCATGTATATAGAAATAAAATTACACCCCAAAATACATTCTGCCTGAGTATGGTGATACCACATGTGTGAGAGTTTTCACAGCCTGGCCACATACAGAGGCCCAACATGCAGGGAGCACCATCAGTCATTCTAAGGGCATACATTTCAAATCGAATTTGACTACCTATTACACTTTTGTGAGGCACTGATGGGCACTGTAGTGGCAATGATGGACACTGTAGTGGCATGGATGTGGCACGGATGAAAACTGATGGGGTATGGATGAGAAATGATGTGGCACAGATGAGAACTGATGCAGCATTCATGAGCACTGATGTGGCATGGCTTTGGCATGGATGAGAACTGATGTGGCACGGGTGAGTACTGATGTGGCATGGATGTGGCACTTCAATATGTAAAAACCTTGTGAGCTGCTATGCTAATCCACAGAAGCCACTGTTACTACCCACACTTCCTAATAATGTGACTAAACAAGGTATATCAAAATTAGTGCAGCGCTAAAATAAATCATAATAGTATCTACTGAGAATATAGGGTGTAATGGTATATACAATTATAAATTAATTATAAATTAATACTTTAAAGTGCATAGTGCAAAAAGTTCTCCACACAATGTCCTAATATAAATCAAACTGTCTGATGTGCAATAAAGTGCAAAGTGCACAGATTATTCACGCAGTGTCCTTATATAAATTAAATTGATGATGAGAACAGATCCATTTTGTGAATAGTGGAAACAGTTAAATGAAACGGTCTCTCCACACTCATCCACCTCTGTGTATACAGTAAACCCCTGCTCTATCGCGGTTCAGTTTTTGCGGTCCCGGTATATCGCTGTATTTTAATTAGGACCTGTTATTCTGATATTGCACTAATATTTCGCCATTTTGCAGTTATGTACTCTATTTTTTACTGTACTGTACAGTATACTGTACTGTTAAGACAATATTTTTATGTTTTAAAAATCCTCTTGATCTCTCTCTCTATCTTTTATGCGTTTCTATTGCGTAAAAGTGTGTTTAAAGACCTTTAAATGCTATTAAAAAATGAACAAAACATGCCTAGGGTGTATTTAAATAGGGTCTTTCTATTTCGCGTTTTTTCACTTTTTGCGGGTGGGTCCGGAACATAACCCCAGCGATAGAGGGGGGTTTACTGTATAATCAAAATCCTCATGCTCCCTCCACCGGTTGTGCCCTCAGCTTATGGGCTATATAAATGCGTCTTTGTGAAAAATCAATCCTCTGCGGTGCGCCTTCTGCTATTCCTCCTTCTTATAAACTGCCCACAAGCTCAGATCACATCAATCACCTTTTAGTATAATGCCTCCTATAATGCCTCCGTATTGCTGCCCGTGAACTCCAGTCTCATCGGCCACATGCAAAGCAATCAGATCTTGCAATAGTGCTTTACCGTTTTAAAATGTATTCAAAATCACCATACAACAAATATACACTCACATTTAAAAGGACTAAATCATGCCCTTGTGTATATGCTAATGGTGCTAGGACGAATGCATCACCTGTCAACCGGCTCTGCAGCCCCAGCCATCAGTGCTCCCTCCGTCCATTACACGCTGAGTATCCCTTCCTGCTTCCACGTTTGTCAGACTCCCAGCTCCCTCCTACTAGTTTTGTCACTCCTCGTGACTTCCTCGGGGATACTATTCCTCAGTGGATACTATTATGATTTATTTTAGCACTGCACTCATTTTGATATATGATGGATGTGGCACTGATGTGTCATGCATGTGGCACGGATGAGCACTGATGTGGCACGGATGAGCACTGATGTGGCACGGATGAGTAATGATGTGGCACGGATGAGCACTGATGTGGCATGGATGTGGTACGGATGAGCACTGATGTGGCATAGATGTGGCATGGATGAGCACTAATGTGGTATGGATGAGCACTGATGTGGCACGGATGAGCACTGATGTGGTATGGATGAGCACTGATGTGGCATGGATGAGCACCGATGTGGCATGGATGTGACACGGATGAATACTGATGTGGCACGGATGAGCACTGATGTGGCATGAAAATAGGTTTGGCCTAACTGTCTAGTTAAGCAAAGCAATTACATGTATATTTGTACCATCATCCGTATGAAGTCTAGAGAAAAAATATTGGAATGAATCTGGTCTCCAACCAAGATTCTCCAAAAAGGGGGAGCTGTCGGACTATTGCGGTACATAGGGTATTGGTAATGTTATTTGTTACACCAAGAGAAATACATAGATAAAATATAACAATTTATTTAATGGTTCTTCACACATTAGAGAGGTTGAACAACTTTCATAAAATCAGACAAATGTACAAAATTTCAACTAGTTTCGCTAAAAAAGCTTCATCAGGAAATATGTAATTTACATCTGTAGAAAGGACAAAGAAAACAAAAAAAGCATTTATAAAAGAAGACCATTCAATATTTAATTTCACATAAGCTGGAGACGGTATATGTAAATGTATAAATTGGGCTAATTCTTACCCCATTGAGAAGCCTCTGTGGAGACGAAGGCGCACCCCCCAGAGTGCCTTACGCGGCGACTGGGGAGGGTATATGGATCCAGCAGGTTGATTGAAAATATCTAGGGATAATACAATAATTTATGACTACCACAGTGAGCCATAAAGGATAAAAAATAATAGATATATCACCTGGATGTAACCCGGTGCCCTGGTTGAGGTACCGTAGGTGTGGTGCCCGATTGGCGGTTGTGAGGAGGGAGTGAATAGGAAAGAGATGGGGAGGGAGGGAGAAAAGAGGGGAAGGGAGAGGGGAGGGGGAGGTAAAATGGCGTGTGGGGACAGAGGTGTGGGAAAAGGATTAGTGCAACGATTGGGGGGGGGGGAGGAGGGAAAAGGGGGGGGGGGTTTTGTGTAAGGGGAAGGAAGAGGAAGGGGGATGGGAGAAGGGGGGAAGGGATGGGAAAGAAATGAATAAGGAAGGGAAGGTAAGGGAAAAGAAGGGAAGGGGATGGAGGTGAGGGGGCGGGGAAAAGGGAGAGGGGGGGGAAAAAAGGGGAAATGGGGTAGGGTGTGTGGTCTGGAGTGGATAGGCGTGAAAGGGGGAGAAAAAAGGAAAAGAAGAGGCTTATGTGAGGGGAAAAAAAGAAAAAAAAGGACTGGAGAAGAAGGAGTGGGAAAGGGAAAGGGGGGAGGGGGGGAGGGGGGGGGGGGGGGGGGGGGGGGAGGAGGAGAAAAAGAAAAGGGAAGTGAGGATAGAAAGGAAAGAAGAGTGGGGTCAGTTATTAGAGTGAGGGAATAAGGGGCAGGTCAGTGCGGTGTTATTTACAAAGGTGGGTATGATGTAGGTCCTGAAAAAGGCAAATTTCAAGGATAAGTGGAAGAAAAAGGGTGATGGAGCAAAATTGAAATAATTAGTGAATGAGTGATGTGAGGGAAGGGTTTGTGGGAAATGTATCTAAACTGTGACGGAATCAGTGAAGGGATGGGACAGGGTTGGGGTGTGAGAGAATGTGATGGGGTGATGGGTACGAAAATAATGTGTCTGGTCTAACGGTGATGAGAGGTGACGGTCACATGCAGGGGTGAGGGGTGAAG
The DNA here is from genome assembly GCA_028564925.1 of Lithobates sylvaticus. Classification (NCBI taxonomy): domain Eukaryota; kingdom Metazoa; phylum Chordata; class Amphibia; order Anura; family Ranidae; genus Lithobates; species Lithobates sylvaticus. The sequence goes on from CM053030.1 coordinate 158,416,277, forward strand.
GGGATGACATGCTGATATTTACCTGGGGGCCAATGGATGTTTGTCTACGGATATAGCCAGGGACTGCTGCTGTTCATTAAGATGGTATAGATGAACAGTAGCTGCCGGGATGCAACTAGAGAGCGGCAAGATGTGGTGTTATAGTAAGGGGATATTAGTTCCCCAAGGGAAGCCGTTAGCCGTTAACACCTGGGGGACAAGATATGGGGATCAATTAAGGTCAATAGAAGTAAAACACACAGGGGGCAGACGGTGGCCATCGTCCGTCAGGAGTTGTAAGAGGTATGGTGACTTACCGCAATCCCAATAGTTGCCTCACGTCCCGGGAGGTGGTGGAACCTGCTGGACTAGGCGGCGATGGCCGCCCATATATAACACTCCAATGGATGTGGAACAGATGAGCACTGATGTGGCATAGATGAGAACTGATGTGGCACAGATGAGCACTGATGTGGCAGCGATGAGCACTGACGTGGCATGGATGGCCACTGATGTGGCATGGATGATCACTGATGTGACATGGATGATCACTGATATGGCATGGATGTCGCACGGATGATCACTGATGTGGCATGGATGAGCATGAATGAGCCATGGATGGGGATGGGTGAGCATGAATGAGCCATGGATGGGGATGGATGAGCCATGGATGGGGATGAATGTGCCATGAACGGTGATGGATGAGCCATGGATGGAGCACAGGTGAGCCATGGATGGAGAAAGGATGGAGCATGGATGGATAGATGGATTAGACATGGATGGAGCATGGATGGAGCATGGATGGATGAGCCATGGATGGAGCATGGATGAGCATGGATGGATGAGCCATAGATGGAGCATGGATGGAGTATGGATGGAGCAAGGATGGGTGGATGAGCCATTGATGGAGCATGGATGGATGGATGAGCCATGGATGGAGCATGGATGGAGCATGGATGGATGAATGAACCATGGATGGAGCACTGATGAAACATGGATGGAGCACAGATGGCACATGAATGGATGGATGTGCCATGTATGGAGCATGGATGATGATGGATGAGCCATGGATAAAGCATGAATGGAGCAGCATGGCGCATGGATGGATGGTGCATGGATGGAGCATGGATGGAGCACAGATAGAGCACGGATGGAGCATGGATGGAGCACGGATGGATGGATGAGCCATGGATGGGCACAGATCAGCGCTGTGGGAACTTCAGATCCAACCCACAGTGCTGCTGCACCCAGCTCCCCCCTCTCCCCACACGCTGTACTGATTGGCGTGAGAAGAGGGCACGGATGAGCATGAATGAGCCACGGATGGGGATGGATGAGCCATAGATGGAAATGGATAAGCCATGGATGGGGATGGATGAGCCATAGATGAAGCACAGATGAGCCATGGATGGAGCACGGATGGAGCATGAATGGATATATAGGTGAGCCATGGATGGAGCATGGATGGAGCATGGATGGACCACGCATGGAGCACAGGTGAGCCATGGATGGAGAAAGGATGGAGCATGGATGGATAGATGGATTAGACATGGATGGAGCATGGATGGAGCATGGATGGATGAGCCATGGATGGAGCATGGATGAGCATGGATGGATGAGCCATAGATGGAGCATGGATGGAGTATGGATGGAGCAAGGATGGGTGGATGAGCCATTGATGGAGCATGGATGGATGGATGAGCCATGGATGGAGCATGGATGGAGCATGGATGGATGAATGAACCATGGATGGAGCACTGATGAAACATGGATGGAGCACAGATGGCACATGAATGGATGGATGTGCCATGTATGGAGCATGGATGATGATGGATGAGCCATGGATAAAGCATGAATGGAGCAGCATGGCGCATGGATGGATGGTGCATGGATGGAGCATGGATGGAGCACAGATAGAGCACGGATGGAGCATGGATGGAGCACGGATGGATGGATGAGCCATGGATGGGCACAGATCAGCGCTGTGGGAACTTCAGATCCAACCCACAGTGCTGCTGCACCCAGCTCCCCCCTCTCCCCACACGCTGTACTGATTGGCGTGAGAAGAGGGCACGGATGAGCATGAATGAGCCACGGATGGGGATGGATGAGCCATAGATGGAAATGGATAAGCCATGGATGGGGATGGATGAGCCATAGATGAAGCACAGATGAGCCATGGATGGAGCACGGATGGAGCATGAATGGATATATAGGTGAGCCATGGATGGAGCATGGATGGAGCATGGATGGACCACGCATGGAGCATGGATGGAGCACAGATGGAGCATGGATGGATGGATGAATGGGCCATGACTGGAGCATGGATGGAGCATGGATGGATCACGAATGGATGGCTTCATGCATGCCAACACGGATGGTCACCACATATGAACAGTGCTATATGTAAGTACAGATTGTAACAGTGCCAGTTTGACTAGTCCTTCTGCCTGCCTGACATAATGTCATAATGTCAGGCAAGAGCACAAATTACTTTACTTATAGAGCCTATTGATGCTTTACAGTCGGGTATTAGATCATACTCCACTAATGGCTTATATTATTTACATCAGCAACTAAGTAAACCATGTTTTTTACTATCTTTACTTTTATTCACTCACTTTTTTTATTAATTTATTTTTAGTTTTTTGGTTTGCACTGGCTTTTTCATCGGCCCCACACAATTTAATTAATCAACGATTAATTTCTCATCCTAACTTCACTATCACTGCCTGGCTTGGCATAACAGTTGCATTGTTTTTTCACACATTCTATTACACATCACACATGTAACCAATATTTTGGTGCACGCAACACATTCTTACTTTATATGGGTAATATACACCATAGATCATTTATAGATACTTATTTTTCCGTATGGGATTTTTTCTTAATAATAAAAACATATATACACTAATATTTTTGATAACATAATCAAAATAAGCTCATTCATATACTGTACAATAGAATTCTTCTAAATAAACATAAATATTGGAAAGGACGTTTACAGTCTGTCTGGCATTGTGTTGGTCTGTCAAGGGTTTGATATCTGATTGTAACTTGACATATTGTCTTTACCTGGGATTATGCTGCAGGTGCCGTCTCTCTTCTGTCTCAGAGGGTATCAAAAGTGTGGCTTCTTGTAAACCCTTTTGGGCTGGACTCCTTCCCTGGAGAGGCGGAGACAAGCCATGGAGCTTTCGGGACAATCCAACAGTTTTTATATTTCTGGTTGTGGGATCATCCTTGCCATTTCCTTTTTCAGCAGTAAATATTTTATTATTGTGTGTATACATATAGAAGCTTGCGCACAATGAAATTAATTTGAATTTTGAGCTGTTTGATATATTTCCATAGAATAAACTATCCCCCTGAAGAAGACCACAACTGCACAGGTCGAGACGCGTCATAGTTTACACATGGCTGACATTCTGTAATGTAATGTTTTGCTTTATTGTGTTTACATCGCTGTTAATGGAATATGTATTGTTCTGCACAACCAGAGCTCATATTTTAATTGACATTGAGTATTATTTTTTGATATAATAAAGAATTGTTATCAATGGATACTGTTTTTTGATCCTTACAACATTGCTAGTTAACAAAGCTGAGCCTTTTATCACTAAAATGCAGCCTATGAGCTTTAGTAACTTTTATCAAGCATGGTCACATGGTTACGCTGACCAATGAGCACTTTCTATTTCAACCAATATAACGGATACTCACTCCAGGGCTGTGTATTGTGGTATATGGTGTATAGGCAGCTACACTGGCAGCATGGGGCAACACAGCCATCCAGAGGAGTGGCTAGCATTTTGGACCTAGTTAAATGTAATAAATATCCACAAGTGTTACTTGTGTTCTCATCATAAATGAAAGTGATACTAAACATGCACTTTTTAATTTACATTATTTCTTCTCTTTCTGTATGTGGATAATGGCACTGTTTTACTTTATTAATAAAAAAAATCATCTAAGTACCTTATTTCCTAATCAATATACAGCTGTCACATAACCCAGCTCTTTCCCAACCTGTCTGTAGGGAAACAGTAGCAGGATGAGCTTTTAGTCCTCTGCTACTGTACATGTTCAAAATAAAGCAAAAATCAGCCTTTGGAATACAGAGTAAAAAAATAATTAATATCAATAAACTTTTTAAATTGTCATACAAATATATATTTGACATGAAATCTTTATTATTTTTAGGTAACATCAAGGTGTGTCACACCCTCTATGACCAGCCTATGTATTAGAATAGGAGGGAGGTTATTCCTCCATCAATCAGGATGTAATATCCCACCCCCATAGTGTTTAGCTGGTTTGTAGAAGAGTAGGAGGAGGGAGGTAGTGGGTTGTCATTTACCACTGTGTATACACCCACATGTGTGACTCTATAGTAACATGAGCTGCTCAGATGTGATAGGGGGCAAATGCCCAGGGTAGAAAAATACACTGAAAACTGAGCATATGCATGAACTGCCAACACTTCTATGCAAAAATCCACAACTGCAGTGGGGACATGTGCAGAAGGGAGAAATAAAGAACAGGAGGATCACCCAGGTTTGATGCATAATACATAGTGGCTGAGTGAGTATGAACAGCATGCACTTTAAGACCAAGACTATAAGACAAGGGCTATAAGTTACACAAACCTAAACCACAATTCAAAATTGTGTTTTTATGCTGTTGACATTTTTTTTTTTACAAGTTAAGAAGAAACTAGAATTTTTCTATTTTAATGTTTATACATTTATTCACTGATACTTTATGTTTTTTTTTTTATATATATACACATAACCGTTATTTTACAGATATTCATTTAAAGGTTAAAGTGTGGCCAAACCTATGTAGGCCCTACTTCCTCTATGAATCACAGGGGTGCAGTTTGTTCTGCACTTCTGTGACTTGTTTAAAGTCGACAGCAGGCTAAAGTCTGCAGTCAATTGACATTACAGAGGCGATCAAGGCTCTGGATCAACACCAACTTTACAGTCGGGATCCATCCAGTTGCCTACACCAGCAGCTCGTTCAGCCTCTCAGCGAGCCAATGGGAGCCAGCCACTCCCAATCCCTCCAAAGCCCAGCGCTCCAGTGAGCGTTCCAGTCTCTCTGCAGGCTGAGAATGGAGCGATCAGCAGTCTTTAATCACTCGGTTCTCAGTCTTAGAAGCAGCTGGGGACAGATGCAGCATCGGACTAATGCTGCATCCACTTAGATGAGTATAATTTTTCTACAACTTCATACTTCTCTTTTAATGCAGGGTGCTTCGATGAGGGTTTGTGTGCAGTAAATGCTTAGTTGGCTAAAAGGAAAAACCAGTGTCAACTGTTCAGTTGGTAACTGTTTCATTAAAACAAGATGAGAGGGGTGAAGAACAGGGAAACATGAAAACTGTGCTTATGCTGAGGATGGCTTTTAACAGCAGAAGATCAAATTATAGAGCCTATTCACAGCATGAAGGTAAGCATGTTGAGTTAAATACAGAAGAATAGCCTTAAGCAGTAACTCCATTGTTGAGAAAAAACATTCCCCATCTGTATGTTCTGTGTACTTTGCAAGGATTTTAACAAATTTTGTTGCAGATTCCTACTTTTTATTATGCTGAAGGAATAGCTGTTTTTTTGTCTGTCTCCATGTAGGAATCTGTATGGGAGTACTTTTATAATTATCAATCAGCTGCTGTACCTGCAGGACTATAATGAGGAAAGATGCAGGGTCTGCATCCCTTTAGACATGATTTCCCTTTGAGAGGATCTCACCAAAAATTAAATTTTTGTTGCAGGGGATGCTCAAAATATGATTTATATCTTAGTGCTGATTTCTCAGAAAATCATTTAGCCAATCCCACTAGCAGGAAATTGCTGTTCTGGGGGACCTTCTGTACACAATCTTTGTACAGAAAGCTTCCAGGTAGCCATATTGCATAGCATTTTACAGAAAACGACAACGCTGCAGATTGAAAAGGAAAAGTAATTTTTTATAAAATTCAATCGCTATATGACTTATGTCACAGTTGGATATGCAGCTGGGTCAGGTTTTTTAATTACCCAAAGGACTGAAGCAATTAAGCTTTTTCTTCTTCTTAATACTTAATACTTATATATTGCTTAAATATTATATTGATTTCTTCTATCCACATGCAAACAAAGTACCCTTATCCCCATTAAAACTTGTTATGAATTTTTTTTAGCTAAATAGGATTTTAAAGGTGGCAAATTACTTAACTGCTTGCTGCCCAGTTTATTTACGTATACATACAAGTAGCAAGCAGGTATACCAGGGTCATGGCTGCAGCCACGACCCAGGTATGTTTTTTTAAGAACTGATGATGATCTGCTTTTCAATAAAAGTGATAAAAGCTTTACAGCTGTCCAATCACTTTTACAGTGCTTGGGAGGGTCACTCCCTTCCACCATTCCCAGGCTCTCCCATTTTACCAGAGAGCCCGCTAAGCAGTCAGGTTGGCTGCCCACAGAGGAGATGGAGGAATATCCATTTCTCCATCTCCTCTGTGATGAAGAAGCTGGAAGTGACAAGGATGTAATCAGTTCTGGTTTCAGTGCTGTCATTCCATGGTGATCTGTGATCGATCAGATGCTTTAAAGTGCAGGGGAGATATCAGGGGTCAAATAGACCTCTGATGTCTCAGTACAGAGTATCTTTCACTGTCCAAAGTTATCACAATGGGTTTGCTCACCCTTTGTGATAGCCGTAAAGTTAAATGAAAATAAATAAAAAAGTGTAAAAAAATTGTAAATAAAATAAATAATCATAATAATAGCAACCTAGCAAATACACACTTAGGTCTGGCACACATATGTAAATGGTTATTTTACCACGCATGTAAGGTATTGCTGCAAATGTTGGAGTGAGAGCAATAATTCTAGCAACATAGTTCATGTTAAACCAATTGTCAACCCGCTCACATTAAATGTACTGTGATCAGGCATCAGCTGGTACAGTGCATTGAGTATGTGCACTGGCGCCCCCCGGGACATGCAGTGGTACAATGCCATGACTGCTGTGTCCATCGCATCGGTGATCTGTACCCAGCTGCTGTGAGTGGCTGGTGCATTGTGTGATTGCTTTTACTGGTGTACAGGACGCTGTGGCTGGGTCCTGGAAGGACGCTATATTTCCCCTCTGTTTGGACTGTGGTACCTTTAAGGGAACAAAAGGATTAATTCACTGGTCAGAGGAAGTGGGTTTAAAAAAAAAGACAGGAAGTTGTAGGTGTGGTGGGTGGAGGAGAATAGAGGATGGTGGAGTTTTGTGCAACTGTGAAAGTGCATGGAAAGTGGAAAGTGTCCTGCCTGGAAGGGGAAGTTACCCTTTGCAAAAATCGGGGACTGTTGAACTGCGATGGCAGTTCCGAAGTCTGTAAGTCAGTGAAACTTTTCCTTCTACTGTGTTATTTTGCTGCCATGAAGCTGTTTATGCTGAATAAACACTACTTTAAATACAACGCCTGTGTCCTGCAATTTAGCTGTTCCCTGAACTTTACAACTGGTGCAGGATGAGGGGCAGGACAGAGTAACAGGCATTAGGATTTAAAGAAAAAAAAAATGTTTTTTTTTTTTTTTTTTTTTGCATTGGACTTAAAACTGACATTTAAAGCGGTTCGGCACACATTTCATTTAGTAAATCTCTTTGCCTTCCAAATCAGGCAAAGAGTACTTAATGAAATTTGTTTTTTTTTTTTTTTTTTTTTTACTTACCTTGTAATTGATGACTTCCTGTCTTCTGTCTCTTCGGGGGTGGGCGGGGTCTGTGCGGGGATCCTCGTCACGCCGCACTGTCTCCTGGGATCTGGTGTCATTGATCCCAGGAGTCAGTGCGGGCATCTTCCGAAATCTCGCGAGATTTCGGCCACATCTTCCGAAATCTCGCGAGATTTCGGACACATCTTCCGAAATCTCGCGAGATTTCGGACACATCTTCCGAAATCTCGTGAGATGTCGGCAGATGTGCCGTTACTGCGCACGCGCGAGTAACGGCGGTGCATGCTGGGCCATCTAAAGTGCCTGTGGGGTTTCACATGCCCACAGGCAAGATGGCCCCCAGCAGACAAGAAGAAGATAAATAATTTTATCGGAGGAAAACCGGCGGCGATCGAGATGGAAGATGGAACAGGTAAGTCCCCCAATTGAGCTATATGGCCTTGGCATATAGCCCAAAAAAAATAAAAATAAAACCAGTGCAGAACCGCTTTAAAGAGGCAGTACTTTGGATTTACAGTATCTCACAAAAGTGAGTACACCCCTCACATTTTTGTAAATATTTTATTATGTCTTTTCATGTGACAACACTGAAGAAATTACACTTTGCTACAATGTAAAGTAGTGAGTGTACAGCCTGTATAACAGTGTAAATTTGATGTCCCCTCAAAATAATTCAACACACAGCCATTAATGTCTAAAACGCTGGCAACAAAAGTGAGTACACCAAGTGAAAATGTCCAAACTGAGCCCAAAGTGTCAATATTTTGTGTGGCCACCATTATTTTCCAGCACTGCCTTAACCCCTTAGGGCATAGCGTTCACCAGAGCTTCACAGATTGCTGCTGGAGTCCTCTTCCAAGCCTCCATGTTGACATCACGGAGCTGATGTTAGAGACCTTGCGCTCCTCCACCTTCCAATTGAGGATGCCTCACAGATGCTCAATAGGGTTTTGGTCTGGAGACATGCTTTGCCAGTCCATCACCTTTACCCTCAGCTTTTTAGCAAGGCAGTGGTCATCTTGGAGGTGTGATTGGGGTCATTATAATGTTGGAATACTGCCCTGTGGCCCAGTCTCCGAAGGGAGGGGGATCATGCTCGGCTTCAGTATGTCACAGTACATGTTGTCATTTGTGGTTCCCTCAATGAACTGTAGCTCACCAGTGCTGGCAGCACTCATGCAGTCCCAGACCATGACACTCCCACCACCATGCTTTACTGTAGGCAAGACACACTTGTCTTTGTACTGCTCACCTGGTTGCCACCACACACGCTTGACACCATCTGAACCAAATAAGTTTAATTTGGTTTCATCAGACCACAGGACATGGTTCCAGTAATCCATGTCCTTAGTCTGCTTGTCTTCAGCAAACAGTTTGCAGGCTTTCTTGTGCATCATCTTTAGAAGAGGTTTCCTTCTGGGATGACAGCCATGCAGACCAATTTAATGAAGTATGCAGCGTATGGTCTGAGCACTGACAGGCTGACCCCCCCACCCCTTCAACCTCTGCAGCAATGCTGACAGCACTCATACGTCTATTTCCCAAAGACAACCTCTGGATATGATGCTGAGCATGTGCATTCAACTTGTTTGATGAACCATGGCAAGGCCTGTTCTGAGTGGAACCTGTCCTGTTAAACCGCTGTATGGTCTTGGCCACCGTGCTGCAGCTCAGTTGAGGTGCCATGTTGAACTTCCAGTGACCAGTATGAGAGAGTGAGAGCGATAAAACCAAATTTAACACACCTGCTCCCCATTCACCCCTGAGACCTTGTAACACTAACGAGTGACATGACATTGGGGAGGGAAAATGTCTAATTGGGTCCAATTTGGACATTTTTACTAAGGGGTGTACTCACTTTTGTTGCTAGCAGTTTAGACATTAATGGCTGTGTGTTGAGTTATTTTGAGGGGACAGCAAATTTACACTGTTATACAACCTGTACACTCACTACTTTACATTGTAGCAAAGTGTAATTTCTTCAGTGTTGTCATATGAAAAGATATAATAAAATATTTACAAAAATGTGAGTGGTGTACTCACTTTTGTGAGATACTTTATGTCCTTGGTTAAAGCTGCACAAACCCTGAAAGCTGAACCAATGGAAGATCTAATTAAACAGCTATCGCTGGCTAATATGCAAGCGCAGACTCGCCATGAGGAAGCTAATCAGTGCTTAGCCACCCAGCTGGAGGTACAACAAACTCACCACAAAGAAGCGCTGGCTCTGCAGCAAGAAAGTACTCGCCTGTTGGTGGCCCAGCAGGCAGCCCAACACGGGATTATGCAGACTCAGGTGACTGCCCTACAAGAGGCAGTGCAGCAGCTTTCTCAGGGGAGTGAGCAAGTGGCTGTTGCCCCTGGCAACCAGGTGACCGTGAGGGCAAGCAATTTTCTGCAGAAGTTGCCCCTGAGTGATGATGTAGAGGCATTTCTTGCTACATTTGAAAGGACAGCAGATAGAAAAGGGTGGCCCCAGAACCAGTGGGCCGTCCTCATTGCTCCTTTCCTCACCAGAAATCCTCAAAAGGTCTACTTCAACCTGTCACCTGATGGCGCTAAAGACTATCAAAAGCTAAAGGCAAAAATTCTAACTCGTCTGGGGGTGACTATGGCCGTCCGGGCCCATCGAGTGCACCAATGAAGGTATAGTCCAGATTGTTGATGGTGATTTAGATAAAGAAAATGGTAATAATCTGGTTGATGGTGATAAAAGTAATACTGTTGAGGATGCCAAAATATGTGGTCCACAGAACTACCTGATCACTGAGGGGGGGAACCTTCTCCATTTCAGGTAATGTTGGGGGAAGAGGATAAGGAATTGGCCTCTACCACTGCCCTGCCAGATTTGGGTATTCCTCAGGGGGCATTTGGTACAACCCAGATGCAGCACCCCAGTTTGGCTCAGGCATGGGAACAGGTTGTAGTGGTAAATGGGGTTCCCCAAGAGCCAGGTGCGAATAAGCGATGGCCCCACTTTGCAGTATGTGATGAATTGCTTTACTGGCTTAACAAAGTAAGAGAAAGTGTGGTAGAACAATTGTTGGTACCCCAACAGTATAGACAACAGGTCCTGGGCCTGGACCATAACGATGTGTTAGGGGGACACCTGGGAATTGAGAAGACGGAGGCACAAGTCACCGACTGGTTTTACTGGCCAGGTCTGAAAGCAGAGGTGAGGAAATACTGTACCTCTTGTCCCACCTGTCAGTTAACTGCTCCGGTGACTCACTTCCGAAGCCCTTTGGTCCCTCTGCCTATAATTGAGGTCCCATTCGAAAGGGTAGCAATGGATATAGTGGGTCCCTTAGTAAAGTCTGCTTGAGGTCCCTCTTACATACTGGTGATCCTTGACTATGCCACTAGATATCCTGAAGCCCTACCCCTGCTGAATATCTCCTCTAAAACTATTGCCTGGGAGTTATTCCAGTTGTTTACATGGACTGGTTTTCCTAAGGAAATACTCACGGAGCAGGGCTCTCCGTTCATGTCGAGGGTTGTGGCCGATGTGTGCAAGCTGTTCCAGATTAAACAGCTACGCACAACGGTCTACCATCCCCAAACGGACAGCTTGGTAGAACGCTTTAATAAGACTCTTAAGTCCATGCTTAAGAGATGGGAAAGACTGGGACTGCCTGTTAGCAGCTCTCCTGTTTGCTATCCGTGAAGTGCTCCAGACCTTTGTTAAAGAGGAATGGGAAAGTGAACCTATTCAGCATAAGAGTGTTCTTGAATATGTCTCCCAAATTCAGGAAAGGATCCTAACCGTGATGCCACTGGTCAAGGAACAGGCTCACGCCGAGTGACACTTCTTCTCGGTGACAGCTTTTATATAGCTATGGGTGGGGCCACTTGTAACGTAAATGGGTGACTCTGCCTTACGCTGACATCACGTGGCGTCAGAGAAAGGCGGGGTCACCCGTTTACGTTACAGAGTGGCCCCACCCTCTTTTCCTGTGGCCTGCCAGGTTGCGTGCTCGGATAAGGGTCTGGTATGGATTTTGGGGGGACCCCACACAATTTTTAAAAACATTTTGGTTTCCCTTAATATTCATACCAGACCCAAAGGGCCTGGTAATGGACTGGGGGGACCCATGTCATTTTTTTCAATGAGTTTTATCTTTATTGCCGAGACACAACAATTCATTACAGCCGCAATCAGTTTTAAATTACTTTTTTCCTTTAGAAATTTCATTTTGCTGTGGTACTGTTCTAGACACTGGAAAAAGGCGCCACTTTACAGGCATATTATAGACACCCCCAGGCATATTTAAAGGAATATTTCATTTTTATTGTCTTACTTTAAGCATTATTAAAATCACTGCTCCCGAAAAAACGTCTGTCTTTAAAACTTTTTTTTGCATTGATACATGTCCCCTGGGGCAGGACCCGGGACCCCAAACACTTTTTAGGACAATAACTTGCATATAAGCCTTTAAAATTAGCACTTTTGGTTTTTTATGTTAGTGTCCCATAGACTTTAACGGTGTTCCGCAGCTTTCGAACGTCCGAACAACCAAAGTTCGCCCATCCCTAATTAGTGCATATAAATTCTATTATCGCATATATTTATAATAAAAATCATTCCTTTGTAAAAGTTATCTAGGTACTACTGGCCTCTATGTGATTTACATACAGAGTGTAAACATATTCTTTTAATTAATTTACAATTTATTTACATGCATACATAGTAGTCATAATTTCATGTATATTCCCATATACATTTTATTTTGCTCTTCGCCCCCAACCTCCCCGAAGCATACTGTTAATTTTGTAATAATGAATCCATTGAAATTAATGCATTAGTGTTATTTCGATAGATTTTATGCTCAATATGTTATTTTTATATATTCTTTTATATTTTTTATTGCCTATTCTTATATGGAATTACCTCAAGAACGGAAGTGATATGTAATGTCATGTTAGTTCTGTTGAACCATAGGCGGTTAACAGTCTATTGATATTTATATTATTTTAGCTCTGGGTATTTCATGTTGGAAAGCATGTGACATCCTTTCCACTAGATGGCAGTGTTCCAAGGCATATATAAGGCTGTTATCACTAGCTTGACAAAGGAGCGTGCCCTTAGTTCCATCTGCCAGTGCGCATGCTCCGAAACGCTGTTGCAACCCACCAGTGACGTCATCACGCCCGGCACCATGTTCAAGCCCTCACCTTCGGCCTGATCCAAGCCTCGGTTTCATCACCGTGGTCCCAGAGATCCTGCTGGCTAGGATTTCTCCCCCACAGGCAGAAAAATCAGCTGTTCAGAACGCCACTCTGCAGTGAACGCCACGCCAGTGTTGCTGGACTCGTGCCTTACTTCCTTAACCTCCATGTAAGTGGATAATGCACCTGTATCTCATTAAAATGTTTACAGTTCTAACTTAGAGGCGCCTGTGTTTGTCTTCTCATTTGCATATCTGGAGTCTGCTTTCAACTTCCCCCTCAAAGGCTGCCAAGGTTGTTTTGGACTGCTAAAGTAATCTATACAGGTCTCCCCTCTTCATCTCTCCCCATCCACATATACTGAGTATCCACTTCAAGGACTTATTGATGGACTAATGTATTAAATCTCATACTATTTAGCAGCCCCACTAATCAATTTTTTTGTCTAAATGACAAAGCTGTCTAATTGATGCCTGCAGAGAAGCTTAACTGAGCACCACCTGAACCCCATCACCCCTTATCTAATGAAAGTGCATTGGGGTTTAGTTAGCATAGAAATGGGTTTCATTAGAATTACGTTATAATATAATTAGCCTTTAGACCTCCTTCAGACCAATGTATTGTGGTAATTCTCATTTTACTGTGTGTTACCTCACCACACAAAAACACACGGCACTCTTGCAAAGCCATTCATTTAGAATGGCTCCCCATTGCACAACTGAAGTAAATGCCAATAGACCTGCACTGCGACACAGTAAAAAAAAAATGTGCTAGTCTGTTTTTTGCCAAGATTTGGCAGCCCATTCTGAATGAACTGGCTGCCTTTTAGTGAATCTGTACCTTAAACATGTACACTAAAGTATTCTGAGCAAGCAGGAAAATAACTTCAAAACAAAATGAATGTTCAAAGTTCACAACTCCGGCATTCAAATCTTAGCATTTCTTCTGCATGAGAACAGATCTTGACAGCCAGCCCTCCTGTGCAAATAACCAGCAGGTGTTTCTAACCTGTTGAAAACCAACTGAAACTCAAATTTGCTGAGATATTTGATCTTTGATGTAGCTGGGTGCTGCTTGGTTAAGAATGGAGAGTGAAACAGTGGCTGAGGCTGCTCTCTGTAGCTGCTGCCCAGTGGTGCTGAACTGGTTAACATCATATCATCAAAAGGAGAGAGCTGCTGAGCAGGAAGAGTTAAATAGACTGAGGCAGGCAGCATTGCACTTTGGGAACTGTAGTCCAGAGAAGAGAGACTCTACTGTAATCAAGAGATTTTGGACTGCATTTCTCAAAGGGAGATTGCCAGGAGGAGAGAAAAGAGCTGCATTGCTGACCAGTGTGCACCATCACTGCTGAATATCGGCAACCTGAGCAGGATCAGAAGTGCTGAGTATAGGGGTGCCGACATCTTGTGTGTGACCGGAAGGTGAGCTGCAATATCCCTAGGACTAGTAAGCTGCTGCTGTGGGGATTTACTATCTGCTGCTAGAGAGACTAAGCCCTTTAGGAACTGACCATACAGCCATCTAGTAGCCGTATTGCTGCCTACAGGCTTGACTGGGGCTATTCTTATGTGCATCAATAGTACAATTGGGCCCCAACGTTAGCCAGCTGAAGAGTTAGGACTAAATATTACACCTGGTACCCAGAGACCATTATTTATTGCCTATACTAAGAGGTACCTCTCAGGGAACATTGCACCATATCCAAGCCATCCTCTTACAGTGTTCTCTGGACTAGTTACAGTATTATTATTTATATTGCAGTTAAAGGGGTTGTAAAGGCAGAAGTTTTTTTATCTTAATGCATTCTATGTATTAACCACTTCAGCCCCGGACCAATTGGCAGCCAAAGGACAAGGCCCCTTTTTGCGATTCGGCACTGCGTCGATTTAACTGACAATTGCGCGGTCGTGCGACGTGGCTCCCAAACAAAATTGGCGTCCTTTTTTTCCCACAAATAGAGCTTTCTTTTGGTGGTATTTGATCGCCCCAGCGTTTTTTTTTTTTTTTTTGCGCTATAAACAAAAATAGAGCGACAATTTTGAAAAAAATGCAACATTTTTTTCTTTTTGCTATAAGAAATATCCCCAAAAAATATATAAAAAAACATATTTTTTTTCTCAGTTTAGGCCGATACGTATTCTACATATTTTTGGTAAAAAAAAATCGCAATTAGCGATTATTGATTGGTTTGCGCAAAAGTTATAGCGTTTACAAAATAGGGGATAGTTTTTTAGCATTTTTATTAATATTTTTTTTTTTTACTAGTAATGGCGGCGATCGGCGATTTTTTTTGTGACTGCGACATTATGGCCGACACATCGGACATTTTTGACACATTTTTGGGACCATTGTCATTTATACAGCAATCAATGCTATTTAAATGCATTGATTCCTGTATAAATGACAGTTGTAGTGAAAGAGTTAACCACTAGGGGGAGGGGAGGGGTTATGGGCTGTGATGTGTGTGTGTGTTTTTTTACATTAGGGGGCGGGGCTGACGTCTGACGTCATTGATCGGCTTTCCCGATGACCGGGAACAGCCAATCAATGACAGGAGTAGGAAGCGCGGGGAGAGGTTTGTTTACACATACCTCTCCCCGTTCTTCAGCTCCGTGACCCGATCGCGGAGCAGCACCGAGAACAGGAGGATCTGGGCTGCTCTGTGCAAAACCAACTGCACAGAGGAGGTAGGTATAACATGTTTGTTATTTTTATTTATTTTTTAAACAAGACTTTACAATCACTTTAATGCAGGGGTGCCCAACCGATGGCCCGCTCTGATGTGGCCTGCCACCAGATCGCGGGTTTCCGCGCGCTATCTCCGAGTGTCATTGTGCAGAACAGAGCCCGCGCTACAGGAAGCATGCGGCTGTAGCAGAGAGCGGAGCCAATGCTTCCTATTGCTTCCGTCATAGGCGGAGTGCATTTCGTATCACTCCACCTATGACAGGGGCCGGTGCTATACTGGAAGCATCGGCTCTGCTCTCTACTGCAGCCGCATGCTTCCTGTAGCGCGGGCTCTGTTGTGCACACAGTGAGTACTTACTTCTCTCAATACATGGCAGTGTGCCCAGCACTATACCAGGCAGTGTGCCCAGCACTATACCAGGCAGTGTGCCCACCACTATACCAGCCAGGGTACCCACCAGTGTACCCTCCACTGTACCAACCAGTACCACTGTACCAGTCAGGATACCCACCACTGTTTCAGCCAGTGCACCCACCAGTATTCCCACCACTGTACCCACCAGTATACCTACCACTGTACCAGCCAGGGTACCCGCCAGTGTACCCACCACTGTACCAGCCAGGGTACCCACCAGTATACCAATCAGTGTACCCACCACTGTACCAGACAGTGTACCTACTAGGGATGGGCCCGGTGCTCGATGCGAACCCACGTTCGCATCGAGCACCGGGCGTTCGCTCGCTCGGCGAGCCCAGAACTATTTTGGCCGCTCGCATCACGTTCGTGTGATGCGAGCGGCCCCGCAATGCATTGCGGCCGGCGCGGCCGGCGCAGTGCATTGCTGGCTGATGATTGGCCAAGCATGCACTGTGACCCCGCATGCTTGGCCAATCACAGCCCCGGAAACTCGAAGAGCCATAATTGGCTACAGGCAGGACGCCTGTAGCCAATTACAGCTCAGGGGCTGTAGTACACGCCCCCCCTATAAAAGGCCGCCACGCCGTCTGCGCCGGTCACATGCTGTTCCGGCGCAGATTGAGCAGGCTGATTCTGTGACACTCTGCTCGATTTAGTTAGGTAGAGAGATTCACTTACAGAAATTGAGTTAGATAGATTCAGTTACAAAGATTGATTGAGAAAGAGGGGCTTGTAGTGTGTTCGTGGCAGGCAGGCAGAGCTCCTATATTTTGTTACCAGAAGCACCTATAGGACTTGTAGTGTGTTCGTGGCAGGCAGGCAGAGCTCCTATATTTTGTTACCAGAAGCACCTATAGGACTTGTAGTGTGTTCGTGGCAGGCAGGCAGAGCTCCTATATTTTGTTACCAGAAGCACCTATAGGACTTGTAGTGTGTTCGTGGCAGGCAGGCAGAGCTCCTATATTTTGTTACCAGAAGCACCTATAGGACTTGTAGTGTGTTCGTGGCAGGCAGGCAGAGCTCCTATATTTTGTTCCCAGAAGCACCTATAGGACTTGTAGTGTGTTCGTGGCAGGCAGGCAGAGCTCCTATATTTTGTTCCCAGAAGCACCTATAGGACTTGTAGTGTGTTAGTCCCATCACACACACAGAGCTATATTTTGTTCCCAGAAGCACCTATAGGACTTGAAGTGTGTTAGTCCCATCACACACACAGAGCTATATTTTGTTCCCAGAAGCACCTATAGGACTTGAAGTGTGTTAGTCCCATCACACACACAGAGCTATATTTTGTTCCCAGAAGCACCTATAGGACTTGAAGTGTGTTAGTCCCATCACACACACAGAGCTATATTTTGTTCCCAGAAGCACCTATAGGACTTGAAGTGTGTTAGTCCCATCACACACACAGAGCTATATTTTCTTCCCAGAAGCACCTATAGGACTTGAAGTGTGTTAGTCCCATCACACACACAGAGCTATATTTTCTTCCCAGAAGCACCTATAGGACTTGAAGTGTGTTAGTCCCATCACACACACAGAGCTATATTTTGTTCCCAGAGGCACCTATAGGACTTGAAGTGTGTTAGTCCCATTACACACACAGAGCTATATTTTCTTCCCAGAAGCACCTATAGGACTTGAAGTGTGTTAGTCCCATCACACACACAGAGCTATATTTTGTTCCCAGAAGCACCTATAGGACTTGAAGTGTGTTAGTCCCATCACACACACAGAGCTATATTTTGTTCCCAGAAGCACCTATAGGACTTGAAGTGTGTTAGTCCCATCACACACACAGAGCTATATTTTGTTCCCAGAAGCACCTATAGGACTTGAAGTGTGTTAGTCCCATCACACACACAGAGCTATATTTTGTTCCCAGAAGAACCTATAGGACTTGAAGTGTGTTAGTCCCATCACACACACAGAGCTATATTTTCTTCCCAGAAGCACCTATAGGACTTGAAGTGTGTTAGTCCCATCACACACACAGAGCTATATTTTGTTCCCAGAGGCACCTATAGGACTTGAAGTGTGTTAGTCCCATTACACACACAGAGCTATATTTTCTTCCCAGAAGCACCTATAGGACTTGAAGTGTGTTAGTCCCATCACACACACAGAGCTATATTTTGTTCCCAGAAGCACCTATAGGACTTGAAGTGTGTTAGTCCCATCACACACACAGAGCTATATTTTGTTCCCAGAAGCACCTATAGGACTTGAAGTGTGTTAGTCCCATCACACACACAGAGCTATATTTTCTTCCCAGAAGCACCTATAGGACTTGAAGTGTGTTAGTCCCATTACACACACAGAGCTATATTTTGTTCCCAGAAGCACCTATAGGACTTGAAGTGTGTTAGTCCCATCACACACACAGAGCTATATTTTGTTCCCAGAAGCACCTATAGGACTTGAAGTGTGTTAGTCCCATCACACACACAGAGCTATATTTTGTTCCCAGAAGCACCTATAGGACTTGAAGTGTGTTAGTCCCATTACACACACAGAGCTATATTTTCTTCCCAGAAGCACCTATAGGACTTGAAGTGTGTTAGTCCCATCACACACACAGAGCTATATTTTGTTCCCAGAAGCACCTATAGGACTTGAAGTGTGTTAGTCCCATCACACACACAGAGCTATATTTTGTTCCCAGAAGCACCTATAGGACTTGAAGTGTGTTAGTCCCATCACACACACAGAGCTATATTTTGTTCCCAGAAGCAACTATAGGACTTGAAGTGTGTTAGTCCCATCACACAGACCTTTATTTTCTTCCCAGAAGCACCTATAGGACTTGAAGTGTGTTAGTCCCATCACACAGAGCTCCTCTATTTTCTTTGCAGAAGCACCCATAGGACTTCTAGTGTGTTAGTGGCATCACACAGAGCTCCTATATATTCTTCTCAGCAGCACCCACAGGACTTCTAGTGTGTTAGTGGCATCACACAGAGCTCCTCTATTTTCTTTGCAGAAGCACCCACAGGACTTCTAGTGTGTTAGTGGCATCACACAGAGCTCCTCTATTTTCTTTGCAGAAGCACCCATAGGACTTCTAGTGTGTTAGTGGCATCACACAGAGCTCCTATATATTCTTCTCAGCAGCACCCACAGGACTTCTAGTGTGTTAGTGGCATCACACAGAGCTCCTCTATTTTCTTTGCATAAGCACCCACAGGACTTCTAGTGTGTTAGTGGCATCACACAGAGCTCCTCTATTTTCTTTGCAGAAGCACCCACAGGACTTCTAGTGTGTTAGTGGCATCACACAGAGCTCCTCTATTTTCTTTGCAGAAGCACCCACAGGACTTCTAGTGTGTTAGTGGCATCACACAGAGCTCCTCTATTTTCTTTGCATAAGCACCCACAGGACTTCTAGTGTGTTAGTGGCATCACACAGAGCTCCTCTATTTTTTTTGCAGAAGCATCCACAGGACTTCTAGTGTGTTAGTGGCATCACACAGAGCTCCTCTATTTTCTTTGCAGAAGCACCCACAGGACTTCTAGTGTGTTAGTGGCATCACACAGAGCTCCTCTATTTTCTTTGCAGAAGCACCCACAGGACTTCTAGTGTGTTAGTGGCATCACACAGAGCTCCTCTATTTTCTTTGCAGAAGCACCCACAGGACTTCTAGTGTGTTAGTGGCATCACACAGAGCTCCTCTATTTTCTTTGCATAAGCACCCACAGGACTTCTAGTGTGTTAGTGGCATCACACAGAGCTCCTCTATTTTCTTTGCATAAGCACCCACAGGACTTCTAGTGTGTTAGTGGCATCACACAGAGCTCCTCTATTTTTTTTGCAGAAGCATCCACAGGACTTCTAGTGTGTTAGTGGCATCACACAGAGCTCCTCTATTTTCTTTGCAGAAGCACCCACAGGACTTCTAGTGTGTTAGTGGCATCACACAGAGCTCCTCTATTTTCTTTGCAGAAGCACCCACAGGACTTCTAGTGTGTTAGTGGCATCACACAGAGCTCCTCTATTTTCTTTGCAGAAGCACCCACAGGACTTCTAGTGTGTTAGTGGCATCACACAGAGCTCCTCTATTTTCTTTGCATAAGCACCCACAGGACTTCTAGTGTGTTAGTGGCATCACACAGAGCTCCTCTATTTTCTTTGCAGAAGCACCCATAGGACTTCTAGTGTGTTAGTGGCATCACACAGAGCTCCTATATATTCTTCTCAGCAGCACCCACAGGACTTCTAGTGTGTTAGTGGCATCACACAGAGCTCCTCTATTTTCTTTGCAGAAGCACCCATAGGACTTCTAGTGTGTTAGTGGCATCACACAGAGCTCCTATATTTTCTTCTCAGCAGCACCCACAGGACTACCGACTACAATGGCTGGAAGACCGCCAAGGGGAGGCAGAGCGTGCAGAGCCAAGAACACAGGGCAGGCAGGCTCTGTTTCTAGTGGACGTGGCCGTGGACGTGGACGTGGTCGTGCATCGTCATCAGCACGTGGCCATGGGACACGCGCGTCTTTGTTTTCGGCAGCTGGACATGTGGAGCCGCATCATGCTGAAGGCTTGGTAGAATGGATGACCAAGCCCTCCTCATCCTCCTCATCCTCTCTCACCCAGGCTCAGGGTACTGACAGAGCATCATCAGCCACCCCTTCCCTAGACCCACCATGTCCTCCTGAGGAGTCCCCCGAACTCTTTGAGCACAGTGTTGGGTACATGCTCCAGGAGGATGCCCAACGATTCGAAGGCTCGGATGACGATACCCAGCTTGAGGAATCTGGCAGTACTGTTCCACCAGCTGCAGCTTACTGCCAGGTTTGCTCTAGTGGTGAAGAGGGAGGGGATGATGAGGTCACTGACTCCACGTGGGTGCCTCAAGGGAGAGAGGATGAGGAGGAGGACGAGGAGGAGGAGGATGCGGCGTCACATGTCCAACGAGGCAGGATGCCCCCTGGAGGCCAGGTAGAGGCCAGCACAGCAACTGTACAACACCGCAGAGCTCCGCCTGTGCAGGGCGCTGCCTCTGCACGTTATCAGAAAAGTTCTTTGGTGTGGGCCTTTTTTGAGACGAGTGCAGCAGATCGCACCACTGCTATTTGCAATATTTGTCTCAAGCGTATCTCGCGTGGCCAAAACATCAGCCGCTTGGGCACGACAAGCATGACCAGACATATGGCGACCTGCCATGCAGCTCGTTGGCAGGCACACATAAAAGACCCACACCAAAGAACTAAGCGGACCTCTCCTTGCTCCTCCTCAGCTGGGATCTCCATCCCCACTACACCTTCAGTCCTCTCTGAAAGCTGCTCTGAGAGGACTGAAGGTGTAGAATTCGGTGTGTCACAACCAAGTACTTGCAGTACACCGACGTCCGATTGCAGCAGGCAAATTTCCCTGCCCCAGCTGCTGGACCGTAGAAAGAAGTACACTCCCAGCCATCCACATGCCCAGCGGTTGAATGCTAGCCTTGCTAAATTGCTAGCACTTCAACTGCTGCCTTTTCAGTTGGTAGACTCGGCCCCCTTCCGTGAGTTTGTTCAATGTGCGGTTCCTCAGTGGCAGGTTCCCAAACGCCACTTTTTCTCGCGGAAGGCGATTCCGTCTCTCTACCGGCATGTGGAGGGCAATGTCCATGCCTCGCTGGACAGGGCGGTCAGCGGTAAGGTGCATATTACCGCTGACTCATGGTCCAGCAGGCATGGACAGGGACGGTACCTTTCTTTCACGGCCCATTGGGTCACTCTATTGGCAGCTGGGAGGGATGCAGGACAAGGTGCAGTAGTGTTGGAGGTTGTTCCGCCACCACGCCTCCAAAACGCGACTACTGCTACTGGTTGTGACACACCTCTCTCCTCCACCCCCTCCTCTTCTTCTTCCTCCAGTGCTCTGTCCTTGGAACCAGCGGTGCTCCGTAGGCGTACAAGGGGCTACGCAAGTACGCAGGCAAAAAGATGCCATGCCGTGCTTGCGCTGGTGTGTTTGGGGGACAGGAGCCACACTGGGCCAGAGGTTCTGGCAGCTCTGCAGGGGCAGGCCGAGAGGTGGTTGACGCCACGTCAGCTTAAGCCAGGAATGGTCGTTTCTGACAATGGCACCAACCTCCTCTCCGCCCTGCGACAGGGGCAGCTCACCCATGTGCCCTGCATGGCTCACGTCCTCAACCTGGTGGTGCAGCGGTTCTTGGGCAGGTTCCCAGGCTTACAGGATGTCCTGAGGCAGGCCAGGAAAGTCTGTGTGCATTTCCGCCGATCTTATAATGCCAGTGCTCGGCTGACTGAGCTGCAAAAGGAGCTGAACCTGCCCAAGAACCGCCTAATATGTGACATGCCCACCAGGTGGAACTCAACGTTGGCCATGCTGCAGCGACTGCACACGCAGCAGAGGGCCATCAATGAGTACCTTTGCGACTACGGCACCAGGACAGGGTCAGGGGAGCTTGGTTTTTTTCCCCCACGTCAGTGGAGCATGATCAGGGATGCATGCACTGTCCTCTCACCATTTGAGGAGGCCACGAGGATGGTGAGCAGTGACAGTGCATGCATCAGTGACACTGTCCCTCTTGTCTACCTGTTGGAGCATACGCTGCGTGGGATAATGGACAGGGCACTTGAGGCAGAACAGAGGCAGGAAGAGGAGGACTTCCTTGCCTCTCAAGGCCCCCTTTATCCGGACAGTGTTCCTTCTGTCCCACCCATCACACAGGAAGAGGATGAGGAGGAGGAGGAGGAGGAGGAGGAGGATTGTGTGAGCATGGAGGTGGAGCCTGGCACTCAGCATCAGCAGCAGCAGTCTTTTAGGGATGATGTACAGTCCCAACAAACCAGTGGACTTGTACGTGGCTGGGAGGAGGTGGCTGGCGATCATGTCATCCTCAGTGACCCAGAAGACTCCGGACCGAATGCCTCAGCTAACCTACGCTGCATGGCCTCCCTGATCCTGCAAAGCCTGCGGAAGGATCCTCGTGTTCTTCGGATCAAGGAGAGGGACCATTACTGGCTGGCCACTCTCCTTGATCCGCGGTACAAGGGTAAGGTTGCGGACCTTATCTTGCCGTCGCAGAGGGAGCAGAGGATGAGACATCTCAGGGAGGCCTTGCAGAAAGGTCTGTGCAACGCGTTCCCAGAAACTGGGAGGCTACAAACTCCTGGTCCTGGGCGACGAGTTGCTGAGGCTTCGGTCAGTGGCAGAAGGAGCGGTGGGGAAGGTGGACGTCTGACCGATGCGTTCAGACAATTTTTTAGTCCGCAGCCCCAAGGTATGATCGGTTCCAGCAACCATCGCCAGCGTCTGATATACATGGTGCAGGAATACCTTGGGACAAGGTCAGACTTGGACACCTTTCCCACCGAAAATCCTCTGGCTTACTGGGTCCTGAGGATGGATCACTGGCCAGAGCTTGCACAGTATGCAATTGAGCTACTGGCCTGTCCTGCCTCCAGCGTTCTTTCCGAACGCACATTCAGTGCTGCTGGAGGATTTGTGACTGATCATAGGGTGCGCCTGTCCACCGCCTCGGTTGATCGACTGACATTCATCAAAATGAATCAGTCTTGGATCACCACCAGCTACCAGGCACCTGAGGCGGATATAACCGAATAATTTTTAATGTCACATCCCTTCAAGACTGCCTATGCTGATGCTGAGTGACTGTCCTCTTATGTTCACTGACTATCCTCTTCCTCCTCCTCAATGATCCATGCCACCACACCAGTGCCTAAGGCACAATTTTTCAGCCCCTGTTTAACAGGGGCGGGTACTTACAATTT
Organism: Lithobates sylvaticus; assembly: GCA_028564925.1. Classification (NCBI taxonomy): domain Eukaryota; kingdom Metazoa; phylum Chordata; class Amphibia; order Anura; family Ranidae; genus Lithobates; species Lithobates sylvaticus. The sequence continues at coordinate 158,440,000 of CM053030.1, forward strand.
TTTAAAAAAATGCTTCGCAACACGTGTGACTGCTGTGCTCCAAGTACAGTATCTGTGAGGGCCGGGTTGCAGTGTTGTGGCACCAGCACCAGTGCCTAAGGCACAATTTTTCAGCCCCTGTTTAACAGGGGCGGGTACTTACAATTTTTTTAAAAAATGCTTCGCAACACGTGTGACTGCTGTGCTCCAAGTACAGTATCTGTGAGGGCCGGGTTGCAGTGTTGTGGCACCAGCACCAGTGCCTAAGGCACAATTTTTCAGCCCCTGTTTAACAGGGGCGGGTACTTACAATTTTTTAAAAAAATGCTTCGCAACACGTGTGACTGCTGTGCTCCAAGTACAGTCTCTGTGAGGGGTTGCAGTGTTGTGGCACCAGCACCAGTGCCTAAGGCACAATTTTTCAGCCCCTGTTTAACAGGGGCGGGTAATTACAAATCTTGATCTAATAGTTCACAGCAGGGCCCATTCCTGCGCCCACCAAGAGTAACTATGAGGGCCTGCAGTCTTGTGGCAACACCGTCCACCACCACCGCCAAAGGCCCAATTTTTCTGCCCTGTTCATCAGGTGCTTGCAATTACAAATCTTGATCTAATAACTCACAACAGGGCCCATTCCTGCGCCCACCAAGAGTAACTGTGAGGGCCTACAGTCTTGTGGCAACACCGTCCACCACCACCGCCAAAGGCCCAATTTTTCTGCCCTGTTCATCAGGTGCTTGCAATTACAAATCTTGATCTAATAACTCACAGCAGGGCCCATTCCTGCGCCCACCAAGAGTAACTATGAGGGCCTACAGTCTTGTGGCAACACCGTCCACCACCACCGCCAAAGGCCCAATTTTTCTGCCCTGTTCATCAGGTGCTTGCAATTACAAATCTTGATCTAATAACTCACAGCAGGGCCCATTCCTGCGCCCACCAAGAGTAACTGTGAGAGCTTACAGTCTTGTGGCAACACCGTCCACCACCACCGCCAAAGGCCCAATTTTTCTGCCCTGTTCATCAGGTGCTTGCAATTACAAATCTTGATCTAATAACTCACAGCAGGGCCCATTCCTGCGCCCACCAAGAGTAACTGTGAGAGCTTACAGTCTTGTGGCAACACCGTCCACCACCACCACCACCCCCAATTTTTCTGCCCTGTTCAACAGGTGCATGCAATTACAAATCTTGATCTATTAACTCATAGCAGGGCCCATTCCTGTGCCCACCAGTCTTGTGGCTACACCAACATCTAATAGGGCAAATTTCTGCAGAGTATATACGCCAGGCCCCTACTTTCAAACATCCAACTTACAAACGACTCCTACTTGCAAATGGAAAGAGAAAACAGGAAGTGAGAGGAAATCTACCCCTAGGAAGGGAAATTCTATCCTGTTAGATTTAATTTGGGAAAAAGGTATCTCCTCTCTACTGATACTTTATCACCAATCCTTGTTTCAATTAAAACCCCACTTTTCCAAAAACATTTGTCATTGGGACGGAAAGTGAGGTGACATGTTCTGAACAGATGTGCAAAGACAGCAAATGTTACAGGGGTGATAACCCCTCCCTATGTTCTCCAAAAAGCTTAAAAATAGATTTTTTTGGGATGGAGCTACACTTCATAATGTACCTGTTCAGATTCTACTTAAGAACAAACCTAAAGCCGCAAGTGGTTTTAAATGGCTTCTTTTTTTCCTTTACAAATGTCATTTTGTGCAAGGACAGTTCTAAACACGGGAAACACATGCCACTTCACAGGCATACTTTAGACACCCCCCAGGTACCATATTTAAAGGAAAATTTCACTTTTTTTTTTTCACTTTATGCATCATTAAAATGACTGCTCCCGAAAAAACGTTAGTTTTTAAAAGTTCTTTTTGCATTGATATATGTCCCCTGGGGCAGGACCCGGGTCCCCAAACCTGTTTTATGACATTAACATGCATATTGGCCGTTGTAATTAGCACTTTTGATTTCGAACGTTCGCGTCCATTATAACGTATAGGGTTCGAAAATTCGCGCGAACTTTCGGTCCGTTCGAAGGTTCTGGTTCGAACCGAACCCGGGGGTGTTCGGCTCATCCCTAGTACCTACCAGTGTACCCACCACTGTACCAGCCAGTACACACCACTGTACCAGCCAGTGTACCTGTAACTGTACCCGCCAGTGTACCTACCAGTGTAACAGCCTGTGTACCCACCAGAGATACCTGCCAACAGTACCCACCAGTGATATCCACCAGCAGTACCCACCAGTGATATCTGATAGTGATATCCGCCAGCAGTACCCACCAGTGATACCCGCCAACAGTACCCACCAGAGATACCTGCCAGTGATAAACGCCAGCAGTACCCACCACTGATACCTGACAGCAGTACCAACCAGTGATACCCTCCAGCAGTACTCACCAGAGATACCTGCCAGTGATACCCACCAGCAGTACCCACCAGAGATACCTATATTATAAAGAAAACTGCACTGACCACAAACAATTATTACAAAAAAGAAAAACAAAATTAAAAAGGCAGCAGAATTGTGAGATAAACACAGGGAAAATGGTAACAAAGAAAAAACTGCGCCACAAAAATTTAGTAAAAAATACAAATGATCAGAAAGTAGTGTAAAATTAAATCCTATGCACTCCAGTGACATATCAGTATCCTTGTTAGTAGTGAAATAAACAATAGACCATATTAGCACTATAGTGATTGAAGTTCATAAGTGTAAATGTGAAACTGGATTGAGTAGGTAAACACTTCACATGCAAATGTCCTTTATTGGACCACCGCTGTGCTCCACACAATTAGTGAATCCCGTCACCGATACAAAAGCCGATTACCAGATGGTAAAAGGCAAATGGCATTCAATAGCGCTCAGCCAAGATCATCAACCACAGGAAGAGGGGACCCTCACGGCAGCCTCCTCACGGTGGGTATAAGCACTTGGTTTTAATAGTTCATGTGGCATATTGGACCATATGGATAAAACAAAGGACCATAGCGTGATAACGTACTAATAGCAAATTTCAGTGACGTCACTGTGTTGTCTAGGAAGGAGGAAGGGCTCCATTTAATGCCGGTCAACGTTTTTTGCTTTTAACACTTTGTGGTGCAGTTTTTCTTTGTCACCAGAGATGCCTGCCAGTGATAAAAACCGCCAGCAGTACCCGCCATTGATACCTGACAGCAGTACCAACCACTGATACCCTCCAGCAGTACCCACCAGAGATACCTGCCAGTGATACCTGCCAGCAGTACCCACCAGAGATACCTGCCAGTGATAACCGCCAGCAGTACCCACCAGTGATATGCGCCAGCAGTACCCACCAGTGATATCCGCCAGCAGTACCCACCAGTGATACCTGCCAGCAGTACCCACCAGTGATATCCGCCAGCAGTAGCCACCAGTGATACCCGCCAGCAGTAGCCAGCAGTGATATCCGCCAGCAGTACCCACCAGTGATACCAGGCAGCAGTACCCACCAGTGATATCCGCCAGCAGTACCCACCAGTGATACCCGCCAGCAGTAGCCACCAGTGATACCTGCCAAAGGTACCCACCAGTGATACCTGCCAGCGGTACCCACCAGTGATATCTGCCAGCAGCACCTACCAGTGATACCCACCAGCAGCACCCACTAGTGATACCCGCCAGCAGTAGCCACCAGTGATACCCGCCAGCGGTACCCACCAGTGATACCTGCCTGCAGTACCCACCAGCAGTACCTGCCAGCCATACTCACCCAGGGGGAACGCCAGCAACTGGGGGACAGCAGCAGCCTGCAGGAATCGTGAGGAGGAAGTGAAGATTAAAGTCAGTTTTTAATTAAAATTAAAAGCATTGGGCATCTGTTCTCTACACTGGTACACTAGCTACACTGGGCTGCCTTCAAACTGATCCGCAGGTGCAGTGCAGTGCACCTGCGGGTTACCTGCACAGAGTCATAGACTTCTGTTATTGCCTGCAGTTTTGGTGTGCTTTCAGAAAGTGCACCATGCCTGCAGGATATAATAGATTTCTACGGCAAAGTGCAAGTAACCCACAGGAAAGCCACAGGTGCACTGTGCTGCACCCACGGTGCTGGCAAACCGCAGCGCATCAGTGTGATAGCAGCCTTAGGTCCCTTTCACACGATCGGTCCGATCAGGTCCATCCAACTGTTTTTCAGGCAGACCCAGTCGGACCCTCCATTCACCTCTATGGAGCAACAGATGTAAACGGACTTGTGCCTGTTTACACCCGCCTACCTCCACTGACACCGTCTACTGCTCCACTGACACCGTCCACTGCTCCACTGACACCGTCCACTGCTCCACTGACACCATCCACTGGTACCATCCACTGCCCTACAGACACCATCCACTGCTCCACTGACACCGTCCACTGCTCCACTGACACGTCCACTGGTCCACTGACACCGCCCACTGCTCCACTGACACCATCCACTGCTCCACTGACACTGTCCACTGCTCTAGGCTCAGTTTATATTTTTACAGTGACATCTTTGTAAGTTTTCCTTACTATTTTAGTTAGGGCCAGGCCTTGCTAGTAAATTTCTTTAAAAAAATAAATAAAAATTAAAGGGCGCTGAACCCCAGTGACATTTGATCTCTTTCGTTTTGTTCAGGTAGATCGGCATCTCTTGCCTACCCCTGCCCTGTATTCAAATTGTCATTCAACTCAATGATGGCAAGTGTATCCAAAACAGCAAAGAAACAAAGTCATGGTGAAGTGTCTCGAAATTTCAGTGAAAGGTTTACATATCTATACTTTTTTGTGGAAAACGATTCCAAGCCTCTCTGTCTAATATGCAAAGAAACGATTGCGATTGTGAAGGAATATAATTTTAGACGACATTATGAAACAAATTTTGAATCTCTTCAGGGCCAATTGCGAACAGACAAGATAAACTTGCTGAAGAAGACACTAAAATCACAACAGTCTGTATTTAAGAGTGTGTCAGATGATGCCGACAGTGTAGTAAAAGCAAGTTTTGCGATTGCTGAAATTTTTTACGAAAAAAACAAAGTCTTTTTCGGATGGAGAATTCGCAAAAGAGTGTACCGTATATTAGCAGCTGTGGAATGCGTGTGCCCTAAGAAGATTGATGCCTTCAAAAAAATAAGCCTATCTAGACAGACAGTAACACGAAGAGTAGAGGAATTAGCTGAAAATGTAGAAGAAACCTTGGTGAAGAAACTAAAAAGGTTCTTATGTTATTCTTTAGCCCTGGATGAAAGCACTGACCTAACAGACACTGCTCAGCTTGCTATTTTCATTCGTGGAGTGAATGACAATTTAGAAGTGTTGGAAGAATTTTTAGCACTGCGTCCACTGAAAGGGACTACGAGGGGAGTCGATATTTTCAATGCAACAAAGGCTATCGTCCAAAAATATCAGCTTAGTATCCAAGATCTTGTAAGAGTGGTGACAGATCGAGCCCCGAGTATGATTGGCAAGAATTCTGGATTTGTGGCACTTTTAAGAGAAGAATCAAATTCTCCAACTTTCATCTCTTATCACTGCATCATTCATCAAGAAAATCTGTGTGCAAAATCTCTAGGATTTGAGAATATAATAAAAGTTGTCACTGAGATTGTGAACTTCATCCGGGCAAGGGGTTTAAATCACCGGCAATTCCAACACTTTCTTGAAACTGAATACATTAAGGTCCCAGTAATGTTGTCTACTTGTGCGATGGTTGAGCTGTGCAAAAGTGCTGCAACGGGTTTTTGAATTGAATGATGCCATCCAAGAGTTCATGACAGAAAAGGGAAAGCCAGTAACTGAGTTTAACAATACCAAATGGATGGCTGACTTTGCCTTTCTTACAGACATCTCTTCTCATTTTAACAAACTTAACATAAAGCTTCAATCAAAAAATCAATTAGTTCACACTATGTTTAACCACGTCAAGGCTTTTCTAATGAAATTGGAACTGTTCAAAAGTCAACTGGAGAGTCAAAATCTCACAAATTTTAAAACCAAGGTACAACTACAGGTCGCAGAGTATGCACCTGGTTATGCTGTTGCAATAAGTAAGCTGCAGAGTCAGTTCCAGGACAGATTTCAAGATTTTTATACGCAGGAGAAGAGCGTGATGCTGGTGATCAACCCCTTCTCTGCAGATGTGGCCGCTGCTCCGGGAGAGCTTCAGATGGAACTAATTGAACTTTAGGCTAATGCCGAACTTAAAATGAAACACTCTGAACTACCCATCCTGAATTTTTACCAGAAGCATTGGTCAAAGGACAACTTTCCAAATTTAAGAAGAAACGCAGCTAAGGTTTTCTCCCTGTTTGGAAGCACTTACCTTTGTAAGCAACTTTTTTCAAGAATGAAGCATTGAAAATCGAAAATTAGAACAAGACTAACGGACACCTGGATCAGTGTCTCTGCTTAGGAACAACTGAAATAAAACCTGACATAGAGTCCCTTTGTGATTGTGAGTAAACAGTGGGTAAACATCCAATGGGTATTGGTCACACACAAAATTATGATTCTGTTTGTTGTTTAAGATGTTCATTATGCTATTCAAAATAAAAAAAATTGACATTCAGAACCGTTTCATTTCATTGTGGCCCCCAACCGGTTACCAAGTCACTTAAGTGGCCCTCACTCTTCAAAAGGTTGGGCACCCCTGCTTTAATGCTTATATGCACTGTTTATTTATGAGTTAATTCCAGTCTAGTGAAAAAAAAATGTTATTTAAAGTTACCTTGGCATAGTGATTATACTGTCTTGTAGACTGTGTGTGAACCTACTGTATCTTCTGTATCTGCTCAAACCACCATTTACTCTAACCAATACCCTGAGTTCAATTACCACTTGTGTCTATTTCATAGGTGCTCAACCTGTGGCCCACCAGCTGTTGCGGAAAACTACAAGTCCCATGAGGCATTGCAAGGCTTACAGTTAAAAGCATGACTTCCAAAGGCAAAGCCATGGTGGGACTTGTAGTTCTGCAACAGCTGGAGGGCCACAGGTTGAGCCTCCATGGTCTATTTCCTGGAACTAACTAACTGACAGTTGAGTTAAAGGTATACATACTTGTGTTCCTATAAGTGCGTGCAGTAACTTTCACTCAACCAGATGTGCCAGAGGGGCTAATGGTGGAGAGTGGAGGAGCAGAACAGAGAACACAGTTTTGCAAGTGGCTCCTTTGGTGTTAGCGATACATTGAGCATGAATCATTTCACATTAAAATCAGTTAGATAGGTCAGTAATGGCTTGTATTACATTGAAACAGAATAAATTGGCTCAACAAAAAGCATATAGAACTTATATACAATACAGAAAAGCATGACTTTTTTTACCAACAATTATAATTATCTTGGACTCTTTCATCTGGATCTGAGGGAAGTCCTGGTGCGTGGGAGCCACCTCGCCAGAACTATTGAGCTTGTTTGAAGCTTTCTTTCATCTGATCACTTGTGTAGGTCTAAAAGTTCCCAGTGGCTCTTTGAGCATGTTGTTCTGGATCTCATTCAGGATGGTTCTTTCTTTCTTTCTTTCTTTCTTTCTTTCTTTCTTCTTTCTTTCTTTCTTTCTTTCTTTTCTTTCTTTCTTTCTTTCTTTCTTTCTTTCTTCAGAGAGCTGGGAATGATTAGTGTAGCCTGCTCAGTGTGCTCAGCTGCTGGTTGGGCCTGCCTATGGCCTCCTCTGTATCCAAGTACCAAGTACAAGTACCCTAGGAAGGTTCTGGATCAAAAAAGGTGGATGCTATGCAGAACACAGCATTAATAATAATGCCACTTCAGCCAATCCCAGGGAGGGTGGCCCTGAAGGATGCTGGGAGAGGTTATGTATTCTTTGGAAAAACTGTGCATGAGGTCTTTCCTAAACTATATCCCATTTCCTATCCAAGTTCTCTAAAACAACAAAAAATAATAGACTGGTCGTTGGAGGCAAGGAGCGGAAGTGTGTGTGCACCTGGCTGTGTGAATCTACCTTGTGCCTGGCTGTGGGGCAAAAGTGGGGAAGACCTGGGGCAAAAAAAAACATGGCTCCTATATTGTAGCGCTACGCTTTCTTTCTTTCTTTCTTTCTTTCTTTCTTTCTTTTTTCTTTTTTCTTTTTTCTCTTCCTTTTCTTTTTTCCCTTTCTTTCTTCTCCGTCTTTCTTCTTTTTTCTTTTTTTTGCCTTATCCCTTTAAAAAGGCTGGGATATATTCTTAAAAATAAGTTGAAAACGGTGAGAAAAAGGTTCGCCAAGCGCAAGAACAAATAATTTCTAAGCATATTAATGTGATGGATTTAGAGCACTTAGGGCTAGCGTTCATAAATCTTTACAGAAAATGAAATGCAACGTAAAAGAAATCATCTCTACGGATATAATAGCAAAAAGGTGTGAAGCTTCCATTTAGGCAGTGCATGGCAAATGCTAAAACTGAAATTAATGGAATATTTCCTTTGTCAGGAGGAGGACGCAAAAACATGATATAATCTCCGTTATTATACATCCATTTCAATGGTTACACATACATTTCCATCAAAGAAATTAGTTGTATGTTTACTCAGATCTACCAAAAGCATTGTCTTTCTAGAAATGATGATGCAGCTTCTAAGTAATGTTAAAAATAAACTTTTAATAATAAAGAAAAAAATACAAGTGGCCACTCTGTGAACTGTGAAAAATTACTTGGAGGGGATAAAAAGAGATCTGCTTTTATTGCTCAGCAGAAAATGTGATGTCTCTTTGTGCCGAAGGATTTCCATCTCTAAAGCAACAGCGCCACCAACTGTTACCAGCTGGTCCAGCAACCATGGCCAATGTAGTAAACTTATGCTTTTTGCTTAGTTAAACACAATGGGAAAGGTAATAGACTGTAACAGGTAAACATAATGTTGACAAATAACACGTTCTATGCTTAAAAGTATCTATGCAATAAATAGCTAGATGCCAGTATGTTCCATATAGCATAGTAATTAGTGTGACCTTTGAGCAAAGATACATATATATTTCTGTTATTTATCATTTAAAGACAAAAATAACCAAATATAGAACAAATTGTTTAATATAGTTAAAGCGGAGCTCCATCCTGGGGAAATTTTTATTTTTTTTTTAAAAGTCAGCAGCTACAAATATTGCAGCTGCTGACTTTTAAAAATCGGACACTTACCTGTCCCGGGGTCCAGCGATGCGGGGGAACGAGGACCCCCCCTCGTTCCCCGAGCCGCTTACGGCGCCGACATTCCTAATGTGGGAACCCGGCTGTGGCTTCACAGCCGGGCACCCACTGCGCATGCGCGAGCGGCGCCGTGATTTGACGCTCAGTCATCTGGGACACGTGACAGGTCCCAGATGACTGTGCGGCGCTGAGGGGGAAGTGACGTTTTGCCCGGGCAATGAAGGTGGCAGATTACGAGGGACCCCCTAGCAACAGGCATTTAGAGGTGAGTAAAAAAATTTTTTTTTTCCAATTATTTTTTTTTAATTTTTTTTATGATTTTTAAGCCCCTTTTTTTTTTTTGACCGCAACCCCACTTTAAGGTTTTTGGACTTCATTCTTGCATTCTGTTAGTGTAGCATCCAATCAATTACAAATACTACAAAAAAATAAAAAATAAAGCAGTTTCAGTGCAGGAGTTCCTTTTGCAACTATAGTCTATAACATAAAACAAACAAAACATCTGCTTGTCCAAGCCATTATATAAATGAAAATCAGGGTGACCGTAACATAAGGTTGACAGATTTTAAAAATGAAATCTGTGCACACACTACAGACCACACCCACAAAGCCAGAACCTTATTTGTAGCCACACGCACACAAAATCATGCCCTAATTTTTAACACACCCTGAAAGCAATTGGTCACAAACTTTTAGAACAAGAGGTGGACATTTAAGGTTTAACCACTTGCTGCTCGTGCTATTGACCATTGTGTACCTTGGACACAGTGGATCACAGATCAGGGTAAGGGGCCAATCAGAAAGGCCCTTTACCACATGATTGCTGTGCCCAATCACAAGTGATCCCAGATGTAAACATAACAGGTCTTTGCATGTTAACGGCTCTCCTTCCCTCACACAGAAACCATGTATGAAGGAAGGAGAGCCGGGTCTGTGAGGGGACCAGTGCAAATTTTTTTTTATACAGTGGCACACAGTGCCCTGATCATCAATACAGGCTCATCAGTGCTCTGATTATCAGTTCAGCCCCCAGTGCCCATCAGTGCAGGCTCATCAGTGCCCATCAGCGCAGGCTCATCAGTGCCCATCAGCGCAGGCTCATCAGTGCCCATCAGCACAGGCTCATCAGTGCCCATTAGTGCAGCTTCGTAGGTGCCCATCAGTACAGACTCATCAGTGCAGCCTCATCAGTGCCCATCAGTGCAGGCTCATCATCGCCCATTAGTGCAGCCTCGTAGGTGCCATCAATACAAACTCACCAGTGCCCATCAGTGCAGCCCCATCAGTGCCTATAAGTGCAGCCCCATCAGTGCCCATCAGTGCAGCCTCATCAGAGAACATCAGTAAAGAAGAAAAACTACTTGCAAAATTGAATAACAGAAATTAAGAATACATTTTATTTTCTTCAAAATTTTTGTTTATTTAGAAAAAAATATAAAAAAAACTCAGTGGTAATTAAATACCACCAAAAGAATGCTCTATCTGTCTCAAAAAAATAATAATAAAAATGTTATTTGGGTACAGGTATAATGTCTGAGCAATATTTCGCTTGTGTAGCAAAGGTCAAGATGTACTCTTACCACAGAGTATGGGCCCTCTGATTATGGAAGGTCACATAAACCTTAGTAATCCACCACTATTAGTTGGCCCAGGAAGACAAAAGGCGATGGTATAGGTCACATACACCGCTCCTGCTGATCTGATCTCCAGTGATCCAAATTTTGCAGCCGTACACCCAATAAAAGAGAAGGGGCTCCAATAGTGTAAAACCTCTTACAAATAGTTTATTAAAGTAGAATATAAGTAATATAAGTAATAAAAGCAGATAGCATAATTGACAGTGATCAATGAAAGTTCAGATAGCGCAATGACAGGTCTGTGTATCTCCCCCCTTACAGTGTTGCAAGTGTGACAGCACTGAAATCTGAAAATTGGGCTGGACAGGAAAGGAGTGAAAGTGTCCACTATTGAAGTGGTTAAAAACAAAATACCTTGAGCACCATTAGATAGGGAATTAAACAGCAAATTGTCAGTGCGACAAAATTGTGGGCAGGGCTTAAAGGTTGTTTTTAAATAAAGCCTAAGCTAATGCTGCTAGGGATCAAGAGAGTATAAGGCATAGAGTTCATGGGTCAAAATGAACTATAGTGGAACCTTGGTTAACAAGTAACGCGGTTAACGAGCGTTTTGAAAGACGAGCAACTTTTTTTTTTTAAATCCTGACTCTGTTTGCGAGTGCTGTCTTGCAAAACTAGCAGAATTCAAGCTAATGTGGTACAGACATACCTCACTTTTATGTACACAATGGGGTTTATTTACTAAAGCTGGAAAGTGCAAAATCAGGCTCACTTCTGCATAGTAACCAATGAGCTTCTAACCCCAGCTTGTTCAATTAAGCTTTGGTAATAAATCTGGAAGCTCATTGGTTTCTATGCAGAAGTGAGCCTGATTTTGCACTTTCCAGCTTTAGTAAATAAAGCCCATTGTGTACTTAAAAGTGGGGTATTCCTGTATAGCTGTACCACATTTGGCCAGAGGTGCGGGGGCACCAGTGATACTTGGAACTTTTTGGAGCTGTTCAGAGCCGTTCGAAAATACTTGGAATCACTCTGAAATACTTGGAAACACTCGGAAATACTTAATTTCCGAGCCTTTCCGAGTATTTTTGAGTTCAGCCGAGCTGTCTCCGAGTATTTCCGAGGCTCTCTATCGCCCCCACCTCTGGTCACATGCAGTATTGCATGCAATAGAAGCCAATGCGGAACACATTTATTTGTTTCCATTGACTTCTATGTGGAAACTCGCTGTGATATGCGAGTGCTTTGGATTACAAGCATTCTCCTGGAACGGATTATGGTCATAATCCAAGGTTCCACTGTAATGCATACGGAAATATAATTTATGAGGATAAACCCCTCATGATGGTAATTGTAATCTTATCCTAATGGCTAAAACTAACTGTCATACTTTTCTCACAGCAGAGAAAGTGAGAGAGTCCTAATTATCAGCCAGCTTTTGAAGCCCCCAGGTTCCAAACTCCAGAACTGGAGGATTCTAATGTTTGCTTTCTCCAGATCAGCTCTATATGCACTGGATGACCTCACCAGGTATAATTGAGAAACCCATGATTTTAATGCTGTACTTAGTCTAGCGCCCCTCTGTCTCTGCTTTCTTCCATTTCACCATACTGTGCAAAGATTGACAAAGTCAGTCTTTGCGCAGGCAATTTTGTGAGTAGGGGACCCTGTTCAGAAAGGCAAAACCTGACACTTTATGCTGCCTGGTATCTTAAGAGACTACTGGCTCAGTTTAATGCAAATTAGTGAGTCTTTTTGAATGCACTAGCTCTTTTTTTAATAAGTACCTGGTACATGAAAAAACAAGGCTGCTCTTATAGAAGCAACCATAGCATTATGGCTCTGCTGTGGCTCACATGTGTCTCTACTGTTCTCCCTCTTAGCCAGTAAGGTCACCCTTGTAATAAACAGGGGAATAAGCATGAAGGGGCAGAAAAAATTGCAATCAGGAAAGTTCTGGTTGCTATTTCATAAAAAGCACACCCTAGATCTTTAGGGTACAAGAACAGAATCAAAAGATTAGTGTTGGCAAGCACTGGGAGATGTTTCCATTGTGATCTTTCTGCCACAATTCTGAAGTTAAAAAGCCAACTGGTAGACTTTAAAGCAGACCTTCACAATTCACTGTCTCCAATTCCCCTCCTTCCCTCTGCCTCTCACATAATTGGATATTTTTATCTGTAGCGGTACCCCCGTGAGGGCTATTAATTGACTCTATATCCCACTGCAAGCTTCGACTCTGCAGATCCTCTCTTACCTCTGACACCTTGGGTTCCATGCTGTGACAGGATGTTATCAATGAGAAACTCACACAATGTCACTGAACCACTCAAAGATTTTACTAGAGTGAATAATAAACACAAATGAACAGAATGAATGAACAGAAACAATGTATGACAGTTGATAACCACTAGCTTAGATATGAAACTATGAACTTAATAATTACCGTAGGAAGTATATCCAGACAGGTGCACTATGGGACAAGAATTCAATATGCTCTGAAACCTATATTAAACACCTTCTTGCTTTTCTGCCATGAGTGGTGTCACCAGACCTCATTGTATTGGGTCAGTCTGACAAACTTTCTTAGGAGTGTTCTGACAGGACCTAACTGTGGTCCTAGGGGACGGTAAAGCATTGACCATCTGCGCCTGGCTCCCTGACCCTGGTGCCGGGTTACTTGACCATTGGTATAGCCCAGGTGATTAAACTATTCTTCCTTTCCATGGCCTCATTCTGGCCCCTCTCTTCCTTTGCTTCCTGGAGCTCTGTTTCCCATCAGGGTTCTCAATTGGCACCCTCACTGAGACCCCCTGGAGTTTTCCGCAGGTTGGTCTTTCAGTAATGTTTTTAACATCTTCACAAACTCCTCCAGTAGCTCAGCATTTACTTCATGGGCACTGGTTCTTGAAGTGTCCTGAATCACCGCACTTATAGCACTTCCCAATACCCATCCGTTCAACCTGGTGTTTGACCTGTGCTTCTATCACTTGTACCAAAGCTTGCTGTACCTGTTCTTGGACTTGAGCTCCACTTTCTGGTGACTTGACAGGAGTAGCTTTAGGAGGAGTGCTCACTCCCCCCACTCAGATTCCTCATCGCTCTCTTCAACGCTACCATCCACCTGAACTGATTGGGCAGCGATCTTCTCATTCTTCTGAAATGCCCTTGCTGCGAGTCGAGCCTCCTGATTCTTCTCATCCAACCCCACCAACCCCATCAACTCTGGGTAAGAAGGGGCCTCTTTGGTACCTTTCAAAAGCAATCGGAGCACGATGGGATGGTTTGGCCTAGCTCCTTGTAGGGTCTCGTCCAACTGGAATTTATCTGCCTCTTTAGGGTCGACGTCCTTTTTTAGAATGATCTGGTGCAGAATTTGGCTTATGCGGACAATATATTCCAACAACTTCTCTCCTCTCATCTGGTGGGTATGTTCAAACTTATACATCAAATCAGATAGCTTCTCCACTCATCCGTAAACAGCATAGAGGGCCTCGATATAGTCCAATCCAGCTTTCCCATCTTCAAGTTCCTGATGACATCTGCTCCTGGGCTCAACAGGCTCTCGCTAATTTGCAGTCTTTCCACATTCCAGTCTTCTATGGCTTGCATAGCCTGATCCATTCAACTATCAAATTCTTCTTCCCCATCTGGTCTATGAACATGACCTGAGAAGGTCAGTAGCTTTCGATATCCCTCATTGGTGGATGTCTTGTGACTCTGTATCAGAGCGACTCATGTCTAGATAGAACAATGCAGGAGGCATCCCGGTTCCTGGGCTTTCGACTGCTACACTGGTAGTATTTGGGTTATCCACAGTTGGACTGCCTGTGATAGGGCTCTCTGGTGGTGACCCAGGGGGCTTCTCAGTTGCCTCCTCCGGAAACTGTACTGGGATCACATGGCCATCCAGTCCTTCTGGTAGACTTACCATTCCCTTTTTGAACTCTGCATCCCCTTTCCATTCTAGAAGAGCATAGGTGAAATCTTCCACCAAGTCATGTTTCAGGTCCAAGAGGTAGGATCCCTGTTCTGGGACAGCCTTTCTCATCATCTGCCGTACCTCTTTATCGAACCACCGGGCTCCTGGTAGCTTCAGAACTGTGGTTTTCTCCAACCGGCTCCCATGCTCCTGGCCCCATTCGGTGGCTGTAACTAAGTCCATGACCTCTTCTACTCTGGACTTATCGGTTGATCTGCTCGGGCACCCCAGATGGGATATCTCGTGGGACCTCCAAATGTAGTGGTACCGCTGTGAGGGCTGCTAATTGACTCTATACCCTACTGGCTGCTCTGACTCTGCAGATCCTCTCTTACCTCTGACACCTTGGGTTCCATTCTGTGACAGGATGTTATCAATGAGAAACTCACACAATGTCACTGAACCACTCAAATAGTTTGTAAGAGTGAATAATAAACACAAATGAACAATATGAATGAACAGAAACAATGTATGGCAGTTCATAACCACTAGCTTAGATATGAAACTGTGAATTTACCGTAAGAAGCATATGCAGACTGGTGCACAATAGGACAAGTGTTCAATATGCTCTGAAACCTATATTAAACACCTTCCCACTGAGGCCTCAATACACACACCTAAATGCAATATAATATCACTTATATTTGAAAATACAATGCAATATTTAACCTGTACTCAAGGGCTCCCCCTAGGTTGTTATTCAATGTTCAAACTACAAGGTAAAATTGTGATGCTTTGCAAAAGATAATAAAAGTTCCTTGACTCCAGATATCTTCAGCTACCCTGTAATTTATTCTGCAGTATTTGTAATCACACAGGGCAAAAGAAACAAAAGCAAACTGTAGATAAATGGTACGTTGGTAACTGTGTGACTGAAGAAATATGACATTTGTAACTTCCTCTTTATGGGCGAGTGCAATACAGTACTGACTTTACAGCACAGGGAATAACCAGCCCCAGAGTTCAGCTGTATGTGACCTGTGATTAAATAGAACCACTTCTGTAGAACCACAAGTCTCACCAACAGTCTGTAAATAACTCACTCTGTAAACAGTGCGCTTTACTGAAATGGGTAGGTGCCCTCTCACCACAATAGACTCAGAGGCTGTGAGGCTCCGTTTGAACTCCCCTCCTGATGTCTCAGTCTGATGAAAAGATGGCGCCGCCACACTGTACTGCTCCTCCGGATGGCTGAGATGCAAGAAACTTCCAGATGTCCTGGCACTGCACACTGATCCGCTTGCTAAACTGGCTGAGCTGTACTCTGAAGTCCCTCAGAGGCTGGCGATCCTGCTCTGCTCCGTGTAGGCCGCAGTCTTCTGGTCACACACACAGACCTCCTGCTGACAGGTATTGAATGGCGTTCAGAGAGACTGAAACATGGCCGCACTGGTCCTTTTATTACTGCTCCCAGCATGCAGTGTTGCGTGCTTTGCATTGTCTGTACTGTAGTTCCGGGCTGATCCAGCTAAGAGAGTCACTTCCTCCTCCAGACCACATCGCCCACAATGCTTTGCAGTGCTGCTTCTCAGAAATTAAAAGAAAGTCCTAACAGCATCAAAAGGACACTAGAGGGAGCCAAACTCATTTGCAAACCATAATAATTGAAATGCCTTATATTAGCAAACCCTTGGCTACACATTTATTACTTATTTTTGGCAATTTTTGGAGGAAAATATCCCCACAATTCCTTGTGTCTCACCTAGGTTAGGATGATGTATCTCTGGGCTGCAGTCTCCTGACACACCCACTTCAATCATCCCAGGAGTCCATGGGCTACTCTACCATGCATGTGCCATATCATCCTGGATTTGGCAGCACTCTTCCTGAGGAGTGAGGAAGCATTATGGCACATGTGTGTCATCACAGGGTCAGCTGAAAGAACCCAGAAGAGACAGCTGGCCCCCTGATGATGTCAAAAAAATATGGCGGTGTGGGACCAGGTGTGTAATGGTTGGTCCCTCCAAAACACAACTGGATCAAT